>VZRH01003770.1:0-144093 GCA_013397555.1 Urocynchramus pylzowi | reverse complement strand
ACACACACACACACAAACACACTTGGGTGAAGCACTGAAGGCATCCCAAGCACAGTAATTCCTGTTAAATAAAACATAACTAGAAGCTAAAGAAACCAAAGAACTGATAAATGAGTAACACATACACCCCAGACAGATGCTTGGTAAAATCAGCCTCCCTCCTATCCCAGGACAAACATTTAAGAGCATCTTGGGACATATGGGGTATTGCTGGATGATTTTTTAGCAGCAAATGTGAAGGTGTGGAAAATTAATTAAAGCCACCTCATCCAATATGTTCTGTTCAAGGACCTGAAGACCACACATCCAGGGCTGTGTGTGCACAGCCAGCTGCACCCCAGCACCTCGTCCCGTGGTGTAGTACATGAAGGACAGAGTTCAGACACAGGAAATAAAACACTTTCAGAGTTCTGGGATGAAGAACAGTCAAGTGTATTAAATACATACACGCAGAAGTAATGAAATGCTGCACAGTACAATTCCTCCAAAAAAGCTCTCCAGAGGAAAGAGGCCACACACACATGCCACAAAGGAGTTCATATGTTACCTTTACCTCAAGGTACCTGCATTCTCAGTCTTCCAGACCATTTTCTAAAAATATGGTTTGGATTCAGGTATTGAAGCTTACTTAGTGAAAAAGGCTTTCCAAGTGAAGTAACTGAGCAAAATACCATGCTTATCCTAACTTTCTCATAAATTAAGAACTACAGATTTAAATCAAGCACCCTTAATATAAAATTAAAGTTAGTAAATTAACTGAGTTTTGTTTTACTCAGTAATTCAGAACACTAACAGGGAAACTATTGCAAAGCATAAATTAAATCCTCTCACTAACAATGTAAATAGTCACTTCCATTCTCAAATTACTTTTTACAAAAAAATACAGGTAAAAAAATTTCACAGCATACATAGAAATTAAGTGGTTTTGAGACACTGTTCTCTAATTTCACTTGCCAGATTGCAGCATAAAATACTCATCTAAAAGACTCCAAAATTTTTGGCTTATTATTAACAGTAAACAGCAAGCAGCACTTTGCATATTAGAGTCTGAATTGCCCAGAACTGCTCTTCTGCATAAAAAATGATACAGAGTCACTGAAAATGCAAAGGGTTCCACCAATCAAATAGCAAATTAAAAAATTTAATAGAGGGGCAAACTTTTAAAAGCTGTGCTTTAAACAAAGCTTGTCCTGTCATTTAAAAATATCGAATGTAGTCCAAAGAGCTACATCAAAAGCAGCTTCACAGCAATTTCATTCAAGTTTCCACAAATGTCCATGTTGTGCTTCCCTCACCCTCCATCACCCCCCTAAAAGGCAGAGTACAAAGAAGTATTTCAGGAAGCTGGAAATTGCAGTGTGACAAGGATCCCTTATCACAGCTCAGCCCTGGTACAGTGTGTTAAAGTGATGGATGAGAATTCACTCTGTGCATTTCCTCCATTCTCATTCACAGCATTTCCTATCAGAGCAGAGGCAGGCACAGCTGTGCTCACTTTGATGGAAACAGGACTGCATTACAGACAACCCCATGGTAATGGCCCGCTTTGCTTTAAATACATACATATGCATTATTGCACTCCTTTATCTCTTTCAGAGTATTTAAGATAATAGATGAGTTAACTATGCAATACTCTGACATTTTTCCCCTACTGCACCTACTTTCAATCTCTTTTTTAAATGCAATCTTGTTTTCCTTGCTCAAACCTGAGGAAACAGTAGACTAACTACCACAGTGACCAGGTCTCCTCCTCCCTCCTCACAGCTGCAGCCAGATACTTGAAGACTATTAAGTTTGTTGATTTTACATTTACTCCAGACAACTTATGGATCTAGTTCAGAGGTCTTATAACTGATGAGTTAACTATTTGCAAAATCAATCCCTTTTTTGCAAAACAAGTACCCAGTTAGCTGTTCCTTCTCATGCACAAGCATTTCTTTCAATTGAACAATTCCCAACCTCCCTACTTTCCCCATTGTTATTCACCATTTAACAGGGTATTTGTTTTGAATTTTGAATTTTGGGGATATTCCCCAGTATTTTCTACTCTGAAAGTTTCTTTCAGCTTGACTTTGACTGAAGAGTATATATATCATCACATATGTACCGAAACATGAGGGCATCTCCACGCACTTACCATTAAAATATTAAGAGCTTCTCCTTACTGTTTTCTGACCAATTCTGTACCATTTTGTATTACTTCATTTAGATGATTTTTTTTCTGACATATATTTAGACCAGGTTTCTCCATCATTTATAGCAAGATGACCTTGGGGGCACTCCCTGTAAATTTTGACACCCACAAGCCATGCCTGGTATCCACACACTTGTCATGACAGAATTGCACATAATTTCTGAATTAACATTCAGCTGCTGTAAAAAAGTCCACAGAAACCCCAGGAGCTCTGACCAAGCTCAGTTCTCCAAGCCTGCTCACTGTCTGCTGCAGAGCACCAGAAGCAATTCGAGGCAAGGAGTCCAGTGTGGTAACAAGACCCCCTCTTTGGCTGCAGTTGCTTTTCAACCACTCAATACAAACCCTCAACTTTACCAGCTGACTTCACATGGTTCCTACTTTTCCCTTCGTAATGGGAAATGCATTTTTACCTCTGATATAATTAATTGGAGAGACTGCAATTTTCTTTAGTGCCTCTGAGAAGCCTCTCAGAGGATTTTACGGACCAATTCTAGGAGTTTAAGGGAGTCTGTCATACTGAAATGTATTGTTTTTATTTTGCTATTTTTCCTCCTTCCTATCTCAGAGATCACCACTTGCACTGCTGACAGCTACTCTCAGTATTCCCTCACCTTGACATTTTTAACACTTTTTTTTTCCTTGCCAGTTACAATTAAATCCTCAAAGTCTATGCCTAAAATGCTTTCTCCTTTGTAGGAAATATCCACTGAACACATGTAAGGAATTGTGTTCTATTTCAACTCCTCATTAACAAATTTCTGGGTAGTTAAAATTTCACACAGCCATCAAGTCCTGCAAATCAAATGGTGGCTTTAAAAAAAAAAAAATCAGTCTCTAATGAAGAGAAGTGTTACTTAATAATTGCTAAGTTTACTTTGAATTGATGGTGCTTTCCAGTGCATAAGAAAATTCATAAATACAAAAAAAAAATAATTCTTGCCACTCTATTGCCATCCCACATACCCAAAATATATAGCTTTATTCACCTTGAATCTGACTTGTAGTGAACATGCTGGCCTCTAAACCTATTGTAGTTTCATAGATTGTGCCAATTGCTTTGGAAAACTTGAAAGAAGGCAGCAATGTAAATTACCTGAATTAGAGTCTCCAAAGAAATTATCAGGAAAATAAAGTAAGCAATTGCTTTAACATTGAAAACAATTTGTGTTTGTGCCTTGGAATTAGAGAAACCATGGATATCTACTAATTCAGTCACTACTTGGAAACCTGTAGGATGCAACTCCAAAAACACCTCCCCTCCCCAAAAACCACAAAGTTATTACTTTATACTTCGATACCTTCCTTATTATGTGAAGGAAATCACATAGTAGCATCACTTCTGATGGACCTGCAGAAAAATTTAGGCATTTAAGAGTTTATTATTTCATTAGAGAAGGGCAGAAATCAGACCATTATCCTGATGGGCATTTATGCAGGGCTGAACCAACTCTCACATAAATTTATATGCATGTATTCACTTAGTCCAAATTGTTTGGACAAACACACTTTCTTATGCAAAGTTTTGTTCGAACAATGCCAAAGACCTATGGGTAAACTTGTAAAAGGACTAAACTAGAACTGCATAAAAATAAACTATCTGTATTTCTTAATTTTCAAAGTGCTTAACAGCCCAACGTTGTCCCTTTTCTTGAAGGGACAGTATCTTAGGCAGAACACTTGTCCCATTTTGGCCCAGCTTGGGTTGTGTACCAGTTTTCCTGGCTTGTCTATCAGAACATTGGGGTCTATTCACACTTCCAGCAAGGAAGAGTTACTTATTTATGAATATTCTCAGAAGATGGTGAGGTTCTTCATGAAGAAACTGCATCTGCTCCAAGGATCTTTTCATAGAAGAGTAAAGAGCCACAGGAATACAGTCAAGGAATGGTAATGACAAACAGGGCTGGTTGTTTTCCCTGTTGAATTTCCTTGTATGCTTGTATACCCACAAGCAAATGGGTAGAGGACAACAGAGTCACATCTTGCCTCTTGAGTAGTATAAAGAGGCAGGAAAAACAACTCACTGGTAGTTGGATGGAATAAAAAACTACTTGGAAAATGCAACTCATGCCTCAAGAAATGGGGTAGGACTCTGCTCATATAAAAATACAGGATATAGCCCTCAATGCAGTAAATAAACAGGAGAGTCCAGATTGCTTTTTTAAAAATTTCATTTGTAATTGCAAAGTTAATTTTACATTCCAATACTTAATTTTTTTAAGACACTTCACGTCATCACTTAAAAAATTCTAAACATACTTGCAGCAGAAATTCTACATGACCAGAGGTTTACTCAAGACAACTTTCCCTCTTGTTCTTTTTTGCTATCCTAAAGGATTTTTCCATACCATTGCTTAGTAATGTTTGGTGTAAATTTGTATTTAAGCTGTGTAAGCTGTATTTTAAGACACTGGGCTTCCACAATAAGCCCTTTATGGTTCTTAAGTTGAAGCACCACTGCACATCTTAGGGTTTATTAGCATGACAGAAAATATACTGTCTGGTGCAAGAACATGTTAGGAGGGATAGGAGTATGTGACACCTATGGATATGAGCACAGACAAGTGTACCCATGATCTAGCAAGAAAGCTGGAAATATTGCTGATTTTCTTACATCAGGAGACTTAATTGTAGGAGCAGAAAGTACAAAGGAAAAGCTGAGGGAGTAACAGCAAATAATGATCTATTCAGGTTTACAGGTGTCAGCACAGTTTTCAAATAGTTCCGTAATGGGACTTTCCAGTTTGAGAAGTATAATCTGTCTGACTTGAAAGTGTGGCACCAAATGAAAATTTGTTAGTGCCAGGAGGGAAAGTGTGGGAATTGAAAGTCATTCATCACTGTAACGTTTCACCACAAACTAAACACAGATAAAAGGTTCTGTATAGGCCACAGTTTCCAGTACGCCAGCCTTTTTGTTAACCTGTCATACTGGAACGTACAAGGTGCTTACACAGAAGTGACAACTTCCAGAGAATAATCTACAACTTTTCCCGAGTTATTTTTACCCTTAAGAGATTCTCTACTTATGTCCCCAAGAATGTCAGTACCTACTATCCTTCACCAGGCATAAAATGCTTTTAATACATAACTCAATGTTTTTTTAAAAAAGCTTTAGCACACTCACTGAAAAAATGTTATTGAATTAGTTTGCATAGAGAAAACACTTCTTAACCAAAAGAATATGTCAAAAGGCCTGAATTTCCTGACCATTTCTAACAAAGTGCCCATCTTTCCATCAATTTTACACTCTAGATGTTTTACGTTGAAAGAAAACAGAATTTGAAGGGAAAGAACTTCAGAAAGAACTAATTCTGTGTGAAGTGTCACTTCAGACAGTCATGGTACCTTTTTATTGCTAAATGTGGAGACATTTGTCACTGCTGGATAACCATCAGGAATGGAGAATGGAGCAGTATCAATCATGTGTCTCTCAGTACTGGTATGAATATGTAATAAGCACACAGAGAAATCTCCTGGGAGGTCCAGCGTTACACTACATGAATTAACATCCACTTACTGATTAGGCTTTATATCAGCTAATAACAGCTAAGACACAAGAATCATTTAATGAGCCTCATCAAAATATATTTTAAAAATTCAACAAGTATTACTCCTGATATTAGGAGTTCTTACAAAAAGTTCTTATTCCAATTTTTTGGCCCAAGAAAACGCTTAAAGATAACACAGCTGTATTTTTTTAGGTTATAACATTATGAATTTAATACAGAAGCTTCCTGAATTTCATTACTTGAAGACAGAGCATTTAAGAAACAACTTTGCTGGACAAGTCAAGATATGACTGCTTATTCATTCGAGGCAAAGTCAGAAAATAGGATTAAATTATAAAGAAATATAATTATTTAGAATGAGTATTACATATGTAGCCTGTTTATGCTCTTGGCAAGATTGTATAGTTACAGGTATTTCATACAACTCATATAGATGGGACAACTTGACATTCATTAACAGTCCTCCTTTTAGAAATTAATCATATAATGATGTTCTGTAATATTAACAGCTTCTTAATTATCCAACTTTGACCCTGTGTCATGCTAGGGGTAAACATCAATGATAAATTTTAATACTTTGAAAACAGACACTCCATACCCTAAAATGCCTACCTGCAAGCTTTATTTTGCACACTGGTGTGTCAGGAGTTTTAAGCATTTTCTTTCATAACACAAGATGAGAAATGTTGAATTTTAAACCTGTATTTGTCTGATCATGTTAAATTCTGTGCATAACCATCTACAGCAAAACAGTTTTGCAGTGAAGACTCGGGTGACTCAACTCTTTCCATAGAATGAGGCACTCTTTGAACCAAAAACAGCATAAGCTCATGTTTTCACTTCTCTGAAGTATTTCAGAATATAATTTAGCCTAATTTCTGTGCTGCCATTCACTAAGTGCTTGTGTAGATTATAACGTCAGCAGGAGAAAATTCAATGTTCAAATCCATTGAAAACTTTTTTTTTTTGACATTTCATATCAACAATTCAAATATTCCTATCCCACACGTAGCATAACAATTATAGCCCTTTAGGGACATTGAGGAATCTACAACTTGCTCTACTGAAGCAAAGGTCATCATGAGGGGTACAACAGGTAATTAAAAGTTTCAGTAATGAAATAAAAAACGAAAGGAGTTTCCTGTATTGATCCAAGTTTTAGGTGGGAAAAAGTCAATGTTTTCAAAGATAATAAAGTCTGATGTATTTGATTTTCTTATTTATTGTTATGAAAATTACAGATGCCTTAGGAGCACTAAGTTTTGTCAGAGCTGCTTATATTTCATTTGAAAACAGGATTTAAGGTTCTAATTCACATAAAAAATTAATTTGTTAACTGCCATGAGTCAAGTTGGCTGCTGCCAAATAACAACTGAAGCTGCACCGTCTCCATTGTATTGATTTCCCCCAAAACAAATGGCCATAAACTTTAGGCTCTGATTCACCAAAGTCTGCATTTAGCACACATTTAAAACCTTCAACTCAATCGAAATTCAGCAAAAATTTTCTGCTGCAGCTCCTCTTCTCCTCTGTAACGTTTCACCACGTTCCTTACACCCATTTTGTTCCCAAAAAAAGGTGCCACCCACAGGTTTCAACACAGATTCATCATACCTGAAGTAACTAACAGCTATCTTAGGGCCTTAACCTTTCTTTGCCTGTTTCCAGGGGTTGCAAATCATCACGTAGCAACACCTAATTTAAAAATTGCTTTTCTATTTAGCAAATATTTAGAAATAACTCTGCACTACATATTATTATTTATATAAAATAAAAATGCTCATGTATCACACAATTAGAAGTGTGTTTCCTGCCAAATAGACCTCAGCTACTCAATTTAGAATAATGTTGACTATATTAAGATTATTTTTAGCCCTCCTATTAAAATATTAAGTTCAATTCCTTTACAACTGCTAGCTGTACTATACTTTTGGCTGCATACTAAATCATACAGCTCTAAAACCTGAGGATCTTGCTTTTGCCCCAGTCAACTGCTAACACAGAAATGGATAATTCATCAGTGAATTTCTCAATTTGTACTGATGGATAAAGAATGACTGAAATAAAGAACAGCATCTTGTCCCTACCAAGTTCTAAGTTTGCTAATGGATTTAGCTGGTGTGCAAATAACTTGAATTTTTGATGTATTCTGAACTTCAGAGTATTCAGATTGTGTTTTACACTCTACCAACTAGGAGACCTTCTTTTACAGAAAGGAAAGAGCCAATATTTTGATCAAGAAATAAAATTTAAAAGAAACCAAACACCTGCTACATGTAGAAATATAGCAATAAACATATATTAGAAAATAACAGTTACACATAAGAGCTACAAAAATGGCATAGGTTTGATGTCTGATATTTACCTAGCACCTTTAATTCCAGAGAATCTTAGTGGCTTTCTGAGCTGTACACAATTTATCCTGCTAACAACATATGGTATAAAACACAATGAAAACAGTCCTGCTAACAACACATGGTATAAAACTTGGATATCACCAGGAATAGGGCAACAGTCTTACCCTGACTGACATGAGGCAGGCATGGATACCATGAAACAGACAATTGTACCATGGACCAAGGAGAGATGACAGTAATTATGTTCTGATGCATTTTACAGAGTTCTGAAAGAAAGACTGAATTTCTAAAGCCACTCAAAAGCAATCATTGCAGAGCAGTGTTCACACCATTTCTGCAACATAAGCAACTGAATTGCTCTCATCAGGTCCCTTTTGTACCTGGTCATTTCCTGGAGATCTTTCACCAGTCAATAAGAAATCCCAACATTGTTCAGCAGATGAAAATTCTGCTGCTTCTCAATCTCTTTCCCCCTCCTCCTCACACCAACCCAAAACTTCTCACAAATATGGAATTTCTATCCCAGAATTAGAGGTATTTTTAAACCTCACTAAGTAGATCAAAGAGAGAGACAACATGAGTGAATAGGTACAAAAGTGAAAGCAACTGCATCTTTCATGGCTTTTCCTGACAGCCAGGAAACATTGTCTCCCAGAAGTGTTGTTTCCAACAAGCAGGCAAAACTTTTGCTCTAATCAAAATGGAAGTGTTTTATCTAGGGGTGGATACTAAACTGAATAGCTGATTTCTAAGACAAAAACATTATCCATATCCAAAGGCGAAGTGCAGTATTTGGGTTCATTTCAAATGTCATTGTGCTGTGGTGACAAGGCTTCAGTTCCATTTTCTTACTTGCTAGCTATTCTCCAGTTTTATATTCCCCTTCAGCTTTCCCAACATTTACATCCCAGTTTGGAATACACAAGCAGCAAGGTTCAGCCTAGAGCACTTAGACCCTTAAGAAGGCCAAGGGCACACAGTGGCTTACAAATGCAAAGTAAATTATTTCACATCTTGCAGAAAAAAGGCAGCAAATAGATATCAAATGGTGCACTGGGGAGCATCATGACAATGTTTTTCTTGGTCACAGTCTACACATACAGCTTTAGGAGTTAGTTTGACACCAACACCTCTCATCTTAATGCACTGGATAAAGGAGAAATGTCTCATAGCCCAACAAGCAAGTGAAATAGATATCACTACTTAAAAATCATTCCACATTTATGGTCAATGGGATTGTGCACACTAAGTACAGCTAGGTTACTCAATAGCTCCAAAGATGCTTTTGTCATGACATTGTTTTGAAGCAGGAAAAATGCCAAATTTTGCTATCCATAGCGACTCATTCTTTAATCAGATGAGCTCCCTTCCCTTGCTGGTACATCAAACATGAGAAAAAAGGAAACTAAGAATCACCTGTATCACCTACTCGTATTTGTACTCCTAATTAATGACTTTTTTTTTTTTTTTTAATAAGGTCCTCAGTGAGTAAAATAAGTGTACAATGACCTGGTTGGTTTTGTGCAAATGAGCAGCCTGAAAGTTGTAGGCAACAGAATGTGTAAGTTACAAGCAGGGGAGATGAGCAATGCTTGCAGAGCTAGAAACAAAGCAGAGCACAGATAGCAGTCAGTCAGAGCCTTCCCCCAGCCTAAAAACAAACTGGTTCCACATGTCATTTACCAGGAGTCATGAGGAGTGCTGAGGTCTGAAGGTGTCCAGTGGGCCAGCCAAGATCTAAGGCACATCAGGCATCTCTGCACCTTCAAGTTCAGGTCACTCTGCTGCTGTACCTCGAAAATAACATTTTTTAGAAGAGATTAAAACACGCACTTTTATTCCCCAATAGTCTTTGGAATGCATAATTCTGCTCCAGGACTGGAGAGCAAATTTCACTCAGCATATTCACACAGCACAGGTATTGAAGGAGCAGGGGAGAACTGCTACCACCTTCAGCTCCTCTCAGAACAGTTTCACTCTCCCTACCAGAAACTGGGTGGAGCTCCCAGGCAGAATTGTACAACAAACCAAAAAAGTCAGTTGAAGATAACAGCTGCTGGAAGGAAATCTAGAAATCATCCAGCTTTGTCAGGGATAAAAAAGACAGGCATTGAACCATCAGACACTGCTAATAACTGTAATGATAACCCCAGTTTTGAATAATTCATTATCTTTCCCTCTGGCATGCCAATTTTGTTGATTTCCTGGCTACCTGGACCTACTCACTGAAGTAGCAGCAATCTGTACCATTTATAAATACAAACACATAAATATATGTGTATTTTAACTTTCTCTGAAATAATTTTTCATTGTAACTAGCTTTACAACAGCAATTCAATTTGTTTAATAGTGCCTGTGAGTTAATCAAAAGCTCTTAAAAGTTCAGTGATTACATAATTTGTAATTAAAACCACCTTGAAATAGTCACACTTAAAATACATCTATGACAATAAGGAGTTAGGTCTGTGAATACACTTTGTCTGTAAAATAGAGAAATAAAGTCACACTTTTTTTTTTTTTTTTTTTTAATTTTGGTACATGGTTACACAACATATTCTGTGCCATGGCTCATATTTGCACTTCTTGCTTCATCTGCCCACCACTATCCCAGCAGTTAAGCCAGCAACTTTTAGAATATTGTCTTAAATGTCTTTAAAGGTAACACAGCATGACTAAGACAATTTGAGACATTAACAACTATGTGCAGGAAGTGTCTCTACTGACTGGGGAACTGTGTCTAGAACCTCACCTTTACGCTCCTTTCCTCAGCACTTGAACTAAGACATAGGCCACAGAAATAAGAATGAAATAAGCATGCTTCTTTCATGCATTTTAAAAAGATTATTGGTTGGAGATTTCCTGCATGCATTAAGGAATTAAATACATTTTTCCAAGCAAATGTAATGTTACTGGAATACCTTCAAGGTAGTTGTTGAGTATTTTGCTCAAAATTTCAAATTCTGCATATAACTAAAGAAATTACAGAGAGATTTTTAAGTGACCTGTCATTTCAATATGAAAAAGATATCAATGCCATTTAGTAACTCTTAAGCCAAGAGGAAATTCTCACTAACATTACTTTATTTTTTCTCAACTACCACCAAGAATTACATTAAAAAGAAAAATCATCTCAATAAATAAACCATCATAACTGCAAACAAAGTGTTTCCTTAGTATTTCCTTTTATTCAAACTGTTATAACTCCAGAATGAGATTGTCTTGATTAAAAGATTAAGCTGGACAGTACATTTTTTCAAGAGCAACTAATTCAATATCCAGGTAATGTGATTAATATTTAAACCTGTGTTGGGCATTTTTACAGGAGTCCTCACCACTGTTCTAGTCTGTTGTACTCTAGATGGTTGTGCTGCAGCTAATGAATACCAACAGCTGGCAACAGTATCAATGGCAGTGATTGTCAGTGATCAAGTCAGGAGGGTAGTATTTAGTTTCTATAATCCAGGAATAAATGAAGCTGAATAAAGTTTAGAAATTGCTCAGGTTTTCCAATCCTAGACTTCTGTTTTTAACTCTACACCGCTTTCAAGATATATTAAAAAATAAACACACACATATTTTTAAATTCCCTGCAAGGCAAGAATCACTTAACAATCTAAACTTGCATTCCAAAGTTCATAGTCATCATTTTGCTTTGTGAAAGGATAAAAATGCTGACATACTCACTTCTTTAGCATTAGAGATTCTGTACTTCCAAAAATTAGTAGCCTACCAGCCAAATAAAGCTGGCTCTGAAAGATTGTTGAGTGATTCCAATAGGATGGTGTGGACTTAGTCAGACTACACGTGAGACTCTCACAAAGTTGTGGTGTTTGATGTTTGATTGTTTTTTGTCTTCAAGGCCTACAATCTAATTTCCTCAGTTGCCTGATGAAAATGTAGAAGGAGAAGGGAGAAGTTTCACAAAACAAGGGTTTTGACAGTTTTGCCAGGGTAGGAAATTTTCTTTTCTTATCTGCAGTTACAGATTCTACAGCAGTCTACCACCTCATCTTCTGCCAATAAAATTGTTTGCAAGGCTGAATTGAGAAACACATCAGGGTCTGAGCAAAATAAAAAGAAGAGAGCCTATTCTTTATCCACATAGGTACCCTGATTCAGTCCCTGCCAGATCTGCAGGAAACATTTGTTTCAGTACACCTGTAAAACATTGTACAGCAGAGGCAGCAACAAAACAGGCAAGAACAGGAACTCTGTGAGCCAGAACTGCTCTGTGACAAAACAGCTTCCCTTGCCAGGGCCAAGCAGTGAGGAGCTGCTCAAGAAACAATGAAAAGGGGTTTTGCTAGATTCTTCTTCTTTAATTAGAATAGAATGAAGGGAAACAAATGATGTGTTTGGAGGCTTCGCAAGCCTGCAAAAAATTCCTGTTAATGGTTGGTCCTTACCAGGGTTAAAATTGATTGTTAAAACATACTACTTTCATGATCAGTTCTCACAGAACTGTTTCCTTACCCAAAATAAAACCGTAAACTTTACTTCCTAAACAGGGGCACACATTAAGCACAGACAGACAGCAATTACTGCACCACAGCAAAGGTTTTGGGCTGACCTAGGACTGGAAATGTCAAGCACAGTACACCACATCAATGAAAGGATGATCAAAGTACATCCAGAATGACACTTTTTTTTGTCATATGTGGAAAAGAAAAAATGATTTGTTATAGCCAAATATATATGTCCAGATTTTTCCCTGATGTCTTCACAATTCCCTACCGTCAGTGATCAGACTTTTTTTAAACTATATCAGAAGACAGTAGCAGAAGCAGTGAAGCAGGAGAGTGCACAGAGAGAGACAGTGGCTGATCCAGCCAAGAAAGCAAGCTGCATTTTTAAACAGAACTTTCTGCTGCCAATTCCTTTCCTCTGCATCAAAACATATTTCTGAGAGAGCTTTAAAGTTTTGTCAGCTAGAGCATGTTGTTATTCAAAAGCAGAATTTTTCATTTTTACAAGTGGAGGGAGTTGAGCACGGATAATGAATCTACTGCATTGAACGACTCTGAGGAAGTCTAGTGCCTCTTAACGAGTCCCTGCCTCTGACTTAATACATGCAAGGCTGGGGGCAACCGAGCTGCATTAACTGTGCTGTGGGAAGGGATATCTCAGTCCAAAGCAAATCACTGCTATGCTGGGCTGGTTTTTGCTTGTGCACAACAAGAAAAGTGGTAATAGCCTCCATCTGTTCATGCAAAGCATGAAGGCAGACAAACCAAGTGAGCAGCACTGGGGACTTGCTGAGCAGCCTGAGGAGGAGAGTCAGAGAAGGTTAACTGGGCTTAGGAGGAGCAGGAGTGCTCAGCCACAGTGGGGGAAAGGCAGCACATCAAATCACAGGACCCAGCAAACTGAGGGAGAATACAAGATCATTCACCTTGTTTTCTCACTGAAGTGGTCATGTCAGCAGGGGGACATCAGGAGGAGGGTGTGCTTATCCTCTCAGAAGCATCTCGGACAAAGAATCAGAATCAGTAACTACCTCCAAAACCAGACAGGCAGATTAGGGGCAGAATGGGAAAGACCAAAGAATCAGCTAAGAACTGTACCAAGGCATATTACACAGAAAGTGGTCCAACTTCTCTCATCTCTCACTTTGGCTCCTAGACTTGCAAAATTCAGTGAATTTCATCTCTTTTTCTGGGGGATAAAAAGCTGCAGATCAAGTTAAATATGAATACATGTTTTCTCGCTCCCTTTTTTTCATAGGTCTCCACATATCCCCTTGATAGCAGCCCACAGTAGCTATTCCATGACACTGAAATTATGCCCATATTGGAAGAATGAAGAAAGGTGGAGGGAAATTCACAGAAGCAGATTGAAAAGAGAGCCTTCAAGCACAAGCTGCTTCTAAAAGAAAAAAAAGTTATACTAATGGCTGCATAGAGCATTTTTTGCAATGGAACTGCACACGTCTGTCTGGAAGCAATCATACAGAGCTCAGCTAGTAGGAGAAAATGAAATGCTGCTCCCTCATGCATTGATTATAGCATTCATATCTGCAGAGACAAAAATCTGACATGAAAGAGAATCCCCAGCCCTAGCGTGGCTCTACTGATAGAATAACAACAGCCTTTCAGAAGGCTCAGTTTTCTTTGCAGATTTTGAAATAAACTCCCTCTGCCTTGGAACAAGCCTCTGTTGAATACATGTTCCGAATCTGTAGTTTACTGTCAGAGTTTTTAGGCCTCCTGTAAGACAATACTGACTCTCACAGCTATAGGACCACTCCTGGCATTAACAACACACTCAATAAAAAACAAAAACCCCAAACAAGCAAAACAAAACAAAACTTTCTCTGGAATTTGAAAAGATTTAGCAGGGCAAAGAAAGCTGAAACATAAACACAACTGAGGTTGGCATAAATACATTACTTACATTAAAAAAACAGACTATAATGCTGTTTATGTGCCACTAGTTATTCCTAATATAGACATCTATTTTTCTACACTTTTTTGCTGGATAACATTGCTACACATACTACACATCATAAAATTAGGATATTCTCCATAAGAGCACCACAAACACAGCTAGAGCAGCTCACAAATCAACCAGGAAATAAGCTGTGAGCCATACTAAAATCTTGGAAGTCAAAACGTCAATATTTCCCCTGTAAAAAACAAGTTCAATAGTTTCCCTGTAAATAACAAATTCAGCCCAAAACTAGGAGGTGAAATATTAGAGCCCCCAGAATTGTTCCACAATTTACTTCAGTATTATCCCTCTTCTCTTTCTTTAAACCAAAAGTAGGTCTCATTATGCCTCAGTCAGCAGACATGGGCAGTGCCCTGCTACAGGAACAGATTTTTATACCATCTAAACTGGAAGACTGCTGGGAAGGAAAGGAGATGCCAGCATCTGGACAAGCAGTCAGACAGGAAATCATTTGATTGCTACATATTACTCACTCTAGATGATCTAATGATAACCTCTGGCCCTAAAGAGCAAGTCTTTGAAAGATATTTGACAATTTTTATTGGTATTCTGGTAGAGTGTTGAAACAGGAAGCTTCAACTTAAAAATTAATTTTCCAGTTGTAAGACTGGTAAAGAAAGTATTATCTTACTTTTTTTCAGAGTCCCTGAATATATGAAAAGGCAGAATATTAAAAGGGAAACTTTTAATAGGAAAAGAGAAAAGCAGCTGCAGATGTTATGGAAAAGCAGCTTTTTCTAGTAATATCTTGGACAAATGAAAATATTTTTCCTTCATAATGAAAGACACACAAAATTACAAATGCAGGAGTGTAAAGGACAGATTTAAACTACTAGCAGTCAAATACCTAGTTACAATTGCCCAAATAATCCCTCAAGGAGATGATAAAAGAAGCTTTTTAATTAAAACTAAACAGACAATGTAGCTGCAAATATTCACAAATTTTATTTTATTACGTAGGTTAAGGCATATTAACTGTTGAGAAAACATATTTTGGTTTTAATTGCCAGAAGAGGATGTGTGTTGTTATTACATAATGCAAGGGGCACTAAAATCAAGATGCATCACCTTTTGCTGAATTTGTCATTGTTCCCCTCCTCCAAAATTCAACTTATCAAGCATTTAGCAATTAAAGGCCAGTACTTCATAGATTTTAGCTAACAGTCAAATAAAAGTGGGCTTTTTTTCTCTGGACATGAGCTGGAAAGTGATTGCTCAAAACAGCTTTTCAGTTTTTCCTTCAAAATTTACAAACATTAGCATTTTTGTGAATGCATTCTGCTATTTAGAGCAGCATAAATTTACACGGTTCTACTCACATGCTGTGCTGTTTGCTAAAATTTATATTAGATCTAAAAATTAAATTCTCCCTGCATCCATTCCCATGCATTCACAAAATACCCAGGCAGCACTTANTGCTGTGCTGTTTGCTAAAATTTATATTAGATCTAAAAATTAAATTCTCCCTGCATCCATTCCCATGCATTCACAAAATACCCAGGCAGCACTTAGCAGCTTGGCCGTGGCAGTGATTAAACACCAGAGATGGCACTGGAACTATAAATAGCCAACTGTGCTTGTTGTGGAATTGGCCTCCTCCATCACCTTGGTTAATTACAGGTAATTACATTTGGGGGTACAGTCCTGGGTACCTTGGCAGCACCGAGCTCCTACCCAAGCGTGGACACCAGGAATAGTTATTAACTACAGCACTACATTAATCCTTTTTGATTCATAAGCACTGTGTGTTCCCTCACAGATTCACATTAAAAAGACATATATACAAAATTACCCTCAAAAAAGAGCTATTATTTAATAGCACAACACCAGCCTTTTATATTATTTGGCTGAAGTCTGTGGCTAAACACCAAGGCATCAAACTCTCTGTAAGACTCTAACTGAGTACATACCAAAAAAAAGATCCCTGCTACACATCAGATGAGTAAGTGATAAACATTTGTCCTCATAAGGTTTTGCCTGTATCACTACAAGCTTTCATTGTCACAGCCTCCCAAAGGTCTCTTTTACAGAGACTAAATCCATCTGGTCCACTGTTTGGAGACTGCTATGAAACAGAGGGAGCAGCTGTCCAAACAGCCCATCCCAGAGTCTGAATATCATGATGGTTCTTGCAGCAAAAATAAGACAGAGAGGCCTGTCCCCCCAGCCCACAGTTGAGCAGAGCTGTGAGAGGCTTATGCCAGTTTCTATCATAAACGAGCTAAATTCCTAAACCTGACAATTTCTTGTTTGAATGTTCATTTGGGAAAAACCCAAACAATGATGTGTGCACAAAATAAGCACTGAGTAACAACTGACACTTCAGGACACTGCCCTGTGCTGGGACTGCAATCTCATGTAGTTATTCACTCTGGGCAGTAAACTAGGGATAAATACTCATTCCATCTTTACAGTCAGCATTTAACACAGCCAGGCTCTGCACCATGCCTTGGCACTGGCCTTAGCAGGAGCAGATAAAGACCTTTCAGGAGCCCTTTCAAGTTTCTTAGAGATGACATTCCCCTGGAGAGCAGCCCTTAACCCTCTCTAACAGGAGCCACATTCCAGCTGCAAGCACCAGTCCAAACCTGAGATGCATTCACAGCAGTGATTGCTCATCCAAGCTGAGTACACTATGCTGCAGCTCAGTAAGCTGCTGCAATTTCTCAGCTCCTTAAAAATTTAAATTCTGACTCATTCAAGATGATGGTTACAGGCCTTACTCTAATCATGGCAGAAGTATTAACAATCTGTTTCAAAGAGACAGGTAAGTTTCATTTTTATTTCTCAACATTTTATAGCTAAGATCATGAATTTTCAGCAGCAGGACTGTGTGTTAATTCTTAACTGCACAGAAGTAACAGCCACCTTTGACTTATGTAGCATTGCCCCATACTTTTAAAATTATATTTCTATAGTAAGAAATAAAAAAGAAAATTATGAAATTAGTTTGAAACATTATAAACTCGAATATAAGAAAATCAGAACCATTAATAACTCTTAAATAAAACCAGAGAAATACAGATAACAGGGATAGAAATACTGTCTTCCTTCTCAGCTTATTCCAATTCTGCAGGAAGAATCAATGTTTTCTTGTATAAACTAAGATTAACAGCAGTTTTAGCTAGAAGCTCACTAGATCTGTTCAGATTAAACAGAGCTTTCAGGCAAAGCTTTAGCTTCTTCTTTACTACAACATTGAAATAAAACATTTAACGTAACTATAAAACAGTTTTGCTTATTTGTTTTCCTGTGTCAGTATAACATTAAATTCATGGGCCCAATTCTTGTAACCCAAAGGGAGAAGCATGACAGGAAACTATCAAGTGCTAACATGCAACACAAAATGTTACCACAGAAACCTTTAATCTTTTTTAGTGCACTTTGCCTCAATGTTCCAACCCACATAAGCAAGTAGAATCCATTTCATTTTCATCCAACAAAGATAACTTTGACTTCCTAAATTCTACCAAAATGCTTCCATACTGGGCAAAAAAAAAAAAAAANAAATTTCAAAAAAAACATACAAAAAAAAAAAAAAAAAAAAAAAAAAAAAAAAAAAAGATACTAAAATAGGTTTTCAGCATTTGTAAGTACTTCTATAAACTGGTGCATCTTGCTTATTTCTTGCTTTTTTCTGGATGGTAGAATATGGAAAGGACACTGACACCAGCTGTGTACATCTACGTCCAAATTCACTTTATGTGCATTTATGAAGTCTAAATCCTGAAACCTGAACATCTGAAAGTTCCCAATGAACACACTGGTGGCACAACCACAGTAGCCAGATGAGGGTGGTCATGGCTTCTTTTTTTTCTTTTTTTTTTTTTTGGAAGGGATTTTTGCTTGATTGTGTTTCCAAGGAGTTGTTTTTGTACATCCTTTATGATGCATATCTTTATCCTGACATTTCTTCCATAAATGCAGAGCAGCCATATTTTTAGTAGCACATAAAGTTATTATTGCTTTATTTCAATTAAAGTGTGCATATGTTTGCTTTGGCAAACTGAAGTTGATAAAAATGCATCCCATCTTTTGAAATTAAGCAGCAGAACATCAATGAAAAATCCATCAACTCTTAACTAGTGAGTACTCCCAGTTCTGCCAGAAACAGATATTAAGCACAATAAAAGTGCTGCAACTCACTATATCCATACTAGATTTTCTTTGCAAACGTTATTTCCAACATGCAGAGCTATGACCCAATTAATTGCACATAATTAAACAGAATCACAAATATGGTGCAGCTGCTGACTACAAATACTAAGAGCCCTCAGGGGATGAAAAAGTTTAAAAAGAACCTTAATTTGTCCAGACAACATGAACTTTATGCCAATGAAAATATCATTAGAAGTAGCTGTTCTGATCTATAGGTTGGATGGTGATAATGCACACTGAAGGATTTCCTCTAGAATTCCCCACTTGTAGGATGGGATTGCACACAGGGGTGTTCCCATTACTGCAGCACTCACAGCCAAGGCCTTTCCTGCTTCTCACACCAGTGCCCCACCCCTGGGGAGCTGGGGGTGCTCAGCAAACTGGGAGGAGACACAGCTGGGACGGGTGACCCAACGGGATATTCCACCCTGCACAGCATCATACCAGCATGGAAAGCTGGGAAAGAAGGACCAGGGATGGTCAGAGTGATGGGTGCTTGTGTTCCCAAGTCACTGTTGGGATGGTGGAGCCCTGCTTCCCTGGGGATGTGCTGAATGCATTCCTGAATTTGCTTTGCTTGTGGGCACAGCTTTTGTTTTACCTGCTAAACTGTTTTTATCTGCACCTGCAACTTGTCTCACTTTTCCAATTCTGTCCCCCATCCCACAGGGGTTTAGGGTGGGCTGGAGGGATGGTGCAGGAGTGAGGGGTTGTGTGGGGCTCACTTGCCAGCTGGGGTGGAACCACAGCAGCCCTTAAACATTTTGCTATAACCCATCAGTCAGACAGACTGTGAGAGGCAGAAGGCAGTTTAACTTCCCTCTGGCAGACAGAAGTCTGAATTCCTACAAACTGTTCTTACAAACAGCACTCACAGATGTCTCAGCTGGCAACACAACAGACAAGATACCTTGGAAAGGATCACCTACAGAATTATCCTGGAATTTTGACTAGGCCTGCATGCAGAAGCTGTTTTTACAATCAGTTCAATGAGCATCAGAGAAAAAACACAAGGCTTTAAAAACGGCAATAAAGACAAATACCATTTAATGTCTGCCAGTATGAACCTAACACAAACATTAAGACTTTAGCAGAGCTAACTAAAAAAATTTCAGTGTATTTAAGAATTTTTAACTCTCCTGCAGATCAGGAAAGGAATCCCACATAGTGTATTTCTCAGTAGTGCACTTGTGCCATAAAAAGGAAATCACACATAGTACTAACTTCAATCAGGCATTCCATTTCCTGAAGTCTTCAGAAAACAAACAACCATTTTTGCTTAGAAATTAAGCACTAGAAAATAGAACAAAACCAATGAAACCTGACACCACAGTGACTATTTATGAAGACATAAGCAGGAACAGGCCAGAAAATGAATACTCTAATCTAGACACAATACTAAAAATTACAATTTATTCCCACCTGCCCAACAGGGAAAAAAAAAACAACAAGTAGTGACAAGCACTGGCAAAGCTGAATTACAATTTAGACTAATGTTGCAGCTAGGCATAAAAGTTAACAGTTTCATTAATATAATTTTTTACACTAATGACTGGAATAAAAGAATAATAATGCAAGTGAGAATAAAACCCCTATTTTTCCTGAGACAGGAAAGCAAAATAACTTCTGCCTCTGATCGGTTTTGCTTCTTGGAAAAAAAAAGTAAAAAATCAGAAGTTCTTGTATTAATCAGTGTTATTTAAATTAAGAAAGTTTAAGGAACTAATCAGAATTCTTTAAGAAAATACTGTACTGCTCCCAAATGAACATACTGGAGCAGATGGACAAGACAATTATTCAGAGGGAAAAAAGCAAGCAACAAAAAAGGCCTAAAGGAAAATTTGAGGTGCAAGAGAGATACATGTAGGCAGTCATCCTATTTTCTCATGTGACTTGTCATTCTCTGAATGAAATGAGATTTTTAAAAAATTTTGCCTACCAATTCCAAGCACAAATATTTTTCATAGTTTTTCAGCTACAGAAACACAAAGCTTAATACAAAGCAGGTACAAATAGTGAAAACACTACTTTGGTTTAAGAAAATAATCAGTAATTTGGCAGAAGTCATTATTAATCTCTCAAGTGAGAATTAATCATTGATATCATTTACAGATTTGGCTAGCATATAGTCTAGGTACAATCAGTCTCAAATGCTTTAATTTCCACATGTGCATGTATCTTTTGTGTACTGGAAAAGCCCAGATAATTCCTGGTAAATAAGTACAATTCACAGTCTCAAGTTTAAAGTATTTTAAATAATATATACCAAAAATAAATTCTAAAAGGCAGCACAAAATCATCCAAGACATTTACTTTCTGCTTTACTTGCATTAAGTGGTCAAGTGTGAACCTTCACAGGAGCTAAATTCACTTCACAGTATCAATGATTCTTCTGCATTTGACTTCAAAATCACTGCATTTATAAAACAGAAAGTGGAGATCAAATGCTTCTGATCAGAGGCATCCTTTAAGCTTCATTGTGAGTCATTAGAAAAATGCTTTCTCATGACCTTGAATTTCCTCACTTCCCACAAGTTAAAGAAACATTTTAATAAAATAGAAAATACCTTTTCCCCTATCATATTTGAAATGCAGCTATGCTTATATTTCTATATATCAATATTGCATGTACCTGGGTGGGGTGGAGGATTCCCTTAAAAAGGAAAACAACAGTCTCTGGAAAAATGTTGGAGTCATTGTTATACCAAATATGACATATCAATGGTACCAAATGTTGAAGCTCAGAGTCTGGGAGACTCAGCTGAGCTGATAACCCTTCTTCTGTCTCAATGCATTTTACATATAAATGCAAATAACACATCTGAAAACTCGAGGCACATTTGAAATTTTGGAAGTTAGCAAGGTGCAGAACACAAAGTAAGAAAGAAACATGAACACACCCCTTAGGTCAACAGAAATTTGATACCCACTTTTAAAAAGTTATAAACCTGAAATATAAAATAGAAAAATATATTTTTTCTAAAACGTCCACTAGCAACAAGATCGATTTACACAGCCACATTATTTCTCTCAGCTTAGACAGCTTTCAGGTGAAAGCAGTAAAGGCTGTCTAGGAGTCCATGGCTTTACTGCTTTAATTCTGACTGGAAATTCCAGCCTTATGGTCCAACATCTGCATGAGCCATTTTGAGGGAGGAAATAAATGTTTTGGCTATATGCTATTTTAGTCTGTCTTTCAAAACAAGTAGCAACACAAATCCAATTCTCAACGTCAACTAGATAAAGAGAAGGTTAAAAAACTCCCAACAAACAAAAACCCCACATTTGATTTAAAAAAAGATACTAAGTTACAACCACTCATACTAACAAAGTCTGCTTTGCAGAACAGAAAGGAACAAATACACTAAAATGCTTGCAATACGAAAGAAACAAGTTTGAAAGGACTCGCCCGATAAAACAAGGAAAATAAGAAAATTCAGACAGGAGTATATTGACAACAAGCATCTGTTTTCCCAAGAATAAACACAAGCAAGTTCCAAGGAGGACGCCCCTTGCAGCCCCCCGGGACCCTCACAGGGAGCTCCCGCACCCTCAGTTCCACAGGCCGTGGAAATACTCGTGAGACACCATCCATTCCTTTTGCCTTCCTTGCAAAAGGAGGAATTGCAATAATTTCCACTTGCCTATTCTTATTTTGAACGAGAGAAAACGAAACTCACTCTGTTTCAAGTATCACGTATGAAATTTGGGGATTCGGCTCTTGTTTTTGTAAGCACAGGTGAGGGCAGCGCCGGGATCCTCTCGCCTGCTGCGTGCCCGTGAGAGCTTGAACCCCTCGGGGCGCACCACACTCCAAAACCTGCAAAACTTACCAAAAAATCTCCAACACGCCCAGAAATGAGGATTTACACCTTACTTACCCCCAGGAGCGACGCTGGCGGCCACCTGAGGCTCCGCGGGGTGCGCAGGTGACCCCGCCCGGGCCGGCGGATGCAGCAGGAGGATGAGGAGGAGGAGGAGGAGGAGGAGGAGGGTGAGGAGCCCGCCGGGCCCCGACACGGGCAGAGCGCCGGGAGGGTGCCTGTGAGCACCTCCACACCTTCCAGCTGCCAACGAGCCGGCCCTAAAGCCCTGCGGCCGCCGGAGATGCTCCGCGGGGCGGGTGAATCCCGGGGCACTGAGGAGCTGAGCCCCCCCAGCTGTGCCCGCTGCCCTCGGGACACCGCAGGAGCCCCCGGCCTTCCCCAGACCCGCCTGACCTCGGGCTGCAAACAAATCGTGGACCCAGCTACAACGGAGGTCTGCATCCTTTAAATAACATCTCAGGTAAAGCTCTCACCGTGACAGCTGGAAAAGTTCCTGTTAAACACCTTGTTAGAGCCTTCATGAAAAGGAGAATGCAGGCATGGAAAGCCTTAGCCCACTTGAACAGCTCTGGAACCAGACCTTCAACAGCTCTGGAACCTGACAGTAAAAAACAAATCTTGTTTGGTTCTCAGAGGTAGAAGAAAGCTGCAAAGATAATTTGAGATAGTGCATACCAGGAAGCCTTGTAATTACTTCAATCATCCGTGACAGATACCAGGAATTTTAATTATTGTTTAGTAAGGATATAAAATAGTTATTACTGTGCTGTGGCAACAGTTTGAAAAAGTGTTACTGATATTCTCTAAGCAGTTGCAAGTTTTGATTTTTTTTTCCAAAGTCTTCATTACATAACAGAGGATCTCCTCAGCATGATTTTTTGGCACAAAGACAGCATGGATAATTATGAATTGCTGTCCTAACATACCTGAAATACCAAAAGCATCTGTTGTGGAAGTGCTCCTAATTTAACAGGACACATATTTACTCAGGAAAGATTTGTTGTAGTTAGTTTCTGATATTCCTAATTATGCAGTGAAACCTTTTTTGAACCCACTGGAGTTTTGTCTTTGCCTACCATGGAAAATGGATTTCACTGACAGTATTGGAAATAACTGTGGACTCTGAGCAGTGACATTGTGGTTGGGCACCTGTAAAAGCACCTACAATCTGTTTCTCTTCTTCAGAGCTGTTGTTTCATTTGGGCACCAGAAAGGCAATTTAAAAAAAAAAAAAATCCATTTGGTAAGAAGAAGTAACGAAATACTACATGCCTTTTAATTAAACTGATGTGGAGTTTTGAGGAGTTTTCTTTAATCATAGGACTAATTTTGCCCAACCAGGGAATGTATCCAAAATGTTACGTGAACTTCCAGCACCGGGGCTCGGGCTGTTTCTGTGTAGCTTTACTGTCACGAGGCAAGAGGGGACTGTCACCCCTGTCCCCAGAATGCTTGTCAGCTTTTCATTGCCATCAAAGGAGCTTTTTTCTAGAAGTTTACTGAGCCAGCAGTAGTTGAGCTGGAGGCACTCAAATTAGCCAATTTCCCATAAAGAGCAGGGAGTTTCACAGGTAAGCCTAGCTGTTGAAACACCCAATATTTGCCCAGCACTAAGTACTGTTAAACACAGGCATCCTGTGCTGTGTCAATTTCACCTGCACTTCACAGTCTTTCAAAATATGCCAGTGTCCCCTCATGTCCTCACCTCATGTCTTCCTCTTTTATGTGAATAACATAAATGTTTCCCTTTTCAGTGTGTTTTAATAGCTTGTTAAAAACTTTCTATAAAAAGAAATAACTGATGTTCCATTCTTAAAATAAATTGTGATGGATGGAAATGAGATGAGCAATTATATCTGACATTAACAAATAAATCTGCATGATGTTCACTTGGAGCTTATATAATTTTTACAATGTTACATCAAATTATTTAGCAACATTTCAGACTTAAACGAGTGTTAATGGAAATATAGCTATAAAACTCTTAAACCTAGCACTTAGGGAATGGATTACACTCCAACTTAAATTCTTATTCCTATATAAAACTGTAATACATCAAAGAAATAGAAGTATTGGTGGTTTGGGTTTTTTTCCTTTTACCCTCCCTTAAATAATATAATGTATTATTTGTGAAAATCCTGGGTCAATAGTCCCCACAGCATGATGCTCCCAAGAAATGGCAAATTTATCACAAGAAAAAAGCAGCAAAGTCACACCTCCAAAACAATATGCTTTGATAGAGGCTTCAGACAAATCTGCCATTTCCTGAGTGAAGCAGATTAAAGGAAGAGTTAACAAAGCTGAGAGAAACTTGGAATTTTTATTCTGTGGGCAATTCCAGGTTAGGACAAAGAAAGAAAATTATTCCAAAGACAGAAAAATAATAGATGGTAACTAATAGAAGTGGGGAGTTTTTTTCCCCAAAACACGAAAACTTTTAATATTGATAAACACAACTTTTTCTCTTACAGGGGTTGATATCTTTGAAATGATTTGTAAAGAAAACAAAATCACGTAAGCACATTCAAAGCACTCTGAGTATCAAAAGAAGGAACCTCCAGATTAATTATTAAATTCAGTCCTGGAGCCCAGAACCACACACTTTGAGATAACACTAAAACACCATATCTTGTTTGTCCTACCAACTGAGGAAATCTGTTTCATTTCACAAAATGTAGATGAGAATTTTAAAGACTTTATTTAAGAATAAAACTGTGTATAAGATCTGATTTATCAGTAGGTCTTATAAACAAAAGGACAAACAATAGCAGATGGTATACAATACTTCAGAGGAAAAACAAAGAGGCTGCTAAGCCTCTGAAACTGGGGCAGAAATTTATTTCAGATACTTCTACAGAAGCATTTTAATGCTTTTAAAACTTCTGTGGGCTTTGTTCCATATACTCCTTGTGCAACTCTCCTCTTCAAAATGTACTTCAAAGTCAGCTGGTGTCAGTACACTGAGATGCTTTTTTTTTAATAAGTCTTTTTTTCCCCTTGTGCTTTAGCTCATTTCCTGCCTTCCTTGTCATCTTCTGTCACACTACTTGCTCTCCTAAACACTTCAGCTGACAGTTTATCATTATCTTTGTTTATCTGTTCTAACTAACTGGCATTCCAGCAGCTGTGAATAAAGGCATCTCTGTTATCAATATCTGCACAGCTAATTGCTGTGTTCTTTGTGCACATCAAGTTGCACACACAAACATAATCTCCACAGTTCCATTTTTTTTAGCACAGACAATCTTTCTTTGTACAGAGACGAGTACAGAGGTATTACATATGGTTCATATATGCTGTTAAACACTGTGGGAGGCTCTCAGCCCATTGCTGCTTTAATCACTTGTCACTCTGAAATTATAATAGTTACAAGTGAGTAAAAAGCTCTTTCATCTTTCTGGAGAGCTAAAATAGCTTTTCAATGCTACTTTTGGATCACTGAGATGGAACTTTCCAGGTCTCTCCAGCCTTGCTGAGAGACAGATTTCCTGTACAACATAAGAACACACTACATTCCAATGCTCAAAATGTATGCTCGGAAATTAACATTCTCCTAAAATCCTGTCAGGAACTCTGTGACCCTTTAATCATTAAAGGATGATAAGGTAGATGGAAAGAAAGACATCTAAGATACCTTTTTTACCATGAAAAGGTAAGACATTATATATAAAATTGTGACTCTGCAAAAGGTCTTTTTGATACGGTTTCAAAGTCAAGAACTTTTCATGGTCTTTTTACGACATTTGAATAAAATTTATGCAAGTCAGAGGTATCACTTGTACCACAGTAGCAAAACCAAAGTATTTTTGATAATCTCCATTTGCATTACACAAACTGTACTTTAAAGTAGGTCCAGAAGTAAACTAAAAATAGTACACTGAGCAAATAGCAAAAGACCTTAAAGAGAAAATTAATAAGCAATTGCAAAGTTACATTTCCCAAATACTGTTTTGTAAGTGGTTCAGGTACTCAAAAACTCCAGGTTCTGTTTTATGTTTTGTATTTGAATGATAGGATTTTGCTGAAATGGAGAAGTGAATCTCTCCAAAGCGAATGGAGAAAGCTGTTTGGCATGGCACGTTTTCTGGTGCTTGCTTGTGAGGAAGGTTTCTCCAGTTAAAAGCAGTTTATTAAAAAGTAGTTTATTAAAAGTACTTTATTGAATTTTTTCTGCAAAAGCTCTCCTAATCCACTGCTCACCACTGAAAGAAGCTAGGTAACAAGTTATCTCACAGAAAAGGGAAAATATAATTGATCAGAATTACATTTACTTAGATTGCCAGATCTGGATCAACAGACAAAAAATGAAGGCTCCACAAAATAGAGAGGGAATAAAGACAACAGAAGAAAATGAAAGAAAAAAGAGAAAGAAAGGATTAGGAAAACATGAAGTTCTCAGTCATGCACACCTCAGTTTGCCCTACAAATCTATGGAGCTGCACTCAGAGGGTAGAAACATAACGATTATGCTGCTCAGAAAAGTTCAGAAATTCTAAGAAAGGCAAGGAGGGGCAGGCACAGACAGTCTCCACCTGACAAGTGCTCACCTGACAAGAACCCAGAATAGCTCTGTTAAGCTGCAGTCAAAACAGATGTTATCTCTAGATAACTGAGTGAAATCTAACCGGGAACAAAGACAGAGGTATTCAAGTTTCAAGCATTCCTTTCCTACTTCCCTCAGAAGCATCACAGGACCATATTTTAGACTGAACCTCTTGTGTTTTACCATTGTATGTATTTCTGGCTCACTGAAATGTCCTTCTTCCTACATTAATATTTTTTCTGCTTATCATTCTCCCCAGTGACAACCTAAGTCACAGTCATCCTGTAAATAATGTTTAATACTTGATGTAATTTAAAAATTCAAGTATAAATCACCTGCATAAATTAGCTTTTGAAGATATCTTTTGGAGCAGTCTGGATTTGGCTGCAGATTTGTAGTTCTCTCTGCTGTTTCTTTATCCCAGTGTGCTGTGATTATTAGTCAGTGTGACATTGTTACTAAATTCTTGCCTTTTTCCTATAATGCACGTTCTCCCACCTCAGTCATTTTTATTTCCTTTCAAGATCTCTCATTGACAATATCTCATTGTGCTCATTTATTTACTTAATTGGCATTCACATAACTTTCAGTACTGTGATCTATTCATGTTATTAATTTTTGCTAGGCTGCATTGCTGTATCTGTTGTAAGCATTGATTTGAATGCCTGAACACAACCTTGAAAGTTTTCATTTTATAAACTACCAACTCCTTCCTGCATTTCCTTCCCACTAATTGGAAGATTTGCATTTTACTTTAATAAAAAGACAACTGTCACAAACCACAGGCCTTTACTGTTTCAATCACACTTCTAGCATTTCAATACCCATAAATACAGGTCTTCTAATGCACATTCTGTAAAACTTCAATTTGTTTCTTTCTTGCATGACTTTGTTTCATTTTTCTACTCCAATTCACATCAAGTAACACCTCACTCCTTGAAAAAAGCCAGTGAATTTGCCAACTATCTGTCTTTTATGAGTCTACCATCATCAAAATAACAGGAAAACTAGAGAGTATGAGGAGTTTAGTGACTCTTTTTTTCCTCTCCAGACCTGACTGAATGGATATTGATATTTTTCCATCAATTCCATCTCCATATAAAAGTGATACATAGCTGCTACAGGTTCATGACGGATCAGGACACCCATAGAAGGTTATCAGCTAATATCTAGGGGTAATTCTAACTCTGAGAACTGATAGAAGCAATAAGCTCAAGCAACAGGACTAATTGTCTGCATCTGTCAAATTGCATAAGTATGGCATTTTCCTTTTTATTTATTAATTTTCTTAGATCAGGTTAGAATCATGAATTAAGATAGGATCATAGTTAAATGTGAAAGCAACCTGAAAGGACCAGGGAATTAGTGCTGCCAACAGTGATGCAATTTTACCAAGTTCACCAGATCAGAAGAACCTTCTTTATCCCAAGAGCCCCTATTAAGGAAAAGTTTAGAGTAACACTAAATTCTCTGTAAAACAGTAAATACAAAATCCCCCGATGCCATTTTAGATGTGCCTCAGAAAAGAGAATGGCACTTGAAATGAAATGGCAAGGCTCTAAGAAAATAAAAAAATCCCTGTTTCTTAGAAGCACTGAAAACCACTATTGCTTACCACAATGTGTCTGCTAAAACAACACAGCTTGTACTGAAGTGCACAGCACAACCTGCTGTAACACCAGGGCATTCTTTTCCCCTCTCTGATAGAGCACAAACAGAGCAAGTAACACTTAGAAAGAGAAGCTCACATAAATCTTTATTAGTGTATCCTTTGTATTCTGCCTCTTGTGACCCCACAACACAACTGTTCACAGTCTTCCATTCCTTCAGTCAGGAAATCCTTTAGGAACTGTTTTGGTTTTCTGTTTTTCTATTTTTCAAGAGGGACAAAAGCCTAGCAGGAATGTGGGTGCACTTTGTAAGGATAAGAAAAAGACAGACTTCCCTATGGCACATGGGAACCTGCTAAAATGAAATAACAAAACTAGACAAAAAGAACAGGTGAGAATCTTGGGCTGTGTAAAGCAAACAGGAAGAAGTTCAGCTTTGTCTCTGAATAAAAGTGTGTGTTTTCAGCAGGTTAACAAATCCACAGAAAGGGCTTGGATGGGCTATCATATCACTGTCTCATCAATCCTTGCAAACCTGAAAGGGCAATAGCAGGGAGATGGATGAAAGAGCCTGTGCTGTTTGCAGGTCCTGTGTCTGCTCCACACAGCACAGAGTAATAAGTATGGTTTTGAAACAAAACATTTTAAGAAAGCTATTTCATTTCTTTCTGCAGCCCGCTCTCAGTATTGCCTCAGGGACATGTTATCTGAAGATTATTTTCTAGTTGTCTTTGTTGTTGTTGCCAAAAGACCTCAAAGAATGAAAAGATGCTTTTCAATGATAGGAAAGATATTCTGTGAGGGCATCACAGGCTCACTGGCCATTCATTGTTATTCTTACTTTGCTTTAGGTTTTACAGCCTTTCTCAGGAAGTTGCATTTGAAAGCATTTTTAGAGATACTAAATGTGCTTATGAGAGTTTTACTTTATACAAGTGAAGCCAAGAAGAAAGCAGAGTTTTGGGGATTGCATACAACAGTATGATTGTGACCTTACCTAAATCTGGAAATTCTTACATCAATTGCATTGGATTTTGAATTAAGCCCTAAGAAAACACGAATTTCATTAGAGAGCTAAAAATAGACATACACTTCAAAAATTCACTGGTTCCTTTTACACAGTTCACACACTCAGATCCTACTACCTGTTTCTGTTGCTCTGTGATAGCTTGACTTTGGCGTGGATTCCAAGGAGAGTCTCATAAGGTTATTAATTCATTCTCACTCTCTAACTCAACTAATGTAGAAAGCAATTAATTAGTAAAACAATCCATTAGCTCACAATATACGAAGTGAAATAGTGGAAATTTTACAATGATTGAGGGAAGGTTAGAAACTTTGTCTGCCAAAACTTCTCTACAATAAGCCTCAAGTGCTAGTAAATATCAGTGAAGTCTCTGGTAAAAATCAGTCACACACACAAAAAAGCATTCTATTTTAAAGGCCATGGTATAAAATATATTAAGCAGAGCTCATGTTGTGACTGAGAGACCTACAACACAAAATGGAAGAGAAAAACTCACCAACACCTGCCCACAAGTGGCTGAGTTATCTGTGACTAAACCTGGTTAAAGCCAGCTCTGTTTGCTGTGTCACTGCTCGCTGATGGGCCCTCCTGCCCTGAGACAGTTTCTAGTGTAGCAACTCCTACCACACTGCTGGAGGAGTGGAGAATAAAAATGAAAGTGTGTATCACCAACTCCAACTCTGTTTTAACTATGCTGGCCTCATTAATTCCCACTTTATTAAATAAAAATAGAATTAGATCACTGATCTTCTATAGAACAAAGAAAATTTTCTATACATTTGTTTCACTGGGATTAATTTAGATCTTGAAAACATGATATTTTTCAGTAGAGTGATTCATGGAAGACTTGGAAATAAAGTTAGGAGGAGCGTGAATGAAACCTTGAGATGCCAATTAAGTTCTGTGAACTCCACTGAGGTCACTGGGAATGCAGTGGAGGCTCAATCTTAACTCAGCCTGGCTCAACCATTATTTTTTATAGTTACCAATTCTCATCTTTTACATCTCTAAAAGAGGGTTGCCAGCTGCTGCATATACAGCTATTGTGCTACATAAGCTGGTGTAGGACAGAGGACAATTATTCATTTAAATAGGTCCATTAATCCTTATAGTTTGTCATTTGGCACATAAAACGGGCTTGTATTCATTTTTTTCTGTGTGAAGTAGGCATTTAAAAATCTTTCACTGTCAAACAAGGCTGTTACACAGCCAGAGCAATCTTTAATGCTGTTTATTTATCAAACTTAATGTAATAGGATTCCTTGACACAGTACACTGATGAAGAAGTGAGGTTCATTTTCAGAACACTGAAATAAAGCAAAGATTTGGTAGCTGATATTCTTCACACTTTCTGTAATGCACAAATATATGTGCTGCCTCCACCTGAAACAATTTCTACAGCAGCCCACAGATTTTGTAAAATGCAATGGAAAAGCTTGCTGTAAGACCTGTTAATCACTGAAAAGTGATCTTGCAAGCTAAAGCTGTGGTCCAGTGATTCACAGATGTGGCAATAAACCACATGACAGATGAGCTGTATAAGAAGTATTAGCAACTCCTGGATTTAGGTAAAATGGTGTATTATATAGCACAACTAAGAGATTGGTATGTGAAAACAATTCTCTCATGCAATGATATGCAACTGCTCTCAGTTTCCAGAGAAAACAAGATCTTTTTTCAGCTCATACTGCAATAAAAAGCAAACCAACTATAATTCGCAAGTTGGTGGTTTGGGGTATTTTTTTGAGAGAATAAAAAGTATTACAAATCACTATTAGCAGTACAGCAAAACTTTAAATGTTTTGTGTGATAAATATTTACTGTAGGTTGTATGTCTATGAGACCTGAAACTGCACTTTTTCTATTTGCCAGATGCAATTACTCGCTATGTATTAAAGCACACAAACAAAGGCACAAAACCCATTTGCCCAGTGTTAAGTACATTACTTTTGACAAAAAAAATAACATACTTCTCCAACCTCTTTCTTTCTATAGCCCAGCATCCTCTCTCTTATAACCTGAGAGTGTTATTAGAGAGATGCAAACCTTCAGGTGAAATTCCAGAGCACAGTTCAATCAATAGATATATTAAAATTAAAGAAGAACATAATATTACCTCAGTGTACACACTCACACAAGGATTTGGGATATTTCTCAAGTGCTGTTGTTAAAAAAGCAGAATTGCAGTATTTTTCATGGATATAGTGACTTTTGCAAGAACAGACACGCTGTTTTATAGTGTTCCCACCAATAGAGCTTTCCACTTGTAATACAACTCATTAGGGAATGTGCAGGTCCATAAACCAGAATTTTACAGAAGGCAAGTGAAAAGCCACAAAGTACAGAAGTGGTTCTTATATTCGTGCAGCATTTATAGTGAATCCCAGAAATGCAAAGTAAAAAAGGTCATGACAGGAGAAAGTTCTTCAAATATTGGACTAAGCTTGAGCAGATCCATCCACCCTCCCCCCTTTTGGCAAGGTATAAACTTGGATCAATGGTGATCTAACCAACTGCAAACAGAAAAAAAGCTCCAGATTTTTTTGAGGAAACATCCCCATGGGAGAAAATTCAACTTTATCTTTTTTACATGAAAAAGAGAGAAGCCAGTTTTTCCTCAGAGCAGCCTGAGGTGATATCACCCAGCTGGTGATAGAGCATTAGGCTGGGTCTTAAACAGGTACAGGTGAAATCTGAAATGTGCCCCTCTCACCTGCCAGGCAAAAACCAAACACTGACCACCAGGACAGACAGGCAAGCACTGGCTCTCTGAAACAGCCCTGCAAATCTAACTCACCCCACACCACTCTTCTAGACGTGGCTATTGAAACACAGAAGGAATTAGTGGAGGAATTAATTTTCTCTGAACCCCAGACTTTTTCCAGAAAGGGAGTTTTTTCCCCCCCAATCAGCCCTCTTTGAGAATATATGGAGCATGTTAGATATCAGGGAAAGTGCAAAAGGTTCTGAGAAAATTTGTAACCTAGATAAGGTCAGCAGGAATTTCTTTATTTGCATTGTGTATTTTCAAAGCCAAGAGAAAAAAGTTATTAAAAAAAAAAAAGTATTTTTGCAGAACATACAAGACTAAAAATTTGGGAAGACAAGTAAAAATTTGGAGAATAACCAAATGCCATTTCTACAAGTTTAAGTCTTAATTGAGTCCAAGATGTTGAAGTAAGTCTTTTCTTAAGATACATGTCCCTCATGGATATCATTTAAGAGGAAGTCAGGGAAGAGGTTTGTTTTCTGTCAATCCTAGCTCTAAAACATACACACAAAAGAGCACATGCATGCAGGACCCTTAATAGAAAGTAAGGAAAAATAAATACCAGAAGACTGTTCAGAATGCCTACAGTATATTTAATCCATCAAATTCATCTTAATTGTGTTTCTGTGAGCCTGAAGGAGAAAAATATAAACAGAATCTCCTGTGGGTTTGAGCTATAATATCTGGTTCTTCTCTTACCTCCATCTTTTTTTCACTTCTCTTTCTGGAGCTGGGAAAAATGCACCATAGTATTGCCCTGCTCATTCAGAAATCAACAGAAAATTTGATGTTAGACCTGACAAAACATCATAACTGGAATATATCACACGTCAATTAATGTTTTGGTTGGGTTTTTTTGTTTGTTTGTTTGTTTTTTGTTTTTTTTTTTCCATGCATGAGGGAAGAATCCACAAGAAAAAAGAATTTCTAATGTGTGGCACCCCTCCCTTGGAAATGTCTTTTGGTGGCAGTGGTGACCACAGAGCAACAAGGTGTCATTTCTCATCCCTTCTGCAAAAAATACAGCCAAAAAGTCTAACAAAGAAATGGGGCTATAGAAAAACATAAGCAAAGATTTAAGGAGAATATAATATCCTTCAGGACTCTGGGAAAACATAAATAGAAGCTTTTAAATTCTCTAGTTTAAAGTCTTTGCATTTTCCCTTCATTTATCTCTATATATTTTGATACAAAATGAAACAACTTGATGCTGGGAGATAGGTACATGGAGCCCTGTTTTCATAGTCAAGGTGTTCTGCTAAAACAAAGGCCCATCAAAACAAAGAAACAAAAGAAACAAAAGGTTTTCCTATAAACTGGTATTTCATTTTGTTAACTATTACAAGAAAATAATAATAATAAAAAAACTTTTAAAGTCCTGGACTGTTAAAAAAAACCCCATATATCAATACTAATTACTAGTACTAATGGAGATTAAACATTTGCACTTAACTATGGACTAAAATGGAACTGTCAATTCATTGCCCTTTATTTCATAGCAAAAATTATTTAGAATTATTTCTGCTATAAGAGATTCTTGGTCTGCCACAATTCTAACCAAAGATAGAATTAAATAATATTTTAAGTACTTTTCAATTTCTCTCCCAATTTTGGATAAAACTATGAGGAAAAGAACTCTTTTTTAATAACCAGGAATTTTCAAATTAAATAAAATGAGTATGATGTGAACTCTGTAAAAGTTCATTTAGGTCCAAATTAAAAATGTTAGTTTGCCTATACAAAAAGAAAAATAAACCAGAGCTTCACAGCAGATACAGAAACAAGGTGTTATCTTCTAGTTTCAATAACCATAAAACTAAACCATCAATACCTCAGGTACCAGAAGTAGCTCATAATTACATTTGCTAAATTTGTTGTTTTGTCCTGCAGTAGTGCCATAGCAACCCAAGTGAACAAAAAAGCAGAATTTATAAGGCAAGGCTTGTGAAGGAAGGCTGGTGGTGCAAAGGCTGACAGCGCTCATTTATTTGGCACACACACTCTGTAAGGACAATCAGATTTCCCTTGTTCAAATTGCCCAGAAGACATTTGGTGCCTTGGGTTAGAAATATGTTCTTCACCTGCAGCTGGTTTTAGCACAGCAGGTTTCTTTCCTGGAATTAGCAGAGCAGAGCTGAGCTGCTGTGTTTGCTTTGAGCACTGATTGCTGCTGCTCTGGCACCATTTCAGAAAAGTGTACCTGCTTCACCAAAAATGGAGCTGCTTTGATTTTGACACATACTTGGGTTTCCCTATTTCATCCATTTTTGAGGTGTTTACTCTCTTAAATCTAAAGCATCTAGCATGTTTCCCCTCTAAGCTGGCTATTTCTCTTGTAATTGATTTTCTTGCCTAAATTAATAATAGCCTTTCTATTATTTCCCTTAAAATTGGCCTACAACAGTGTCTCAGTTTTGGAGACAAATTTCAGGACAAAATGTGCTGGAATGAGCATTTTCTCTAGGGGGAAAGGATTTCAATAACTCCCTTTTCTTCTGCCAATGAGACATGTTGATACTAGAAGGTGAAAGTGAAGAAAAATAATTTTTTTTAATAATAAAAATAAAGGGGGGTGGAGGGGTTTGGGTGTCTGCAAGCCACAGAAAATTATTGAATAAATGCTAGCTATGAACTCCCAGAAACTTACCCTCCACTCACATACACACACCCACACAGCAGCACAAAAAGAAACTCAAAAATGACCAAACAGATATCAACAGCTATTAACAATATAGAGAATCTCCTCTGAAGCTGGACTCAGTTATTGTTTAAGGCCTGGATTTGGAATCATAGCATATTCCAAACAATAAATGAACTGCACATTACCATCTGCAGCAGTCAGATATCAGATCCTATTTAAACACAGTATAAAATGAAGTATAGTATCATGAGCTCAAGAAAATAAATATATATATATATATAATTAATTAAAAGCAGCAGTCACTATGTATGAGCAGTAGCAAACCATTATATAACTATGTTATTGGATTGTAGTCAAGTTACAAAATAAAATGTATTTAATCCTAAAGCCCAATCAAGTTATCATACATAAGCTCAAGGACATTAAGAGTACCTCAATATTCTCTCCTTGACTCTTTTTCTTAATTAGACTCCTTTTTCACTACAATTCCGGAAAAGCATTCAAAGAAAATAATCATGATATTATGAGATGCCACACAGGGGACAGGGAAATTCTGGAAATATTCCTTGAGATGGAAAGCAAAATGTGTTTCTGTCAAAATTATGTGTTTTCTCATGCAGTGTGGGCTTCCAAAGATGAGCTATACCCAGGGAGCATTAATGTGGAATCTGAAATGAAGAAACTCCAGTAACTGTGGACAACTCCCAGGTGGCCTCTTGCCAAAATTTCTTGATGAGTTTACGGAGTGCATCCAATTTGGATTTGTACTTCAGCCCTTGGAAAAGTCATTATGTATATAAGGGAAAAACAATTCTCAAGTTTAACAAGCGGGAACACACTTGCAAAAAAAACCCTGCTAAATTTGCCCATGTGTTTGTGCTCTAAGTGACTAATAGAGGGAAATGAGCTCATAGAGGGAGAGAGATTGTGTCTGCCAGCCTTATCTCCAACATCAAGTGGGAACAATGTCTGCAGCTCCTCTCTTCTCCTTTTCCAGGGTAACTCTTGAGAGAACTCTGATTCAGACCTTGATAAAGACTACTAAAACCAGTCCTTATGGATTGCTTGTTTTCCTTAACATCACTGATTACATGTGTTTGCCTGCTCCTGAACATCTCTCTCAGCACTGCCATCCCAAATCCACTCCTGACACACTCTGTTCTCTGGACCAGTTACTTTGCACCAGCACCTTTCTGCCCCCAGTTTTGGCAAAACACCTCCTCAATCTTATGATGTCTGTCATCACCCAAGGGAAGAAAGACACCTCAGCTTTAACATAAATGCTCTTACAAGTATGAGTTTTGCAGAAAAGTTTTTATGGATATAATTTTAGACCCCAATCCACTAGGAACTGTGTCTAATGTCATTGCACATATGCCTTTCCTGCCTATCTATTCTGTTTATTATTTTACTGCAAAATCCTTGACTCAGAGAATGTACCATGAAAACATGAAAAGCATTTTCCTCTGTAAAAACATTGCTGTAGTTTCAACCTTAGCACCCCTCTTAGGTTAGTGGTTAAATTCCCTCTTCAAGCAAGGTACTTTTAATAGTGCATCTCTGGTAATTTTCTATTCCACCCTATTACATGATCTATCCACATTTTGAGTCTTTCTCCATAAATTTTTTTGGCTGCTAATGGAATTATTCATTAGAAGAAACAAAATTTTCCAAATAACTATCTAATAATGTATGCCCAAATTCATATTTAAACATACACATTGTTGACCTGATTTTTTTCCCAATACCTACACAATAAGGGAAAATGCTTTATCTAAAAAAAGAGAATCCAGCTCATTTTAAAACTTAACAATTATTTTCACTGCATTCTCTTCAGTGTTCGTGGAAAATGATAAAAGCATAGTAGCCTCAATAAAAAGTATGATTTTGATAGATGATGTGTCATTTTCTACAATTTAGTCAGTAAAATTATAACAGCACTTGAAATAAGTTAGCTCTTCTGAAATAAAGGAGCAGATAATAATAATACATGGAATATCTATGAACAAAATCTCAGTTGTTTCTAACCTGTTCTTTTTCAATAGCAATTTATGTGGAAACCTGTGTTGAGTGAATAATATTGCCTATAACCTCCTGTTTTGGTGGGGATAAATAAAATTAAATCTCAGAAATGTTTGTCTTCTTATTTGCAACAGAGGCTTGATCCTGTTGCAATGGGATTCTAAAGCCAAGTAGAGATGAGTGGAATGGATGGGCTTGCTCCACAGACACACCTGCTGGAGACTGTTGGTAAAGACTGACAAAAAAGTTCATATTAAAAAAAAAACTTAAAGGAACCAATAACTGGAAAATCTATTTGACACTCTATTTTCCCCCTTCTTCTCACCCCAGAAAATATTTGCATCATTTTAGCTTGCATATACTTGGCTTGCTGTGGACATTCAGGGGGAACAGTGGAAGAACAGCAAGTAGCAGGTATTAAAACTTCCAGAAACAGCATGTAAAGAATTTAGGGGAAATTCTAAGGTTCTAAACCCCTTGATTTTCTGTTATGTAGACTATCTCTTTTATTCCAGATGTGAAGAAAGCATGTTGGTGAAGCACAAAGCCAAATGAAGTCCCACCTTATGCAGGAATTTTACAGGGCAAACAGGGAAATCTGAGTGGATCATAAATATGAAAATTTGCAATAATTTGTTTGCTTTTGGGACACCCCCTGTATCAGAAGCACATTTGATTGAACTGAGGGCTTTGGATATAGGGTTCAGTGGAAGTGTGTGCTGGTAAAGGAAACATTTGTCATTCCAGAATGACAGACTGTAAGTCAAGATGCCAATCATTATAGGATAACTGATGTCTTCAGTTTTCTGCTGGCTCTTTATTTGGAATTTACTGTATTCCAGAGATGGCCAGAAATACCAAAATAATATAACACTTCTTTATCATGATGAACAGTGCAGGTTTGCCCTAGTGAGCAGTTAGAGAGCAAGAATGGCCCAAGAAATAAGATTAGCAGAAGCCAAAAGGACACATCACATTCTCAACAGGACAAATCCTCCAGCAGGAACCACTCTGCTTACAAGCCTATTATCTGCCTAGCCAGGGGCAGCAGCAGTCTGGGTAAACAAAATGCTTTGGTAAAGTTAAAAGCAAAAGTTAAAAGACTAAAACAAAGCAAAAAACAAAAACCAGGAATTTATTTGTACCTGTCTTAGACCATCTAATGAATATGGACTAAAATCAGAATACTGAAAACTAGGCTTAGCTAGAGAAAGCAATGACAGAATGTAATATTTTCCTATCATATGACTTCTCCTTAAAATCAGTAATTTGTACAAGGAATTATAGCATTAAATATATGAGAATACACTGACACAAGAGTATTGAAGCACAACTTCCACCCTCCCTTTAGCTTCCAGATCACTGAAGACATTTTGGATATGTCAACAGCCTAATCCTGGCCAGTGTCTGTCAGGATTTTATCCAAAAATGTTTTTTGTGTTAATTTTGTGTTTTAAAAGCTAACTTTTCATTACATACAGAATTATCCAGCAGACTAGGAATATTATCTATAAAATTCTTCCAACTATATGTAGATATGGTTGAGAAGAAAATCCTTATTAGGCAGTTAGCACAAAATTCTGTCCAACACCTAGGATGTCACAGGAAAATTAATGCTTCAAAAAGCATTTATCATTATGCTTGTAATTCATGGAGTAATGAACAAAAACCTGTTCTGTGCCCGGTTCCCAGCTGCCAGCATGCAAATGTCAGTCAATACCAGAGACAGAGATTTCCTCTGAGATACATCATTTCCATGATAAACTTGTGCTGACTTAATTGCAAGGTTGTCAATTAGTGATACTGATAACAGTAGTAGGCTTTCTCAACTAATTTCTGAAGCATAAAAATACATTTTTCATTTACACACAACTTCAAAATCATTCCCAAAATGCTGTACAGGCCAACAAAAAGGGTGTAAGGAACAAAGTAAAATTAAACTTTCAAAAAATGTTCCACATTTCAGATACTATTATAAGAAAGATTATCCAACTAAGAACAGATTTTTAAATTTAAAAAAAAAGCTTTAAAAAACAATCAAAAGTACATCTTGATACTAATTTCATATAACACATAGGCAGCCAAGATTTGGCGTGTGAGTCAAAATCTTTTGAATCTGAAAAAAATCTTCTGAGTCTGAATCTTTTCAGCTGAAAACTTACTGAGTGAGAGACCAAAATTAACAAACTTGATAAAATGGGCCCATTGTTTCCACAAATTTGTTAAAATAGCCAAGAAATCTGGTTTTGCTACTCATCAGGCTTGCACCTTATCTGTGAATATAGTTCAGTCTAGCTCCCCAATGCAAACACTGCAAAAGCACTGAGATGGTTCTGGAAGTTTCAAATGCCCAAACACTAAAGTGGCTTTGGCCACCTGAGTCTCTAATGCAGTCAAGGATCTGAAACTCACATTGCAAATATTAAATCCCCAGCTATCCCACTGTTCTTTAACTCAAAGTATCCTCCTTCTAGCTGGATTAAAATTGAGGATGCCTTTTGTTTGATCTAGGAAAGAACCTCACTTGGATCCAAAATCTACTTATCTGATGAAAATGGGAATGAAAATTCTATGCCATTGACAAACCAAACACATCTGAGTTGATGTTTTATGTGAATAAAATTTTACAACACAAATTATGGCACAAAACTCAGTACTTTTGAGGCTGGAGTACTCACTGATATTAACTCTAAGTCATGACAATGCTTGTGGGCAAAGGACAGGAAACAGCATTCTCTGCCATGCTGAGCTTGCTCCATCAGCTGCATCGTATCTGAATAATTTCTTATATGTGATAAATCACACTAAATAACCTCCAGCGAGCTATTCTGCCTTCTGTGGGGAGCAAGTATCCTGGTCCTCTTGTATTTATCATTTCTCATGGCAGATTTTGCATTTTTGATAGCGACAGCTGTTAGAAAATTTTATTGACGAGTTTTTGTTTGCTGTTGTGATTATCCCTCAGGGAAAACAGAGTCACATTTTCAGCAGACTAAGCACTGTAGACAATAAAAGATATATATTTGTGTAAACGTTTGCATCATCTGCTCTTTTACTAGAGCAGCTGATGATGAAACTTTTTTAATTTTCAGGTCATTAGAAAACATTTCTTTCTCTATCCATATTCTCAGGAAACAATATCATTCACTGTTCCCAGTGACTGTTTTGTACAGATTTCAGGAAAAAAATTACATTTTTGTTTGTTTGTTTGTTTTTTGCGAAAATAAATAATTCTTCAATCACAAACTCCAAAAGCTATTCCAGTCAAAGTACAGGAATAAGAGTCCTATTTCTCTGACTTTTCCTTTCCATCCCTACAGTCACTTGCAACAATTGCTACATGATCAAAATCAAAAGTCCTGTCATGCTGAAATCTTTGAGTCTTAAGTATATGTAATTATATTAGAACATATGAAATATTTATTTGCTGTCAAGCTGCTGAACAAAATCATAATATTAAAGAACTTCTGCAGAACACTGGAAAAACAGTACTTAATTCACTGAAGCTTAATTATTTTTTTTTTCAAAATGGTTTAACTGAATCAGGGATGACTAAAATCCCACAAGAATTACTAAATACTCTCTGTATCTTCACTAAAGGCAGAGGCTGCAATATTAAAGCACACAACTACTTTTTATTTGATTTTCTTGCTGCTGTTCACTGTTTTATACCACTTAATGGAACTCCTGGGTTTCATGACATCACTAAGAACTGCTGTTAGCAGAAGTTTGTTTCTGCTTAGGTATTGACTCAGGATCAGCAGAATAATTTAGAATTTAGATCTGAATATAGATTAGAATAGGCACAGCTGTGAGCCAGGGACATTTTTGCCAGGTTTACATTATTTCTATAAAGAGAAACATTTACTGGAAATAACTAGAAAAATGGTCAATAAAGTTGACAAACTAAATTTAAAAAAAAAAAAAAAGGTGACTGAATGATGAACAAGACCACAATTTATAAAATATCCACAGCAGGTAAATTCAGGAAGCAGATGAATTTAAGAAAGAGATGTTCTGCTAGGAGGCCTAGGGCAACAACTTCCAATAACAGAATTAATAACAGGGCAAATTGTGCTAACAAGGGTGTTAGACTATACAAATACATTTTTTTCTTGCCCCCAAACCTACAAATACAATCTTCTGAAAAGAAAAGGATACCTATGCGTAAAATAGAGCTATGATGCAAAACATAAATGTGTTCCATAAAACATTCCAAATTCTAAATTTCCTGACTCTAATAATATCTCTGATAACATGTTTCACCAGGTTCTAATACTGTGGTTCATACTAACACAGTTGATTTAAGCAAGCAGAAAAACTCACCATGGCATTAATTACAGAAAATCTCTCTACTGAAGAGTATTCAAACCAATATATCTACTTAATTAAACAGATGGGTGTTTAAAGCACAAGTGTAATATTTTCGATAAATTTACAGAAAAGTATATCAGAATATACTGATATACTTTTTTTTTTTTACATCACATCACAACTAGGAGTGATAAAAGGGTGTGATTAATTTTTCTTTTCCTGAAGCCAAATTTGGCTGCTGGTTCCACCCGCTCCTTGTATTCCCTGGAGTTTCAGAGAATACAAACTCCTGTATTCTCCACAGAAAAAGCCAAACCAAATAGCCATAATAACTGTTCCTACATATGCCATCCAAGAGGAAATTCTGCCCCAATGTTCTTCTAGTTAATTATTAAAACCTTAATTCCTTTTTTATCTATTATTAGGATATTATTTTAATTATATTTTTAAATACACAGTTTTACAGCAGCAAAAGATGTTTGCCCTTGAATTCAAAGCATGTATTTTTCAAAGAAAAGAGAATAAATGAAAAACTTTTATTTCACAAGAAAAGCTGGGCTTTTTGTTAAATTTGTTTGTTTAAAGTTGCTGTGATTAAAAGGGGAGAGGGATTTTAATTATATCCCAGGACCTATTGAGCAAATGAGAATACATTATGCACTAAAGTTTTCTTAGCCTTTCCTTGCACTAGTAATTGCTTTTGCTGCTTGCAAATCTGCTCTATCAAGACTTGTCAGTGAAATGCAGCCTGTGGATCCCTGTGCTGCAGCTGACAGACAACCACTCTTAGCCAGAGCTGAGCAGGATTTTCTCAGCAACATTGTTAATATGCAAATTGAGAGAGTCCCCTTCACCACCATAATTTTTTTTGCTTTGATTGGCTCTTACGTTCAAAATTTTCAAGATCTGTCCAGCAACAAAGACATATCTCAGCTTCTCATTCCTTGTTAAATGAGCAATAAACTTCAAGGTCAAACCTTGAAGTGGTGTAATTACCTCATTAACTGAAAGTACTCTCAAGTTATCATTTCACTAGTATTAAGGAGAAGAAAGGCTGTGACCCATAAGAGTGAGTGGCTCTGGTTCACATATTTGCTTTAGCAAAATAAATAACACAGACTGAAAGCTCTAAATGCCTAACCTCAATCACAAACCAGCAGTTTATTTCTAACAATAAATCTATTCTGTGGCTTGATCAGACTGCATTCAAGTTATCCATAAAAGCTGATTGACTTGAATAATTTGGGAAAAATTTCCTCAAACAATATTCACTGTAGAACCTTGGACTCTCTTATATGGTACTTAATCCTCATGATGCAGCAGCACAGCTCACCATTGATATGTACTAATGACCGTTTCATTCAGTGCATTTTTTGAAGTTATGCTTTTTAAAGAAATTAATAACACATTGATTTTTCATCCCTCTAGTATGATTCTGGTCCTGCAGGCAGCACAGCCATTCATGAGCTGATCCCTTCAGAGCACCTTGGCTCTCTGAGGGCCCAAAGCTTGCAGAGCTTTTGGAAAGTCTGAGGCTGTCCCAGCTTTCTGGTGCCCTGATACTCAGGAGAAGGTTGAAAACATTTCAGTTATTGTAATCATGATCAAAATAATACCAATCAGTCACTTCAGCATTCACAGAACAAATCACAGCCCCCAGTGCCCCCTCCCCACAGTCCTCTAAGGGCCCTGCACTGCAGCATCCTCTTTTTGGGCTGTGCTGGGCACTCCTGGGACAGGGCTTGACCAAGGGGCTGCCCAGAGCCCCCTGACCCCTCACACAGTGTTTGTGCTGGAGGTGGAGCTTGGAATGAAAGGCTCACTACTCCAGCAGCAGAAACAGGTCCTGTGATAAATATTCTTAGATTGCTCAGGTACTGCTACATGCTAATGTAGCCAGACAAATATACTTTGATTCAACAGTGTTTAGTGCAGCAAAGGACTTCTGTTAGTGCATGAATGTAATATTTCAGATGAGATGACAGAGCATGTACTTTCCCCATTTAGTGTAGTTATTCCCTTGTTTCACAAATCACTGTGCATTATTTTATTTCTGTATTCATGATAACCTCAGTTATCAAAACATCTGAAATAATCACACCATTTGAAAAACAGAGAAGTTGAAATCTCTGCTTTTCTAACTATTTGCATATTGTAAAACATGAGGTATTTATTACTGTGCTTATCTCTTTTGATGACATATGGGAAGACCCAATAACAACACTGTAACATCTGAAATCATTTGAGCCCAGCACTTTAATTTGATTTTAACATCTACAAATCTTGAACAGTTAACATTAAAGATACATAAATCCCATAAAACCTCATTTAGATGTGAAGCTACTGAGTTCACAAAACCCATTATGAACCTTAATAGTGATGTACTGTTCAGTTACACCAGATTGACTAATCCAGGCTGGGGTGTGTGTTCATCACTGTGGCTTGCTGGGTTTAAATAAACCATGTTAGAGATGTTCTCATGTGCACAGCTCTGCTCATAAAACCCCAGGCTGCAATAGAAAATAGTTGATATAAAGATTGTAAAGAGCAATTTATCAACTCAGAGTACTGAACTATTAGTCTCTATTGCTGTCTGGGATTTATTTCATAATTAAGAAGAGCTTATACATCGGCTTTATTATGATCAGAGAGTAAAATAGCAGAAGGTCTTCCAAACAGAAATGGAATCAACAATTACATCTAAGATCAAGAGAAAACCTCTGAGTTATACAATAAAAAGGAAATCTATTCCTAAGCAATTACCTATGGAAAATCATGGAAGCAAATGTTTTTTATTACAGGAGATTTGCAAAAGGAAGAAATGCTTCTAGTCCTCTGTATGCCCCACTTCAGATTGGGGTCAGGTTTTCCCCTACAATATTTGTAGGGACAGTTCAGTGCCAAGAGACAGGAACACAAGCAGACCACCATCTTCCTCAGCCTTCTAACTGTTCATTTTATTTCACTGCATTAAATTTGTTAATGCCTTCTCCAAATACAAGCAAGAAAATATGAAGCAATCAAAGAGGAGTCTCACAGGCATTGTTTTGCATACTTCTGATGCTCTTCACGTAAGTCCTTGTGAAAAAGGCACTGTGACACTGTCTGACCCTTTGCCTGTCCCAGGAAACCACGTTCTGCTCCCTGTACAGAGGAAAGGCATCACAGCTGCTGCAACAAGAGAGCCAGTCTAAGCCTTGTGACTGCAAATAAGCACGATTTGCTCCTTATTGACGGCTTCATGAAACTCAGCGATTGCTCTGTATATGTCAATTACTGTAAATTAATGGCATTCTGCAGCGTGTTGCCACTCTTCACTTCCCATGCCTTTCATCTGGGGATTCTTGACAATCCCAAATAATAATTAAACATTTATCTGTGGAGTAGTGGTTTCTATGGGAGTCAGTCACAGTCCAGCCTCTGAAGAGGGAGAGGCAATCATGAGACATTACTCACTAGGCAATGGTCACGATGAGGCAAACTACAGCAAACTGATATTTAGAATAGGACTATTTCCCCTACTTGAGACAGAACTGTGATGTCTTTAACAGACACACAAACTCCTCAATGGAACCATGAAATATGAAGAAATGAAGCCAATTCAGATTTTTCAGACATATGGAATAAAGTAACCTACAATTAATTTCACATTCCTTCAGTTTTGCATCGCTCTTTCAATGATTTATTAAAATGCTCTCTCTCTTCTCATTAACAGTCTGTCTTGTCAATACTTTTCAATACTTCAATGCCTTCTCACTCTTAACTTTCTATTTCAACATATTATCTTCCCATCTTTCTAAAATTCGATCCCAGGCTGCATTTTTTTTTTTTTTGTGCAAACAACATTACAGATATTTCTTTTAATGCAAGCCTGAACAGTCAAATGTAAAAAGAAGTTTTAATAATCAAAGATTAAGCATAAGATGATAACTTCACAAAGTAGGATTTCCTACACTCATTCTGAGCTAGGATTTTTTGCTTACATGGGCATTCTGGACATAAGATGCATAGAAATATCTGCATATGATGAGAGTGGTGACATCCCACCTCAAATAGTCATCAGTCCTTATGCTGGCTAATTTTCAAGTATGGCAGTTTGTAACTTATAGATGCTAGAAGATATGTCCATCATTATCATCCATTAAGAACTCCATTTGATTTTTGTTAACAAACAACTGGACAAAGACAATATTACAGTGCTGAGCAATCATTCATCCTGAAGCTCAGTGCAGTCCTCAACTCCTGCACTCACATTACAAACAGGTAGTTACTAATAAAGGCTCAGATGTTCCCTAATGGAAGCTTACCCCAAAGCCAAGAGTGGCCTCAACACAGGCCATGCCCACTCCAGTGGCTTGGGCAGCACAAGCAGAAGTCAATGGATCCACCACCAGGTCTCCTTCCCACTCCTCAGCAGGAACTGGGGGGAGGCAGCATCCCAGAGTAGTCCTGGACTAATGGCAGACTCAGAGATCAAGGGTTCTGAAGATGATCAAAGAGCAAAGGATGGAAGAATTCAGTACCAGCAAGATGATTTGGGCTGAGTAAGCAGGGTGATATTTTTATTTTCCTGTAAAATTTCTGTGTTTCAAAATATCACTCAGTAAAGTAGTGAAGTACCAACACTTTCACATAATTTATATAAAGTTGTTTTCTTACCCTAGCACAGCTCCCACTGATTCACTGCCAGATGAAAGATAAGCATTGACACTATAGCACAAAATAACACAGAATGTTATTTTCAACACCAGAAGCAGCACAGTGAGCTACAAATATGAAATGATTGACAAACATGAACTGATTTGGGAAAAAATAAAAACAACCTACAACTACAGTCAGTACCAAGTAGAAGTGAACTTCCTTTTTACAGGAGAACCAGAAGTTAATTTTCCTTTCTCACAGTGGCCAATTATTCAAGAGAAAACTAAAATTATAGTTTTCTATAATCATCTACCATCACAGAACCTCTGAGATGTACAGAACAACATCCCATCCCAAAGTGTATTAATGTGTAACATGGTAAACTACCTCCTGTATTCAGCAAATAGATATTTGTCATTGAAAATTATGAATAATTATTTTCAAAGAAAAAAGTCTCAGCTGTTCTTGTTGTAAGGAACTTCTGAAATACAAGAAAAATCAAATGAAAATTCATGAATATATAAACTGCAAAAAATATGTATAGGTGTACTCTTAATATATGGAGCATTTTCATTTCTATCAGACTGTTCAGCACCCACAGGAAAAATTTCCTTAAATAACTGAAGGGACTGCAGTTTTCCTTCCATTGCATGGAGCCCAATGGAGAATCTTTGTCACTACCTATAGTACCACAAATACACATTTTAACTGGGCTTTGTTTCCCTCCTTGGCACAATTATGATCATCAGTTGCTGTAGGCAGCAGCTGATTAGGGATCCTCTATCAAAGGCTGACAGGCCTGATATCAGAAATCAGAAACCAGAAACCAGAAACCAGAAACCAGAAACCAGAAACCAGAAACCAGAAACCAGAAACCAGAAACCAGACCTGCAGGAGGGTTCAACACCCAGTGCTTCACTCAGAACACCGTAAGCACAGTTTTATTAGAGAAAACACAGGCTTAGTAAGAAGTAATTTTAATAATAATTAAGCAATAAGAAACATCAACAAACCCAAGAAACTGTTGTCAGATGACCTCATGCAGCAGGAAATGTGGCACACCTGGGTAGAGCTAATTTAGTATCCTTTTACCTGAAGTGACTTCAAACAGCCTAATGAGAGACTATCAGGTGCCTCTGCATGGCCCTTTTTCCCCTGGATCAAAGGAAGCCACCAGCACACCCCTTCCTTGGGAGCCAGCACACCCCTTCCTTGGGAGCCAGCAGTCCAGAGCAGCGTGGGGGGATTGGCCCTGCTGGAATGTGACTCTCCTGCTGCCAAGCCTCATTCCTGCACCTCCTGGCCAAAGTTTGCTCTCGTTCAGGGGCTCCCAAACCAGCAGTTGTGACCTCAAGGGAGATCACAGCAGTTAAAATAGAGTCATAAGCCAAATAATCCCATATTTCACATTCACGAGTGTAGAACTGCTGTTCCACTTCTCCTTTTTATTGATCTACTAATGTTCAGGGACCAGGACATCACAGCATTTCTTCAGGCTCTTCAGCAATGGACTGTTTCAGATCCATCATCAGTAAACTTAAAAGTAATTCCTTCCCCAATATGCCAGTTGCTAAAACAAACCATCAAAGGACCTCAGAGGGTTTGTTTGAAGATTATTTAATTTGCAAGAGGAAGAACTAAAAAATTATTGGCATTATTGTTGGATACATATACCTTACATTTTTAAAATGAAGCTGTCCAAATAATATTTTTTGTTTACATTTATATCTCGAATGCTTACCAAAAATTTAATTAGGAGCATGTCTTACACATTTAGGATTATGAAGCTTAAGTTTTCTTCAACTTGGAAATGAAAATGTAGGCAGGAAAAGTGATAATTTGAAATTGTGATGTAATTCATGTTGGGTTTTTTAACCAATTGCACTGGTGAGGAAAGGCATCAATTATTGGTATACTTCTTTTACTTACCTACATTAACTCTTCTCCTCTCCTTTGTATTTAATTTAATCTAAGCCAGTTGATGTAAAACCTTGGTGAATTCTTACAGCAAAAATCTTGCTCACTGTCTGTTAGAAAGTACATGTCTGCAGTGGAAATAACCTGGATCTGCACTTTGCTGCACATCTGCCTCTTCCTTCTCTCCTTCCTCTCTTGTTCTGATTCTGCACTACCAAGCCACCTACTCCACTTAAACTCTGAAGTGTTCCCATTAATTCCACTGCATTAAATGTATATATGAAATTCATGCATCCAAATGTGTACACTTGGAAATATAATGCAGTGACTTCCTGGGGACAGTGGATGGGTACAGATCTGGGCCCATTTTTTCAGCAGTTATTACTCATTCCCCTTCAGGCAGAGATCCTTAACTCTTTGGTAGCATAGAACAGCTTCCATTGTTTAGAAAATGACTCTCATCTGCAGAGGGCGCAGCATTGATTTTGTGACTGCAATTTTCTGTTCAGATTGTTAATCCTATTCACAATGGTGCCTCAGGAGTATCAGACATGCAGATAAGGAATTCCCAGATTGTGCCCGTGGGGCCTCGTGCCTTTTCCCCCGAGGTCATGACAAAACCACCACCGGCTTCAGAGATTCAGAATGAAGCTTTTCATTTAGGGTACAATTAACTTAAACTCTCTAAAGGAAAGACATCAGAAAAATGTCAGCCTTTCAGTCACTGAAGGAAACCAGTGCAGCAATTACTCATTACTGGCTTAATGGATACATATTAAGCAATCAGATATGTTTAATCCTGGACTGCTGAGAACTGATGAGGAAAAGAGAGTCCCTGCAGAAACATCCATAGCCTGGGCTCACAGACAGTGATGAAAAGCCTGCTGCAAAGCAACAGGGCATGAACAGCTGAACACACTTGCAACTCCTGTTTATAGCTATTTTGAAAACATTTTTCTTCCTGGTGCTGAAGAGTCTCAAGAGTCTTTTTTCCCTTGATTATGAAAAGAATTTGTTCACAGCTATGAATATTTGCTCACAGAGAAATAAATGGATGCCATGCTCAAAAAATAAGAACTAAAGATGGGATTTTAAAATGTCAATTTGTGCTGCTCGGTGTAAAGCAGATATGACACAAACCCAGTCATATGAAAGAAACATTTCTGAGACCACCCACCTGGTGACCTGCTCTTGGAACCATGAACCCCAAGCTGAAGCCTGGTGTGTCTTTGTACAGAGACTTCACTGCTGTCTCTCCTGCTGCATCTCTCTGTGGTTAGTAAGCATTTGTCCTCAATCTCAGTACTGTCAAACTTTCAGAATGACTGTAAATAACTCTTGATCAATCTCAAACCTTGCCTCTTCATTTTTCTTTCTCCACCAGAATGGTGCTAGCAGCTAACAGCTCATTCCAGTTTTCAAAGATGTAAATACAAAGTGAGCTCCTGAAATCTGAAACGAGAGGGAGATTTCACCAGAGATTTCTCAGTTCTGAAGAAGTGGCATTTTGACCTTAATAATCCAGCACAAGTCACCACCGTGCCTGTGGACTTCATTATTGAATAATCTGAGCTTTGAATGGGGATACATTTCTGCATTTGAAAGAGAAAACAATCTGATGTGATTAAGAGTGATTTGGTTTTGAGATATAATGGTGCAGGATTTTTTAAAAGTTATTCCAATACAAAGTAATGAGTATATTCCAATATAAAGTAATGAGTTGCTTAATTCTAGCAAGAATGAGAGGTATAAAAATACCAGCTGAATGGGAAAAAGGCAGATTGTCAGAGCCTTCTTCAGGAAGCATATTCATTCACTGCTACAAAGGAAAATCTATCTTTGTTTTGGAAGTTAGCAGCAATAAGCTATGACAAGATTAATGAAAATATTCAAGTCCCTATTCCCAAACATGCCTGGCAGAAACATGTTCTGTCTTTCCCAGTGATGCTGCATCTATCAACTCTCACAACAATTTGTCTTTGTGGATTTCATTTGCTATGCTCTTCAAGGACAGAGCCAGCCTGCTCCAAAAAAGTCCAACATTTATTCCAGAAAATTTTTATTTATTTTTATTCTGTTTCCTCTGTGCTGGTATGACTGATCTTTCTTCCAAAGATTTTCCATGAGACCAAGTTGCACAAATTGCTATTCAAATCACAACAAATGTCAGAAATGGACCTGAATTTTAAACATCATTGGGTCTTACAGGCATCATTTAAAAACTGGAAAGATTAAATAAATGAACAGAAAATTGCTATGTATTTTCTGAGGACTGCTTCATTACTTATTTTTGCATTTTACATGCTTATTTTGCCCTTTTCTGATTTATCAGTGCAGTTCTCCTAAGAGAGAAATGCTGCATGGCCTGTTGCAGTTTTGCTTTAATGACCAAACTTTATAGGGCTCTATTCCAGTAACAAGAATCTCTGGAAGAATTACCAAGGGTAAAGTAAACTCCAAGAATTGCACATATGAAAAATCGAAACAGCAGAAAGATACAGCACCTGAGGAAAGAAATATGCTTATTTTTGCCTACTTTCTTAGCTTTGTAGGGTCCTGGAGATCTTTAAATCAATTTTCCCATTATTCTTCTCCTTTAGTCAATTTGTATTTGTCCTTCAAACCATAGTTCCACTACCCCAAAGTTTTCCACTACCCCAAAGACACTGAAACATAGTAAATCTCTTTTACCAGCACATCTCCCTGAATTCAAATACATACATTGTGCAGATGACAAAAGGGGTATAAATGGCTCAAACCTACCACAGAATTACTGAACATTACAGGTTTCTCCTTATTTAGGCATTATGTACATAATGGGATTGACTGATGAAGATGGAAAGCAGAGACTTCATTTGCATACAATTTGTGTTTCTTTCCAGGCTGGTACAAATTTAATCGCATAAATTCTTGGAAAGTATTTTTCATGCTCAAATGTGCTGAGAAATTATGGGCTAGGAAAATCATACAGCACAAACTTTACAAGGCACGTGGTTATCCTCCCAGATAAAACCTGGTGTGTTTGCCTAAGGAACAGAAGTAGCATTTCAGCTAAAGCCTTTATTTGAAACATAAATTAAACAAATAAATTCACCTTTCCAGGTTAACACTGAAGAAAAAAACTTAATCCTCAGCCACTTATAAAGCCACTATTTGTTCTTAACTGACATGCTGCTAAGGCTACAGACTAAGTATAAAATTTTATAAAGTAATATGAGAGATTGTTTCTGTTTTTAAAAACAACAAACAAGATTTTGGCTTCTAGTTTTAAATAAAAGCCACATTTTTCTAAATAGGCTGAGTAATTTATGCTATTTTTTTCTGACTGTCCATCTCAAACCATACCTTTGTTCTATTCCAAAAGAAGTCATGGTCACACCACGTAGTTGATCTGCCCAATGTGTAGCTAAAGATTTTATAGAACTAAACACTTAAATGTCACCCATACTATCACCCTGAAACATACAATTTATTGAGGTTTTGTCTCTACTGCAGAATATTCTTTAAAAAATCAAAAGCATCTTCTTCCCAGCGAAGTGTTTCTATTATATGACATCAGTCTACTGCCTGGATGGTCATCAAAATTCAAATGGAGGGGGGAAAAAGTAAAAGGGTTTTATTTTTAAGTATTTCTCATCCCCTGTTCAATTATTTCATATTGCAACATGGACTGAAATTTGAGAAATATATCTCTTCCTACAAAAATTACTGAACTTGCATTTTTATGCATCTGACATTAAAACTATTTTGAAAACCTTCAGTGATTTTAGTTATGTTTGCATTACACCATTTACTGGATAAGACAATTTTATGAATTAGTTTGTAAGTAATGGAAAAACTGCTGTTCAAGCACCTGATAAAGGCCATTCTGACTGAAACTCTCCTTTCTGAAGTAAATAAAATTCAGTGTCCCTGCCTTTTAATTCCCTAGCTCAATGAAGTATTTCTTTTTAGCCAGAGAAAAATGGTTATTGAGATAACTAAGTGTAAAAATACACCAGCAGTGAGATTGTATTACTGACAAGAAATTCTTCCATGGTGGTTGAGTTAAAAGTGCCTCAGAATTGTGTCCTTGAGACAATGAAGGTCACCTGCACACTGGGTTGCATTAATAAGGCTGCTGAACAAAGCAGTAGGCTGAGCAAAAAAAGTTCCTTTGGCTCTGCTGCACTCATAAAACCTCGTGTGTAGAAATAAGTCCACCCTAGGGCTCCCTGGAACAAGGCAGACATTGAAATGCTGCAAGAAATCCACAGCAAGGCCACAAGGCAGGGGGCTGAGAGGAGTGGGGGCAGGCAGGAACTGGATTTCTGTCAGGCTGTGAAATGGCTGTGTTTGGAGATGCTTAAAGATTCACAGGTGAGGGCCTGAGAAAGCTGCCAGGTTTGAAGTGTGCCCTGTGTTGAGCAGGGTTAGAAGAGATGATGAATAAATCATTGTGCAGTGATTCATCCTCTTTTAAAATAGTTACTTAGGAAGTTACCTAAACCACACCGACTTAGAAGCCAGGTAGAGCTCTGAGTTTCTACTATTTAAAAGCCAGTTCCCTACCAGATACAAAATTCATCACTTGACTGAAGGAGTAGCCTGGATTTTGCACCTTTGTAGGCAGACCTGCTATTATCAACAAACTGCTTGCCTGCCTTCCCCCAGCACAGAATCCTACATCAGGCAATGGCCATTTGAACGTTGAGGTAATCACTGTGGGGTGGGAGGATTTCAGCTAATCCCAGTTCAGCACTTCTCATTTCTGATTAGAACATCACTCTTAAATAATATTTTGTTATTTAAAATCCTAAATGCCAGTTGTCTGTAACAGTGTCCCCCTGAAACTGTAATTTTAATGGATCTTTCTATAGCTTCTTATTTACTAGTACTAAGCTTGTCAAAATGGTATCTGCCACTACAGGAGCCTAGCAGGAATTAGTTTCTTTATTGTGAAGACAATCCACTTGAAAACCCAGTCATATCTGTTTATCAAGACCTAATCCAACCCACTTGAATAAATTCTCCTGGGGGTGCAGCATCATAACCAAACTGATCGCCTTGCTTTAATGAGCAAAGTTGAGCAGACCTCTGCTCTTCCCAGTGAGGGATTGCCATAACAAGATCCCATCCTTAAGTACAAAAGACAGAAAAGAAATTCTTCACTTCTTCCTTTGTTCACCTTGGGGAAAATTACTATGAAAGACAGCCAGCTCTCAGAGATGCTCTTGGAAAGAATTGTCTAAAAACTTTAACAGAACTTGGGCTAAAGAACCACTGTGACAACTGACATATTTATCATGCACTGCTGCTTCCAAATTTAACCTCCAAGCCTCAGGGACACGTGGTGTCATACCAAACAATCCATGTCATTTACCTGAGCTAGAGGAACATGCTTCCAAGTGAAGGAAGGAATCTGTTCATAGTCTAATTAAAGTCTGATTAGTTGAACTGATGATCATTATTAGTCACACAACTTGTTTCCAAGACAGTTAAACTTGACATTTACAAACTTTCTAATCCATATATCTTTTTTTCTCTGATGTTTCTCTGCTCACTCTAAGTTTCTACAATCCTCTTCTTTCTTTGCTTTCCTTTCTGTACTCTCCTACGTTCACATCTTATGGGGTTGGCTCACTGCAAGGAGAAAGAGGGACAGCCATTTATCAGCATCCCATGTCCTTTGTCAGGAGAATGATGTTCATCATCTATTCCACCTTGCTCCTGGGTCTGCATAGGGTCAGTTTTAGCATTATTTTTAACACAGCACCTACTGCCTGCCTTGTCATGGTTTCACAATTCCATATTATGTGTGAATTCATTGTATAGAGTTCTGTATTTTAATGCTGTCTCTGCTATCCCTAAAGCTGATTTTAACATCTCGCAAGGTCACACTAGTTTAATGGCCATTGCTGAGTTATTTGTACCTCTGATACCTGCAGTGTCATGCTGTGTTTGTACTTTCAAGACCTATGCTTTCATTCTGTATTTGTGCATTTCAGTAACCTCTCCTTCATCCTTCAAGCTGTGGGTTTGTGATAAGTAAAGCTTTATTAGCACAGGCTAATCATACATATATCTTTGCTCAAGGGCAGTAATAGTTCAGTCTTCAAAGTATGATATATTTGAATTCAGACACATAGAAATGCAGCACCCTGGTAACAACTTCCTGCACCAGTAGCTGCCAGCTGCTGCAATATCTCCAGAATAATATTGAAATTGTCTGACAATAACACACCCACTGCTGACAATGAGCACTAATGAAGTTCTCTGCAAGGTGAGGACTTTCTAATTGTAATGCACATTTTTGTGCTCCAATTATTTGAATTCATTGAATCAGGGGACTGTCCTCATTAACAAATGCCAAAAACACCAACAAGCACTACTCCAGAGGGATTCTTTCTAAAGCTCAATATATTGAGGGATTCAGATGTGAATAGTGTGCAGAAAAATATTGAGATACAGCCATTTTAAACAAATAGAACATTCATAGAATTATTTGAGTTTAGATAAAGTCTGTACATCACCTGAGCCACAGCCAGGAGCACACTAAAATATAAAATATATAAACACTAATATATAAAATAGTAACAGATGCAGTTGGAGGGTTGGCTATAAAATGCCCCTTTGAAATTACTCATCTGGTTATGGCCAATTGTCAGCACACATTTGGCATTGTTTGCTGGAGGAGATGCTGCCAAAAAGGCCTTGGGACTTTTGGGTTCAGACCCTGAGGAGGAAGGAAGGCAAACAGCAAGATCACCATCCCAGGCTTGGGGATCTGCTGGTGCAATTTCTTCTCAAAGCAGGGTTACCTTCAAAGCTGATAAGAGGCCAAGCTGCTGGTGGTGAAAATGCTCAGATTCATTACCATAGCCTTTTCCTGATGCTTTCAGAAAATTAAATTTATTTTGTCTTGGCACTGAGCAGGTAGAATGAGTATGGGGTAGATTAACATGCCTCAGCTGACAACCTGTAACTTGTCTGAGAACATATGAACATACCAGAAGTTTCATCTCTGCTCCAGAAAAGTTCCATCAATCTCTGGCAGAAGCAAAGCTGCAAATTGAACAAATATTTGCCAGAGTTCAATCACAATGGACAGAAGTGACATTTGGCAAATTGAAGTTTATCTGCTATGTAACTTCCAAAAAAAGGCTAGCAACAAATAATGTCAAGAAAATATTAAACATAAGGACAGGTTTACTTTGAATTTTTCGCCTCAGATTCCAAACAAAACTCAGAAGGCTTTTTTTGATCCCAAGCACTGTGCTGAGATCAGCAGCAACAACTCTGTGATTGAGTTCAGCAAGTGCATTGCATGTGGAGGAAGGCACAAAGAAGGAGCTGCAGGACTGTGCTGAGGGATAACAGTGGGTGAAAACCCGGCATGAAGGAGCTAACCTCAAAGAGTAACCTACAGAGAGAGAAGAAGTAACATAGTAGGATGACAAACCAGGAAGATGAATTTGTATTTATAATTTGCAGAATATAAAAACTGATTTTCAGAGATGTGGTTACTGGTTAAAAAGAAAGTAAACCATGACTTATGCAGAAATATTTAGCAGTGCAGGTAAAAAAAAATATTTCATTTTGAAAGTCTGTGTACAAAAGGGCAGGATCTGAATGCAGAAGGTATCTTCACAATGCAGATGTGTGAATACAGGCAGATTGCAGGGAACAAAGAAGTGTGGAGTGAAGGAGTAGGAAAGTAACATTGTGCATGATGGGAGATGGCAGGAGAATGAAACAAATAGTTCAAGTTTTATTGTATTCAAATTTTCCTGCTTTAGAAAATATATCAGTAAGCCACAAAATGTTTACTGTTAAAGTCAAAAATGAGAAAACAAGACTAGAAAAAGTATAAGGGTTTTTTAAAATAGATCTCATAAAAGCAATCCATAAAAGGATCAGAGGACAAGAATAAAAATAGTAACATGAAAGGAAGAGCATGACCAAAGTTGTCATAATTCTATTCAGTATTGCTATAAACTTTCCTGAAGAATGGGAGCCTGGGAGAGAACTGAGGATTGCTGAGAAACAGTACAAGATTCAGTCACAGCAGATAAGAAGCCAACCATAAGGGAACTGGGCAGAAAATACGTAGGAAATGATAATGCAAAGGGAAATGAACCACTTTGGCAGTGAATTAAGAGGTGGCCTGACACAGAAATTACCTAAGAATTGCTCAACATTTCAATCACAAAAAGCATATTTATCAGAAGAAATGTGCAGATGAGATTCACTTTGAACTTCAAGGGACTGGTGTGGAGCAGCAATAAGGCTGTAAACATTGAGACACAGACATTATCCATGTTTGAGGAAATGTAGCACACAATGTAAATTCTCTGTGAGAAAATTCTCCAGGAGTTCTGGAGAAGTAGGCTCTGCCATTCTTAACTGCTAATTTGTATACATTTTTTAAAGTAACAATTCCAGGCTAAACATGAGGTTTACTACTGTATATTTTGTTGTTGTTAAGTCTCCTTTTTTCAAAGGCAAGACGTCAGAGAGAGCAAAATGGAGGAAAACATTATTCCACATGCTATCCCACAGCTCTGTTGGGGGAAGTTTTCTCTACATGGAATTTGTAAGAGAAATTTGCAAAATTTCTCTTACAAGTTTCTCCAAGCAAAATCCTTAGAGATTAACAATGAGAAGAGTTGTCAGTACTTTATGTTTTTTATATCACCCACCTAATTTCTTCAAGGCTATTTCAAAATGAGCTATTTCCTTCAAATATGAATTCAGATACATAAACTAACCTTGTGCAGAATGCCATATTAGGAAGGTTGTATTCCCAGAACAATGAGCTTCTTGAACCAAATTATTTTGCCTTGGGGTTTTTCTAAGCAAAACTGTGCATTCCAAGTAGTGCCACACTCTTCCATTTGAACTTCAGTTCAATCATACATCACTAATTTTTGGGAGAAGCACCCATAGAGGCTGCCAGTAGGGTGCATGTTCAGCACCTACATCCCTTCTGTCCTTTAAAGAGAGGGAGGGGAATAGTTCAGCTGGAAGGGACATGCAACAATCATCCAGCTCCAACTTCCTGACCCTTCATGGCTTCAGATTTAAGGAGCAAATAATGTTTTGTATTCTTTTTATTGGTGTGAACTTACCCAAGTGAATTAACTAAGGAATCTTGAGCAAGAAGTGAAGATTGGCACCAAATAAAACCTAACTCCTTTCCAACTGAACCAAATTGAAGAAATTGAGAAAATGTTACAATTCATCCTAAACCAGCCCAAATTTCTAACTTCCAGTTCTATTACATTCTCTTTTGAAGCCCATTAATGTTTTGCTAAATTTAATCATTCTTGTGACCACAAGGAAGAAATACCAATATCAAAACTGATGCATTCATCTGTCTTCCCAAGGATTCCCTCTCACGTTAATTAAAGAGCTGTGGTGAAAATACACTACTATGGTGATAACATTGTGCAGTCTGTGTGTGCACATTTCCTGTTCCCTCTCTGACACAGTTTTTCTTCAGCATTCCCCCTATGTAAGTACTACCTTTGCCATCCCATTCCTGAAAATTCTGTGTACAGAAAGCCAATATGCAAGGAAGATAAAGTAGTTAGCTTTCAAATAGATTTCCGTAGGCTCTAGGGACTTCTGTTATTTCTGTATGGTCATCTCTGCTCTTTCAGAGCATAATAAAAATTCACCAAAAGGGGAAAAAATAAGTTAAATCTCTTTAAAGTTCCTCTGCAGTGAGTGCATGGTCAGTAAGCCGAGTGTGTGTGCACTCTGATTCTGTTCTGCTGCTATTCACAAACCCCACCTGTTAACAATGCAAGGATGTCAATGAGCTGGTTCTTGGGTAAACCACCCATGTTTTATTTAAGCTGCCTTGGAATGATGGAAGATTGAAACAACCTAGCTTGGATGTGACCCTCATGTTCTTTCTGGACTTTAATCTAAACAGCTGAATAGTAAATAAAAGCTTAGGTTTTTCAGTCTATTTAAATGCATAATCCACCCATATTCACAGAACTCAGTCAACTAAATCCACAAAGGGCAGCTGAAAAATATTAGAATTAAACAAAGCTGAATATTATATGTGCAGAAGACTATGAAACCAACTACATTTATTTTTTCCCTCATTTTTCATAAAGCTACACAGTTATTCAGCTTCAGAGCTGCCTTTAACATCCCCAGACCAATAACCAGTAGGGTCTGTGCTTTCAAAGGCTTTGTTCCAATATTGTCCCACAATTACAGTATGCAAATATCTTTCTTAACTACACTTGCTTTATGCAGCCATAAGAGGTTTGCCATGTTTGACTTCATTAAGTGCCACAGGATGTCTCTAGGCATTTAGCAAGGTCAGTTAATGAAATAACTGGCATATGCTAATAACAGAAAAGTGGTCTCAACTTACCACAGCAGGACTGAATTAAGTAGCTGAAGGCAACATACATCATTTTATCTGTCTGCCTGAGATTCTTCTTCTCACCCAAAATTAAACATATACACCCTCAGTAGCCTTTAGACTTCTCTGTTACTTGTTTACTGCTTTATTTTACTGAATATCTCGTTCCAACTTATGCAGAACCTGTGATTTTAAGAAAGGTCTATGACATTGAATAGGTTTTGTGTTTAATTTCCTTTCTTGCTTATAAAATTTATCAGGAAACTGATTATTTCCATGGCATTCAGCACTGTACAGAAGATGCCAGCTTTTCATCTCTAATATCTCTTGCTCTGCCAATGATACTGGCATTTATTTTACATCTCCTTTCACAGCATTTTGAAGGATAATACAGTCAGCTCAATTTATGCCTTGGTTCTCAAGACACAGGATAAGAATACAGTAAACATAACTTAAACAGACTCAAGTGAAAACAAAGCAGGATGGAACAGATGTATCTCCTGCATTTCATCATTCCTTGTTCAATGCAGGTTCATAAGCAGAAATCGTCTTACTGAAAAAAAGAACATATATTTTTTAATCATGAGTATTGTGCACAAAAGGATCTCTCTAACCCTTTTAAAGTGCCTGCTACCATTTCTGCCTTGCTTGGATAATCAGTTCTACAAAGGTATCAAACCTCTGAAACAGATTACTGCAAATTTTTTCCCATAAAATCATCCCATATCTAATGCACTGGGAGCTGGGAAAGAATCTCTACAGTTTCTCATCACCTGTGCCTTCGAAAACTTCCATTCTGCTTCAGACTATCCAACAATGGCTTCCTTTTTTGTCTAATTCTAATTCTGTTTACTTTCATCTTCATGTTTTGAGCTGCCCCATCAGCCCCCTGTGCTCATGTATTCCTTTATGGACAGCCTTGTACAACCCAACAAATACTTCTAAAATATCTTTAGTACAAGTTTTAAGCCTATGTAGCACAGCACCAACACAATTGTTAGAAAAGATGGAGATCAACCCATGGAATACATACCTTCAACTGAATAAAAAATGACCTGTAGGCTGGAATCAGCAAATCCTGATTTTCTGTGTTGAACTAACACCAAATGAGAAAGTCGTGATTTTACCAGGCATATTTTTTCCATAGACCAAACAAAAACTTGACTCTCATCTTCTGTTACACACAAAGGATTATTCCAAGCTGTGAAAGGAAAAGCCTGAAGGTATGAAAGAAGTTCTAAACAAATATCTAAAAATGTAAGGGAAAAAAACAAAGGCAAAGTTGTTACATTATATTAAAAGATGAAGTTTTGCAATTTCTATTTGTCAGCAAGTCTATCATAATTTTTTTGATAGGCCAGACTGGTTAAATACAGATAATGTATTAAACAAGTCCAAGCCCCTTTTTTCCATTAAACATAAAATATGATATAACTGACCTTAGTAGAAACTTATAACAAATACACATAAACTTGATTTTTACTCAGGCTTCAAGCAACCCTTGTTCCTATGCAGTTTGTGCTGACGAATTGCTGTTTCTACTGAGGAGTAATTCACTGACAAAAATGGCAAACATATAGGAAGTAAAGCAATACTGACACAACAGGAAAGGCCCCAACAACCTCACTTGTGAAGAAGACAACATGGGTTCAGAGTTTCTGATCAGCGATTTTGAACAAAGAGCAGAGAAACAGATGGTGAAGCAACTCCAGAGCTGCCTCACTGCTCTCCTCCCTGCTGTAGCAACAAGGATGTAAAAACTGAGACAATGAACTTGTGAGGGGAAAAAAAACCTGCAGAAAAACAGTAAAAGGGGAAAAAACCTTTTTGTTTTACCACTGCCCTGGATTTACCCTCCTGCAATGCATCTCTGCTTCTGAATCATACTTAGAGCAGACCCTGTATTATTTTCTCTTCTGACCACAAGCAAAGGTACTAAAAACATGCTCATTTAGGACTTACATACCAATTTGAAAAATACTTCTATTACAGACAGACAGACAAGGGCCCATCCTTTTTGGATGTGCATTTGTTCACTCTTGAACTGCCAACAAGTGCTGAGTCCAGAATTTTCCACTGTCTTCAGAGTTTGGCTTTTTTTCTAGTTTTAATCATTGTCTATTAATATTTTTGTTTATAACCAAAATATTTTCAAGATTTATGTAATAGTTTCTCTCACAGTTGACCAACGCATGATTTTTCAGGGAAATAATTTTCCAATGCAACACAGTCATAAGCACAAACATGGAAGAAGTTGTATTTTCACCCATTACATACAGGTAAAGATATTATAAAAGAAAGGCCTTGCTCTGCTGAATTACCAGCAAAGCCTGTAAGTTTCCATAAGAAAGAATCAAAGGTATGAGAAACAGTTAGTACAACTAGCTATTCTTGCAGAGAAAAGCAGTCTGCACCTGTAAAAAAAAAAGAAATCTGTCCCATGAGAATCAGTGAACAAAATATGTAAACAATCCAAGAATAGAGAGATTTGGTTGACAGGTAAAATGCCATTTACTAACCAATGCATTGAGTGGCAAGAAAACTACTAGCCAATTGGAGTTAAACACAAGGTCTGTAAAAACTGTATGAAAATGAGCTATGTGAATAAAGAATGGGCCTTTCCTGCATGAAGAAACTGAGTCCTGTCTGCTTTACTGCAACATTCACCAACTCCATCTGCTAAAGCTGCAGGTCATAACTTTTTTAAGAAGTAAAGGAATGATAGAGTGAACCATACTGATTCCAGATAACCAATACAATATTTTTTAAAGTGTTTTCCTTCTTTGCTTGCCTTTGGAGCTCCACATCAGTTCTGCACAGAACACTGAACACAGAGCTCAGTTTTCCATACATGAGATATTTTTTCTCATATCTCAATATTGTCCCAGCAAAAGTCAGTGCTGTGACAATTTGACAGTATCAAGCTCCCTGGGAAGGTTTTGTGTTTATCTCCAACAAGCTAAATGCACCCAAATTCAGTTAAACTTGCAGCTAACACCTGAAGCCTGAATAATGACCATAAGTTTTACCTGGAGATCTGTACCTGTAAACTTTATTTATTGCATCACCAAGCAAATTAATCTCCTCCTTGAGGCTGAATACATTGCTGTAACACAGACTAGGAGTGCCCCTTCCCACTAAATTTAATCCAGTATAATTGCAGACTGTCCTTAATGGGCAGCTGTAACCCCCTCCTGATGCCAGACAGATCAGGAGTGATTTAATGATCCTGTGCCCACACAAACTCCCAAGGGGAAGGGGAAGGGGGATCTGTGGTTGGAGATCAGGCTGACACTGGCACAGCCATTACAGGCAGGAACCACGACAAAACATGACACATTTTTGGTTTTTCAGTCAATTCAAGGCACCAGGATTTTTCTGTTGTGCATGCATTTAATGTTTAAATTATCTAAAGCCCGAAGACATCTCACATCTTAATATTCTGACATGCAGAGACAAATTTACAGTGTTGTCTTTGGAAATAACCAGCAAGGATACTGCACAAATTTGATTGAGAAATACTATGGTGATATTGAGATTTTTTTTTTTTCTGGAGCAGTTTCCTGATCCACAAAATACACATCTGTCCACTGCTGAATGCCATTTCACATGAACAAAACATTTTTACTTTATGCTGAAGAGTACAGTTATATTTTGCTACATTAATCTTTCTCAATCATTTGGCTTTCTCTTTCAGGTGGTAGCGTGGGATCGATTATACCCACACTGTACAAGCTGGTGCTTCCCTCTGACACTGGAATATCTGCCAACCTGCTCTCCAGGTGCTCCAAGAGAGTCAGGAAAGCAGAGGAGCTGAGAGGGTAACCTGAACATGTGTTTTGTCCTGTTGCTGTTAAGGACCTGTCCCGTTGCTCAGGGCAGGAAATCGGGCGCGGTGCCGGCGGCGAGCTCTCATGTCAATGTGCAGTGGCCTGGAACATCTGAGAAGAGCCTTTCTCCAGCCTCCTTTGGCAGTAGGGGTGGGTGTAGTGCTGCTGCTAAAGAGAGGAACCACTCCAGACCAAGCAGGGCTGCTGTAATGCCAGCAGTTCACACACAGCTTCGGCTTTCAGGAGCTCTCCTGCCCAGTAAAAGATGTGTTACAGCCCGGGAGCTGCAAGGGCTTCTCTGGAAATTAATTTTTCCTGCAGAGCCAGCAAGCAGCCACTTGTTTAGCAGTCTCTCAAGATGAAGTCAGAGAAGACTTGACACTACTTTTGTCTTTAGGAAAGCAGAGTTAGTTTTCCTATGTTATCCTTTTTTTTTTTCTTTCCTTTAAACAAAACAGTTATCAGTAATTTTCATTCACTGAGCACGTACACATTATAAATTACTTTATCAAACAGGATATATACACCAGTGTTCATTAGTGACCTCTAGAAACTGAACCCACTCTTGGCTGAAGGGTTCCCAAATAAACCTGTACTTGATGTGAAAGAAAGTCCAGGAAAATCTTTTTGAAGCAATTTAATTATTCTAACAAAACCAGTTTGCATGAATAACACTATTTCACCTCAATTTAATTAAATATTTGGTATGACAAATCCCCGTGAAAAAGGTTTGCCATACAAATGCTAATTATGCTGCACTTTAAGTGTTTACATTCTCCCTATGAAAAAGTGATTTCTTTTCCCCCCAGAACATCAAAAGTAAATGCATATTATAACACACAATCAGAAGTCAAACATTTACTGAAATACAATGAAAGTCACACCTGATAGAATCATATTTTCAGCAGGATCAAAGCATCAAATCTTTGCTCACTTAAACTCTGGGAGTTCACACAGCCTACACAGATATTCTGATTTCAGCAGCCCCTGCTCATGAGAGAAATGTTCAACCTGAGTGATAAATGGGCATGAAAAGTCAACTGTAACAGAGCAGTGCAACAGGCTTTAGCCTTCACAGCAGTCAATACCCAGGAAATAATTCAGACAAACCAAAGTTACATCTTCTAGTTCAGGCATTAAACTAGCTCATGGTAAAATGCACGATTTCTTGTTCTTTTCCTGCAATGAATCAGATGAGTGGTTTGAGTTTAGAAGAGATGGGGAATCCAGAATGATCTGCAAGTGATCTCTTGGTTCTGATTGACATTGAATGGAATGGACTCTGCTACAGCTTGGGACCCTCAGAGTGACCCCAGTTTGACATAAGTGTTAGAATACAAAGGGAAAAAGGAAAGAAAATAAGCAGCAAACCCCAAATTCCCAGAAGCAAAAAGCTTATTTCCTCAGCCAAGTCAGAAAATAATCAACATTTTTTTTCTTTGCTTATTATTTTTACGAAATAAAGCAGAAGCTTCATCTAGCAAAGAGGGTACAGCTGAAGTGTTTGTGTGCTTTGTTGAGTGCTGTTAAATCAGGAGAGAGACAGAGATTAGCATTCTGATAACCCTGCAGTATCAGAGACAGCATCCTGTTAACACACCCTCCCATGTAGTCCTACTAAAGTACACCATGACTTCTCCAAGATCCCTGTGCTTGATGGAAGAGGCCAGCACAGCTCCCTGATGCAGGAATGCAATTAAAGGCCCTGTTTTATGGATAAACAAGAGAACATCATGCAGAAGGGAGCCCTAGATGTTTTCCATTTTCTTTAATACCTCTCCTGCCTATTGGACATGGCACAGGCCATACATCTCAATGGATGTATTTCATTACCAGAAAACAGTATACATCCTTGAAAGACCATAAATTAGAAGGGTATCTTAGGGTACAGAGTTTGTTTATAAACAGTGCTAATCCATTTCCCAAAAATAATTGCAATACTTGAGCATTTGCTCTCAGAGCACCAAACTGGGGCAAGGTTGACACAAAATTAGCCTCCAATGAAGCCCCAATGTAGAGGTTTCAGGAACACCTGCAAGCTTATCCAATTAACAAAGACTGATGTGGCTGCACCTTAAATGACACCACAGCAGAGCATGAATTCCTACTGATTCTAGATCTGTCATGAATGAATTATACTGAATTATTATGCTTTCTGTATTAGTCTATTTTGAATTTATTTTCCAAAGAGGCAAATACCTATTTCAGAACCCATTAAGTAACAATACAAACCCGTAACAGCTTTGCAGTAAACAACTTTTACCTTGTCTTAGAGAGAGAGCTGTGTTACTAATTCTATTTCCCAGCCTCCATTCAAGTTTTATATAAAATTTCCTCTCTAAGCTATATGCTTCCTTTCAATAAAAACATTCTTTGTACAGTCTCATAAAACTTAAATTACCACGTTTCAACAACCACTTTGCTCAGCAGAGGTACAGGGAATAGACTCTTGTGCCACTGACTGGTGTAAGAGGTTAAATTTTAGCTGAATGTCAGTATTGGTTTAGAGACTGATGGTAGAGATAGGGCTTTGTCAGATCACAAATTCAATTAACTAGTAGTGATTAATTCTCAGGGTAAGGAATCCAAAAGCTTAGTTTGTAATACCCTGATACACATTAGAAATAGTTAATTGCAACATTTTATTATACTTCTCAGTCTGAGAAATACTAGGTTGTCCTTAATATTGCTGTTCTGTTCATTTTAATGAGAGTATGCACCTGCTGATAAACAGAAAATACCTTGTCATTACTCAGAAGAAGTAAACTAAATGATACTTTATATGAGCCTTGGCTGTAGCATTGGTTCTCAAACCATGAAGGGGCACTGATTGATACTTTCACTATAATGGCAATTTTAATTTGAAATATGCATTTGAAGTTGATAACGTAAGTATCAGTTATGAAATTATTTGAAACAGCTCTTATCTGAAAAGTATGAGCTAAATTTCAATACCAACAAAACAGTTCCATGACTGCATGCATCTGAGGGCAAGAGATTCATGTCTATAAAGTCACTCTTATTTCTCAAAAACAAATGATTAATTTTAATCCCAGGAACTAAGTATTTTTGAACCTCCTGAGTGGAGGATTGTGCATATACACACATTGTTGCCTGGTAAACAGGTAAGATGCACCACGAATTTGAGAATTTGCTTTGAAAATAATTTCTCTCATTTTCCTCCAGAAAAGGGTTTTAATATGAGCATTTTTAGGGTGCTAGACAGCCATGCTAGAGACTGCCATTTAAGATTTACTTCCTAATCAAACTAAGGGAGGCTTTTCTGCCTGCAAAATTCGCTGCTCCTCTTCAGACCTGCTCTCTGAGTTTGGGATTGCCCCAGCCCAGGAGCAGCCCCTTGCACTTGGCCTGTGGAACTCATTGAGGTTCCCTTGGGCCCATTTCTCAAGGTTTTGACTCAAAGTACCTCAGTTAAGGTAATTAACTCACCACAAAGCCTGCAAAAGCAGCAGTATCATGTATTTTAATCTGATCAATCAAGATTTTGTGTGTGTCAGGGTAAAGTCTATGAGGAGAAAAGCACAGCCCAAACCCTTTTTATGCTTTGTGCTCAATTCACTGTTGCTATAGGGTGCCACATATGTAGGAATGAAAGTAAATTACTTTTCCCTCATTTGCTAGAGGTACAGGCACTATCTTTTCATAGGTAAAATAGCAAGAGAAATATATGGTTGCCATAACAACCATATTAAATAATATTGAGGTAAAAAAGTCCTTCACAAATGTTTTGAAGTGATAAGCTAATTTAAAAATTTTCACAGAGAGCATTTGAAAAATAAGATATACTGGGATATGAGCATAAAACTACAGAAGGGTTACTATAGTAACCCATGGTGTAAAGTACTGCTCATGCAGTGATTATCCTGAGCAGATAAATCACCCTCATTAACAGTGAGGTGCATCTCTGCAATGAGTTGGGAGAGTAAATAATGTAACAGACTCTCTAGACATACTTATGTCATTACTGTCTGGAACAACATTTAAAAAAACAAAAAATAACAGGATCCTGAATATACCAAAAAACCCCAGCACAAAGATTTGGATTAACTCTGTGATTAAGAAATAAAACCTCAGAAACTCAGAAAAGTGGCTCTCTGCATTTCTAGGTTAAATAGGTTAAACTGAATTTAGGTAGGACATCATGCTTTTTATGAAATTCATTTTCTTCCCAAAAATTATTCAATGCAATCATTAATTTCAACAATTTATCAGTCCAAGATTTGTATTTTGCCTTTGATTCTTTAATGAAAATGTATTTCAAGAGTTTCTTGTGTGGAATAACAGCAGAACCCAGCTGCTTGCATAGAGTGAGAGAATCCTGGGTTGGAAGGGAACTCAAAGCTGGTCTAGTTCCAACCCCCCTGCCATGGGCAGAGATGCCACTCACTGGGTCAGGCCCCATCCACCCTGACCTCTTTGGGTGTCTTCATTTTCCTTAGACATGAACAACATTTCGAATTGAAATATTTCTTCTCAGGAAAAATCACAGAAAATGTCTCAAATCTATAGGATGATATAGATTTCTGCATTATCCTCATAAATTAAATATGAAACTGGTGGATGCTCTGGGTATTCTTGGAATGTAGCAGCTGCTGGAGATCAGGCTCACATTCATTTTAGACAGACACATAAGCAGCTTCCGAGAATGCTCCTCAGCAGAACATCCCCAAATGTTAGCAATGGCTCCTGGGTGCACAGTACTTTTGTAATGTCACATAAAATAAAAGGCTGCATGAATCACAACCTCCCTCTGTCTAATTAATGCTATAAATTTTAGATAAGTTAGACAAAGAGAAAAATACGCTTGCTTTAAACCTGACTTTGCATGCTGAGACATCATATGTATAAATAATACATGTATGATTAGAAGACCACACATAAAACTGCCATAAATTCTGCCTTTTCCAAACACATTTTGAGTTAATCCTTAGTAACCACAGACATAAGCAATATGTTAATAATATGTTAATATTACATGAATAATATGTTAGTAAGCAAATACTTTGGACAATAAATTGAATCTACCTTGAGGAAGTGAGGGCAGAGCTGTAGCAGTTGAAGACACAAGATCTGTCTCCTGCAGCAGTCCCTGCTCATCTCTCTGGGACCAGATATCATGGCTTAACCTGGTTATCCCACACTTCCAAAGCACAGCCCAAGTGCAAGCCCTCAGGCTACAGCAAATTCAAGTCAGTACAACTCAGATTTTCTCCTTACTTTCCACGGTTAGATGTATTAACACTTAAGTGTGAGATACATCAAGGTGTTTTCCATTAGAATAAAATAATGTGCAGAATTACCAAATTCAGAAAAAGCATGGATATGGTGAGGGGGGGTTATGTCAAGTTTCTCCATTCCCCAAAAATAAGACTGGGATGGATCTCAAAGACCTTAATACAAAATATTAAAGAGTGGTTGATTTACCTCATGCAGTACTTATCAATGTTGCATTTTATAAGCTAATTTTTGTTCAGGCCTATTTAAAAGAGCAATTAAATGCAGTTGAAAACTGAAATATATTTATTTAACATATATAATACTAATGGAAAAACTACCATTCCACACAACTCTGTGACTTTTGGATTAGCCCACAGTAGTAGCACAATTCCAGAATAACACTGAAACTGTAATTCAGGTAGACAGCAGGAAGGGTGTGATCCAGCAGTAGCAGAAATATAGAAATTCATGTATACAAATATAGAAAGTTATTACACAGCCAACTGGCAGTTTTAAGTCTCAACAGCTATTACAGGTGATTTTCTTTGATACCTCAAAGAATATTTTTGGCTTGCCTTTAAAAACTTTATTATAGCCTAAAATATCAGTTATAATAAGAAAGCACAGTGAGGAGTCATCAATTTGGAACAACACTCTCCTCGAGCCCAGCACTGCTCTCGCTCCAATCAGAGCCTGTGCTTTTACCACAGTTTGCTGGATTTCTATTTATTGAATGCATGAGACACACTATATATAGGCATCTTGATCTGGAGTGGGAGCACCTGGATGTGTTTCAGTGACTGCTGTGTCACTTTCCTTCAACAATGCCCAAGTATATCCTTGGACCCAAAGGACTGAGTGAAAAATTAGAACTTGATGCTTATGATGATAAATGAACCCCAAAAATATTCAGGGTTCTTACAAACCCTGTTATTATTCTACTTTAAAGAGCACTCAATAAATTATGTCCTTAGCAAAAATCTCTTTGTTTGCATAGGACAGATGAGAAAATCAGAAAAACAATTACAAACAAAGTTCTTGCTCTCTTCTTGTGCTTCTTCTGCAATGCCAACTGCAGGGGCATTTAGAGAGCTGCACAACTGATGGTCCTGAGATGCAAATTGGCAAACCCCAAACAATGCCCCACCAATCAGTACCCAGCAACATTAAATGGTAAGATAAAAAGGCAATTTTGCTAAGGTGAAAACCAAACACTTCAAATAGACTATGGGGAAAAAAAAGAAAATAAACAAGGGCAAAAGAAGAGGGGGGGGAAAAAAAATCTTCCTTGCTGACCAAACTTAAATACATCAAATTCTCCTTGTATTCAAATGATGGTGTACAACCCCATCCCCAAAACATGAACCAGAAACTCAAAAAGTTTCTGATTGATAAACCAACTGCTTTTTATATGTGAAAAACACACGACCAAATGATACATTATGAGTGGAAATATTAAAAGCAAAAAGGTAGATAAAAATTGCAATATATTAGCTGTGTACTAAAATAATGATTTAACCTTTCTGTAATAGTATTTTATTTTCTCTGTAAAATCACTCATACCACTTTCAAAAATAGATAGAATTTTTCTGTTCAATTTTAAAATTCCTCTGTAGTAAGAAAAAAAACCTAATTTATTTCCACAGAAAACAAAAAATAAACAAAGGCACTACAAGAGAAAGCCTATAAAATGTGCATCATCCACTCACTCTTTTCTGATTTATCCTAATTTTTTTGTTAACACATGAAGCTTTTGAGAAGATACCTTTGTATTTTTAATATTCAGGAAGCAATTTGATTAAATTTCAGAACAGGAAAGCTATCACTTATTACAGCTTTCAATTTGTATTTCATCCACCCCAGGTGTATGCTCAGTACTTTCACTTAATAAATACACTGCTGAGACTTAACATGCAACAATTCATATTCAGGAGTAGCTAGATAAGAAATCAATGAAGAAAAGTACAAAACTCAGTTTGGAGGCCCCCTTAAAGCTCACCTTGCCTTCCCAAACTGTAGTTTGCTCTTTTACAACTCAGTGCTTGGAATTGCTCCAAGAGAGGAAGCAGGAGTAAAACTTCTCCTGTTGTAAGTGACATTCATAGAGCAACAGCTTAAAGACAATCTTGCTATCATTACAAATAACTACTTAGGTGACTCAGAGAGAGAAATGGAAACTGAAGTAATTTAAGTTTGTTCTTTTCAACTAATCAGACTTTAAATGTTGATAATCCTTTAGGAGAGGTGAGTACAGATTTCATATCCAGGCTATTTCCATTGAGTGCAGAGAGATGCATTGCACATGCAGACCTGCATTCAGCTTAGGTGGGGGGGAGGTTTATTACAGTTTATTACAATGTGAATTGCATTTCAGTCCCCCAGAGCCACAGGATATCACATTGCACCCACTACCATGCAAGCATAAAGGGGGAAAATTCCCTGCCTTAGGTTGTTTTCATAACAGATCAGGCTGTAAGAATTTGAAAATATAAATGATGGCTGAATAAGCAAAATTATTTGCCCAGGGTACCAAAGGCCTCTTTAGAATTTGTCCCACAGAAAAGCAGTATAATCCCAGCCTTTTGCATGGGAAAGTATTTTTATCTTAGTGCTTTGTTACATTAAAAAAAATAAAAATTATTGGGAAATGATGCTTCTAGTTCTGTACTGCCCTTAGGTGAACCACATGATGCTTTGATAATAAAGACAGTAACTCTCTAAAGAATGAAGAAAATGACATGCAGCCCAGGGCCCTGCTTTCTTTCCCTAAACTCGAATTAGCAGGTGCTGCCAGGTTCTATCTAATGGCATCCTCAATGTTCTTAAGTGTTATTGCTTGGTGCTGCAATATTCTTTTGGGTTAAGTTTCCACTCTTAGCAGCAATGTACCACACCTACAGTTTTTTGATGCTTGCATTTAAAAAATGTTTGTAAACAATCTTTCAACAGGAAAGCAGTATGAGAAATCTACTCAGTGAAATTGCCTAAATGTGTAACAGAAAGATTCGACTGCTTTTGTTTCAAAAATAACTATATTTGGTAGAAGAAAGTGCTAATATAGCTGCTGCTTGGGTCCAAATTCAGTCTTTCACTGAAGTTTTCCCAATTATTTCCTCATGGCTTATTCACACTTGTGACTAAACCCAAATTATGCAAAGTTAATTTGTAGAAATCTGAAAGAATTCCATAGAGATTTGCTGTACTTTTAGTCACTAAGAATTCAGAAGTTTAGCTGCTGCAACAGGGTGCTGTAAGCAGAACTGTCAAATAAGCAACAGTGATTTTTTAGAATAATAAGAAAAATGTGCTCTTTGAAAGTATATTATTTCCACTAGCTGAAAGGTCATTCCACTCACCCAAGAGATTTCAAATCAAATTTACCACTGATAATTCCTTTATAACATTCTCATATGCTACATCAGGTATTCCAAGGAAAACGTGATAAATTACTTTTTTTCATCCTCAGAAATATTCTTTTCAAGAAAGAGCATGCAGTGAGTGAACAGTGATAAGTGTCTGTTTGTCACTGTAAATACCTTGTGATGTTTACAACTTGCTATTAAAATAAAGTAATTCCATGTGGACCACAGGTATTTTATTGATATCTGTGTGATTGTATCCTCAATAACCATAAGCCAGTATAGTCTATTTTTATGGTAATAAATGTTATACATGAGACTGAGCAGGATAAGCATAAATTTCTGTGAAATCTTACCCTTTGTTTTGGAACCATAGAAACAGCTCTATTCTTCCTAGCACTTTGCTGGTGATTTTGAGAATATCAATTATGTAATTGTCTTGTAACTTACTGTCAGCAATAGAAGGTGTTGCCACTGAATTCAGCTACTGAGATATAACATCACATCCCTGTTAACTCTAATGACTCTTAATGGCTGCTTGAAAACATTTTCACTTACAAGTTATTCTAAGTATCTTAAAAGAAAATTATGCTTTCAACAGCATAATTATTTTTTCTGAGAAACTATTTACTTTTTGAGAGAAATATCACTATTTCATAAAATCAGTAATTTCCTAAAGTATAATTAGAAACCCAATACAGTAATTCACTGCAGCACTACATGTGAATTCTCTGCATGTAGTTCACTACATGTGAATTCTCTCTTTTCCATCCAGAGACTCCAGGGAGGTGTGATTTACATCCCAGGGCTTGTCTCAATGGCTGGAGATTCTTGCCTTGCCCTGCACTAAAAGGAGAGGGTGTGTAATGTGTTCTTCCAGCAGAGGAGCCCTGGCAGCCAGAAAGCTGTGGGGACAGTACTGTGTCTAAGTTAGCACCATGTGTTTAGGTACAGTGGCATTTTCTTATATTAGTGCTGAATTTAATTAGTACATAATTAATGCTATTTTTACAAGAAAATACACAAATTCTAGGAAAGACTTGATCCACTACCCAAGACAAAGACTCTCCTTTGTAGCTTATACAGTACAAGTCACTCCATCAGTGAAATGATAATTGGTTATACACAACATATTTCAAGCTGAATTTGCCTGTTCACTAAATTTCCACTTAAGGAGAAATAACTGAGATTCTTCAACTACAAGAAGTTTCTCAGGTGCTGCTCTCTCTCTCACTACCTGTGAGATTGCACGCTGAACTCTTCAAAAGATGAATACCTTAAATTGATCAGATCTCAAAACCCCTGATATTTATACAGCGAATCTCAGTTTACTGAGCATCTCATGAAAGACAAGGCTAAGAAGTTTTCTTCAAAAATTCTTGTTGGAATCCATGGGTATTTTATGTCAGAAACATTTGGTGGGTTTGCTTGACTTCGCTGCAGTTTATTCAAGACTGGGCTCAAAATCCTTTTATTTGCAGTCACCGTAGAATATCAATCTGCAAGAATCTGCATTTAACAGATCTATAAATTTTAAAAAATTCTCCTAAATAGAGTATTAGTGTACAAAAAGTGACCCTACCAAAAAAACTCAGTAACAATCCATGTAGACAAGTCTTGCAAAGAAAGAGACATGATTCTGCCAAATTCCATTACATGCATAGCTGCTTCTTCTTGCCTATTATCTTTCCAAATGAGAACTTTCAGTATTTTTTGATGGTCCAAAATGATAGAGGAATAAAACAGAGTTTTAACAGCATCCTCAAAAATGCATTTTTACATTTTTGTGAATGTGATCAGTGATAAGGGAAGGTGATTTAAACTTTCAACCTGAACAACCATGACAGAATTACCTTTATTCTCTACCCTGATGCTAAGAGAATATATTAATACAATATATTAATATATTAAAAATGAACTAAAACACAAAACTTTTTAGCAAAATGTACTGTTTTTCTTCCATGGCTGTACACATAAATGAGCAGGATCAGTATTACAACATTTAGTCCCCAAAATCCCTTTCTCCATACTGGGGAAATTTCTTCCCTCTACAAAGGGCTCAGTCTCTGTCCCTGTTCCCTCCAAACAGAGTTAACTGCTTGTTCTCCACTAACTGAAGCAAAGGTTTTTACTTCTCAAGCCTTTTTGTTGGAAAAAGAAAATAATCTTCTTTTCAGTTAAAGAGCTGAAGCGTATGAGTCGCTTCCCCTGTTTTTCCCAGCAAACACAAATTGTAAAGCATGGAACCAAAATCTACTTATATTGTGCTTAAGTGTTTTGCCTGCAACCCACAAAAACTGGCTACAAAGTTAAAGAGGATTTTGTAGGCTTGGAACTGGAGGGAAAAATTATTTTTTGTCGAACACTGTACATGTGTGCATCCTTATTTACTCTTCTTTTGCACTAGTCTTGCAAATAATTTCTAGTGGGTTATAGAATTATTTTTTTATGTGTAGAGATTAACTTGCTTACAGTGGAAGATATCTAAGACTTATAAGTGAAGGATAAAGTACACACATCAATACAATTATTAAAGGAAGGGATGTCAGAACAAGGACTAAATGAATGTGAAAAGAGAGGGAAATAAAGGGCTGTGTCTGCACCACAACTGATACCCAGGATGTTTCAGGTCACAGCTCCCACCAAGCTCAGGCTCTCCCCCAGTTACCACCACTGCACATTCTGCAGATGCTAAAACACCAATTAACAACTCAGCTATTACTCTTTACTCTTGTCATTCTTCTGTACCCTTGATTACTACAGCTGTCTAGGTAGATGTCCTTTAGCAGATAATTTACAAGGTGGTAGAACAGATGCTTCTCTTTCCCTATCTATGACATAAGCAAATACTTTCCCATTAAAGATAGAATGCTGACCTGAATATTTTGTTGCATTTAAAAAACAGAAGCAGTAAAGACATAATAAATAAAATCCTCATTATAGCATAAACTTTCTTTGAGTGATTTCTCCTCATTTGAAAAACAGCTAATTGACTATATCACTGTAGCAGCTGTTTGAGCTGATGATTTACAGAATGCAGATGGGTTATTTAGCAACTCGGAAAAAATTGAAATTGGAGAGGCAGCATTACCAACTCTGGTAGAGCAACTACAAGTGTATTTTTGACACATAGCTAGCACTAAGAGTAGGTGTGTTTCATCCTAAATGTGAGCAAAGACACAAGGCAAAGTAATGGCTTAGTTTAGGAGTGAATAAAAAATGAGGGCAAATGTGCAGTTCACAGGAAAAATGCCTTCTCTGCAAGTAATGAAGTGCATGCATGACACTGATCATTGCTTCTGACAACCATCTTCTATGCCATTTCCTTTGAGTACATAGGCAAGAATAAACAGTGTTAAGCAAAATATTTAACTACTTTGTATTATTGAAATCCCATTCCTTTCCAGATATTTATTTTCTTTTAAATATATTACAGACAAAAAAATGAAGGAAAGCACTGATCTATGCTGGGTAAAACTGTGTCTCAGCCATAGTCACTGAAGCCCGCTAGGGTAAATAGGTGTAATTTTATTGGGATAAATGGACCTGAACCAATTTTAAGCTTCACTGAAGCTTCTGGAGCTGAGAAAAGAATATATCCCTTGTTTAGTAAAAGGATAGAAAAATTTAGTAAAGAGGAATAATGATAAATTTAACTGCATCAGGAATTCAAAGATGCTGTAAAATCATTTATTTCCCAAGTATTCTGTGAAGAGCTGGCAATGTAAGACTAAGTACAGAGTTCTTTTTACTTACAAATGCTGCTTGATTGTTCCCTTCAGCTGATTTTGTTTTAGAAGACCCAGGCTACACATTTAAATTCTTTGCAGGAATTCTTTGGCATTTCTGCAAAAACTATCAATACTCCCAGCTGAAAGATCATCCTTGTGAAACATCAAGAGGTTCCCAAAGTATCTGATTGACTTTCAAAAAAATTAATTGCTTTGTTGCCTTGCACTCTTATAGGGGGAATCATCAACTCAACTCTTGTTTTTGTGGCTACTGTTAAACATCTTTCTCTGAGTCATGGGCAGAAGATATGTTTAGTGGTAATGGCAAAGGGAAAATTACACACACAGTTAATTCAAATTATTCACCAAACAAATAATGAAGCTTGCAGGTAATCAGAGGTTACTTGCAGGTAACATTTCTCTGCTCGAGTGGATCAGTAAAAATCTTGTTTACATTGGAATGGTTATGAAAATAAAGCTGATGTGAAACTGGCTTCTTTTACTCTAATAATGAACATTGCTCTGTATCTATTCAGAAGCCTTTGATCAAGATATACTCTCCAGTGGTGTATTCTGGGTTTGTTTCTTCCCTCTCGTTGTCTTTTACTGTCCTATTTACTGCAGTCAGAATTTTAAATTCACAGGGGAGAAAAAAAAATCTATTTGCAAACAACAACCCAGTCATCAAGAGCAGAGACTGGGTATGTCACAGACACAGTGATGGTGCACAAGTCAGCCCTCTGCTGTTGCTATGATTTGGAAGGGTGATGACAGAATCCCAAGGTACTCCATTCTTGGAACCACCAAATCTGCGCGATATTCTCATTTCCTCTGTGTTTCTGAAGCAGAAACACAGAGGAAATGAGAATAAGGAAAATGTTGTCTAATGCAGCAATGCACTGTGGAAAGGCAGAAAAGTAAAAAGCTCAGCCCTGGCTGGAAAGTGCAGGGGATTTCTGTGGCCAGGCCATGCAAGAGCCGTGTTACTGGTTTGGAGCCAGCTGGACTCTTGGCCAGACCCTTATTGAAGCACTGCCAAATTTGTCCAGGAGAATCCTGGAAGCATGGAATGGCACTTTTCACTCTTTGCTAATTTGGAACTTAGGAATTTTCACTGCTAAACATCGCATCCTCATCCAGATACAAAATACCAGAAGCGATTTATGGCAGAACTGAATCTGGACATGTGTCTCTAGAGTAGACTCAACTAAATTTTTGAATGTGACAGGGTTGTCTATGTAAAATTCTAAATCTGGATGTAAGAGCAAGAGCTGCAACTCATTTTGACCACTGTCAGCATTCCTGAACTGTGCTACTACTATTAATCATACTTTAAAAAGCAAAGTAGTATTTGTTGATACACGAGCTGGTCTGGATTTCTTTGCCATACTGTTACTTCCTCCATAAGTACATAAATTTTTAAAAGTCTTTTAAGAATCAGCCCTTTTTGTCTACTTTGCAAAATCTGACATATTTCAGCAGTCACACTGAAATCAGTATGATTGTGCATTCCCCTAAAGATGCACATGTTCAAGTTGAACACTTTTATTGCAAAGTGTTCCATTTTCTGATGTCGTCTTCAGATGGGAAGAGGAAGTTTCAGACACTCATCCTTTCTCAGTTCATTTTAGCACTAGAAGCATTAAAGCAGAGTTTAAGAACGTTTCAAACAGCTTCCTAGAGAGCAAATGCTAAAGACTAGTGGTATCTTCCTTGCCACTCAATTATAGAATTTAGCTAGGAGAGATTTTTGAAGGATCTATTTAAGTGCTTAATACCAAAGTTTTAGGGGGCAATTCTGGGAAGTATAGATATAGCTGTAAATCTGTGCTACCACACTACTCCTACTTAATTTTAATTTAGAAACAGATAGTTAATAAAATAGTAAATTCCTCAACAAAGGAAGTAAAATGGATTTTTTAAATAGAATTTTCTCCACTTAAAATTCTTACACACATTACAAGAACCCTATCAGAAAAAAAAAAAAAAAAAAAAGGTTGGTTTGGGATAATATTCTTATTTAACTCAATTCTAAAAAGGATAGATAATTTCCCTCTCCTTATAAACACAGAATTTAAAGGGCAATGTTGTAGTTATTCAAGCTGTTTCAGTGAGGCATGTTATGCTGATTACAAAGAGTGTAATAATTTCTTTTAACAAATTTGTAATTCTAATCAGCACTGGCTGTCTCTCAAGCTGTCAATGTCCATCTTATTGTTCTCCTTGATAATGAAATTATTTAAACATCAATCAAGCATGAATGTTCTATTTTTGCTTGGAGAACAGCACATTAACATGGAGAGAGTAGTTAAACCCCTCGTAGTGCTTAATAAATGGAACTCATCAACCACAATTATCTACCTAAATACCTGCACACAGATGTTCATGATTAACAGTTCAGAGATATGTATGGCCATCTTTAGGAAACCTTAAGGTTTCTGGTCAGTCATTAAGGTACAGAAGACCTAGAAATGGCAGAGAAATCCTTGAAGCAAATCCTCCAAGAACTCTGAGGCTACAGATGGGATTCAAGTGAGACCAAAATGCATCCTGAAGGACTGTGAGTGAAGGACAAACCTCACAGAGTTCTCTGGGATTGTGCTGTACTTCTCATTACCTTTCTAAGGCTATCTGAAAGCAGAAGAAAGACATCAGCATATTCCATCATTTGCCACGTATAAATCCTGAAAAAACCTATCTGAGATGGCTTCTGCTCCCATCTCTCAGGGTGGCACACACAGCTGTTCCCCACTCCACTGGAACAGCAAGGACTGCCCCAGTGCAGGAGGGGAAAGGTACAAAACCTGCTGCTTTTCTGTCCTGCTCTGGCATCTGGTGCTGTGCTGAAACCTGCCACTGGAATACTACACAAAGCAGATTAAGGAGGTTTATCAGATTGTGTTACAAAGGCAGACTGTACATATGTGGGTACATACTTTAGCAGTTGGCTAAATGGGACTCCTAATGGAAAACACAGAAAATAAGAGGAGAGGCAGGAAGATTCCAGCTTCCTCTGCTTAGGAAGTGAGCTGTGAACAGCATTGTGGAAATGCAGCCTGAAAAAATGTCATGTGCATTCAGGGCTTGGATCCTCTGCTAATATCATTTTCAAGTACATTTGGCTCTGGATAAATGGGATACACAGAGCTCTAATTTAGTCTTTATGTATGTACTGAATACACTACTTGAGTTACCACCCACGTTATTTTCAGCTAATTCAATACCTTACAAACAATCTTTCCTCTTTTAATATATTCTAAAGTACATTTAAGTATCTTAAAAATACAAATCAAATCTCTTCAGAGTGCAATAAAGGCACAATAAAGCAGGTCTAACATGTAATCAAACATAAAAACACATATTTAAAGGTGGAAAATGAACTCCTATAACACTTGCAAAACTCAGCCAGTGACCAACATTTCAGAACAAGAAAAAAATCTGTAGTCTGAATTCATCCAAGCTATCCAGATTATACTTCCAACACTCCAGCTCTCTCTTTGTAAAATATACAAAGATTAAAAGGAATGAGGCAAACCTTAAAATTGCAAGAAACTACCGATTCTTCTCAGCCTACCAGAACTATGTATACTCATGAGTTGATTCATCATCATTTAGAAATACAGACATTTATTGAGTAGATGGGATGTGCCTGTCTAAGAAACATCTAATTCTTAAAATAGATAAAAGGGAAAGATAGGTCTGTAAACCACTCAAAAATTAATGAATAGATTTAACTTAGCTTTTTTGTCACACACTTCTCATAAAAAATTACTTCAATAGAGAATCAAAACACAATTTTTCCAGAAATATAGCCTAAAATTTATTTCCACTTGGTTTGGATGTTAAAATATCATATTGCACTTGTAGAAGTTCCTAATAAACAGATTAAAGTACTTTCACTTAGGTAGCATGTTCTAATGGCAGATGTAAGCTAACAAATTCTGCTGTTGAGTGAATACACTGACATTTTTCTGGTGGCTTTGCATAACATAAAAGCACATTCTACATAAGGCATCCTCCTCTGGATTTCCACAAATATTCCCAGACAGCTAGGATACACATTAAATTGGGGGTTTTTAAAGAAAATCACTACCTTCAGTGTGCAAATGACAGGAAGGATGGAAAATGACAGAATTTAAAGAATAAAAAGATAACTCCAATTTCTAAATGTAACTGTAAGAGCTAAAAGTCAGACACTATGTACCACTTAAATTCCTCATGCACTTGTATAAACAGCCACAGAATTCCAAGGGGGCAACCTGCTGTAAGGACAGGTACTTAGAGGAGCCAGCTGAGGGTTCCAGGGGAGGTGAATACTAAAAAGACTTTTGGGGCCTAATCCAGACATACCTGAGCCCAAACTTTCCTTTTTTCTAATGTTCTGTTTGCCTAACCTGACCAGTAAACAAGACAACATCACCAACATTTCCAATCATTTAAACAGAAAGTAACTGTTCTAAAATAAAAAAAATACTTGCAGAGGTTTTAGAAATCTTTGCCAGGAATAGATATTCCCTGTGACAGACTTTTTTTCCCTTGGTGCTTCCATAAGGAGTTCTGATTTTTACTCCATCCATAAGAATTAAGGAAAATGGGTTTTAACTAGGTGTTACAACTCTTATAGCAAAACTTATTGGGCAATTACTTAATTTTTGAAGGAGTTATGGGAATATTGCACCTATAGAAAAAAATGGACTTAACTTACCTACTGGAGCACTTCTTAGGAAGCACATCTGATTCTCTCTATCTATCCCCTCTTTGAGTAACTTCAGGAGTGGCTGTTGCAGGAATGGCAGAATCATTCAAAGGCCACGACTTGACTCCAGAACTGGTGGTTGCTTGGAAAAGCACTGCTCTGGAAAGCAGTAAGTTCATGGAAATATTCTTTAAGAAAATATAAAATACAATAAAGATAAATATTTATGCATAGGAAAAGATGATTTTTGCTTTATGTGACTGTTTAACTGCTGCACACTGACATTCCTACATTTACCATGTATAAAGGCTGTGCACAAAAGACCCTTTTACAAGATTAAAGTATTTTTACTCACAACTGGTACACTTATTCCTCAAAATCTCATTTTTCTTCCATGTGACCATAAGTTATAAACTTCACTTTTGTTAATACACTGTGGGAAATCTCTAAACAAACTGACAAATTCCATTTACTCTTTTTCTCCAGTTCTCTCAGGCGGCCATTCATGGTTAAGTATGTTCCTGAAAGAGACCCCAAATTTTAGTTCATTTGTTAAGTAGGTAAATGACTTGGCATGTCTCTAAACTGGAGGAAATGTTTAAATGTTTAATGTAACTGGAAACTTCCCACCATTTTTCTGAGCAACACATGGAGTCCCCAGCCTCATGCTGGGTAACAGGTCAGAACTTTTTCCTGATGCTGAAGGATTTTGTTAAAAGGTCACTGAGCAACACCAAGAAAAGACCACATGTATTAAGAGACCACACTGAGGTGATTAAGGCAGAGATCCAATGTTTACCAAATACCCCACACACTAATGATGAATTCCAGTTTAGAAACACAGCAATGACTCCTCCATTTTTTTATGTATATGGTATTCTGAGAAACATCACAGTGTAGCAATTGCCATTCCACCTGCATATATTTCTGATGATGATGGAGCACCAGAAATGGCATTTCTGGTGCCAGAAAAGGTCACTGTCAGTAGTGTAGCAGAGATAAAGTAAAACGTGGGAAAAGCTGCCCTCCTGGAGTGTGCCCACAGCTCTTCCCCGCTCCCCCATGGGACAAAGGAAGGAAACATGAAACACCCTCATTGCCTTTGGGACAGAGGACACCAAAAACATTGTCAGGAACTGCTCAGGGGGAAAAGCTGCCGTTGAAGGGAACTGGCTTTAGATCATCTTTCACCCAAAGCATGCATTTCTGCTAACTCCAGAGTGCTGGGTGCAGATACACAGTTCACACTTTTGTTTTAAAATTGTACTTTAGGTTCACAATGTTCCACTACTTCAAAACAGACAAAACAGGGGAAAAAACCAAAGTTCAGTTCTCTAAAATAAATGAGTCAATAAACAAAAATCACTGTCCATCCACACACACCATATGGATTTTAGTTCCCTCAACTGTAATGACAAGGCAATAAAATAAAGCTGTTCCATTGTATAGTACTGAAGCCAATTGAATTATTATCAGAAAATCATGTTTCAGATAATGTTAATAAAGGATTCTTGTACCATCAGTTTTGCATAATATTTTATGTATGAGCTTATAAAACCCAACAATAAAATTCTTAATCAGATAAGACATTTCTGGTGTTTGAAGGAAAATACTGCCATAAAAGCATATCCCAGTGTTAAATCAGCAGTCCACCCCTGAAACCATTGCCATCCTCCCTGTGTCAACTCATCAATAGTTATAATGCTGTTGGGAATAAAGCATTTCCAGTACTACTAACATCACCAATTCAGAAGCTCATTTAGAGACAAAAAAAACCTTATTGTTTTATCACTGCTTGAATAAGTTCTTCACATCTGAGAATTTATTACTTTAATTACAAAGAGTCTTCCATGTTATTCCAGGAGTATTGAAAAACTATTTCTCTACAAATGTGCAGAGATCCTTTAATATTTATGGGTATATCACAAAAAAAAATAAGAATTTTTGATGGTATAAGTTTGAAAAACCCAGATTATCAGACTAATTTTTCAGTTTCTTGCAATTCAACTGCTGTCACTGGCCTGATTTTCAGAAAGTCCCTCAAACAAGGAGTCCAATTTAAAAGGTTGCCTTCTGGAAAGTAAAAGAAGGTAATTATTCAAAAGAATGAGGATACTTACAGGGCCTCCTTTTTAGACAGCAAAGCAGCATGCTGTTTCATATTTTTAGGCAAAAATACATCAGTGAAAGCAATACTTCTGCAAAGATGCATCTGACATAATGAAAAAGGTGTAGGAATAAACCCTGTACTTACCAAAACAAAACCCAAACTTCCACCCACACTAAATATACTATTAAAAACAAAAGAGGCAGGGAAAGCAAGAGAGCTAGTGGTGTCAAGCAAAAAAAAAAGGCAGCAAGAAAAAACAATCACTACTCTGTTTCAAAGGCCTGAGCATTGTCACATCACTGATTATCCCTACTCCCATTAATCCACAAAGTAATAGGAAGACTGGCAGAGAGAATTTCAAGAGCAACAGCAGATAGGATTCACTGAAGTATTTGTTAAAAGCCACTAAAAAGAAGGGCAACATAAGTAAAATATCAATATACTTTTTAAAGGAGAGAAAATAGAAATAAATCTGGAACCTTGGAAAGTACCTGGGAAATGCAAGAGGCTTGTCCTTTATTGCTCTCTGGAAAGAGAAGCTCTTGAGCTGCAGGTGCTACAGCCATCCATCACAGCAGTGTGGGATTTCTCCTTAAACCCTTAGGTAGGAGATGAAGAACCTTTTAACTCTGTGCCTCCAAGTTCCATCTGATTTCTAAGCATATATTAAAAATATCTAATGGACTGAGTTTAAAAGAGAAAAATAGCAGTTTGGAAATACTGAGAGTGACATATCCTAAGGAAGTAATTAAACCTCAACATTATTTATCATATCTTGAATCATTTTCTCCATTGTTGGGTTCCTTATGGAATAACTCAATCAAATCTAGTTCCTCACAGTATTTCACAGACTGGCATCTTCCCACACAGAGAATACTGTTCCAAATTGTTTTACTAGCAAAAGTTAGCAAGAGACTTTGCATTCATTTGCATGTGTCTGGAACTTCTTGCATGACTGATAACACACTGAAGAGCTTTATTTTTGCAAAGTTACTCTCTGTAATATTGTGTAAATATCACTGCCAGTGATTTTTGCTCATTCCTGAGTATGACAGTGAACACTGGTCCCTGGGATAACCAAAGATGATCCTGGGGTCAATGGAAACAGATGAAAACAAGCCAGTAACTGGATACTTCATTAAGTTCCTTACCACTTGAAGATAAAGTATTCTGTCACAACAGATCCAAACAGCTGGACAACCAGTCACTTGTAAAATAATATGTAACCAGCTTTTTCAAACAAAAGCTGAATTTCAGAATAGGTTTTGAAGCATAGCATTCTGTAAACTCAGCTCAATCAAGTGTTCCTGGGCTGCTCATTCAAATTATTATAATGAAGTTCAGCAGTTTATGTGGGTCTCTGTAGTAAACTCAAGAATCTGACATAAATAGATAAAAGCTGATATGCAGCTGATGAACCCTTTTTTCCCAAGAGCCTTAAGTTTCCAAAATCCATTGAGACTTTTAAAACCCCAAGATCTGTCCTAACTATCTAAGGGAGTGAGTCATTTGACAAAACATCTCTCTGATTCATAAGCCACTTGCATAATTTAAAAGCTGCTGCTGCTTATCCAGCCCACACCACTACTGGTGAAACTAATACATGTAATGGTTGTGTTGGCACACTCTAGAGTAATACATGAGACGATTATTTTCTCCTGTCTTTATATCATAATTGATGAAGATACGTGCATGTATACAGAGAGAGAGATCAAAACTATCTCACCATATGGTGCTTTTAGCATAAGGTACCTTATCAGTTCCTTATCAAGTCAAAAATGAAGAAAAAATCCAAAACACTTGACAATATCAGAATATTGGCATGCATATTATACAGTTTTTGCCTTCTTGGACACCCCCAAAGAATTAATAACCAAGAAATGTTTATTTTGGTAAACTGTAGGATCTCAAAAATTCATTTCTCTTTTCAAGTTTAAAAATGCTTGTACTAAACAGAGTATTACCTTCTACTACTTATTCCTTATGAAAATTATCAGGAATAAGATTCTCAATGACTACTCATTATCTGGACTCTTACTACAAGACAATCTTAGATAGTATTAATTGGTTTGCAATTCTAAAAATGGTTAAAATAATAAATTAATTTTAAAAAGAGGAAGTCTTAAAATAAGGAGATTAAAAAATAAGAAAACCAGCAACTAAACCCCCAGAATTCTAGCACAGGGCTATAACACTCTAATACTACATAAATGTTTTGGCTGTATAACTAGATTACCAACTAAATTGTACATGTTTACCCTGCTATTACCACAAAGTATTTTTCCCTCCAGTTTGAGCTTAGTGGGATAATCAGTGCCCAGAGCAGTATGTAGGTTTTCCAATCTGTGGCAGCTTCAGTCTCCTGTGGCTCTCTCTCTCCCTACAGTGGAACAGAACTCCTTGAGGGCAAGTTTTCTTCACCTCACATCCTCCAGCAGGTAATTCAGAGTATCCTCAGACCCTCCACTGCCTGTCTGAGGTGGGCTGGGAGACTTCAATATCTTATATACCAGCTGCATGTTTAAATATACATACAGGAACTGTTTTCTTGCATCCCCAAAATGCTCAAAAAACCTCCTAGGAGAGAGAATGTGGGAAGGAAGCAAGAAGGACTTCATCTCTCACACCTTCTTTAAATTACTGCTCTCAAGAACAAGATAAAATGGAACTGCAAGTGTCCAGTAAAAGGAAACAGTGAGAAATCATTTTGGGTTAGCACAGTCCAGAAAGCATCTTGGGCTTACAATTACGATTTTCTTGCCATAGGTAAATCCTTTCCTGTGTGCTTTGCACTTAAGCCCATTAAATCTTTATAATTTTTTACAGATAATAAACATTTAGCCATTTAAGAGCCCTAATATTCCTCATCTCTGGAAAATAGTCTCTTTGTGAGTATATTCTATCACAAGATCTGAGTGCATTCTATCTGTCTATAATCTTCTCCTTTGTTACACAACTTCTCTTCCATTTGCTTTACTCCTTCCTTCTGTACATTGTCAGTACAATAAAAAGTTGAAGTGAATCATGGACTTGGAAAAGCCATCAATGACTTCTAAAATTCCCCAGGAACTGCCTTACTTTACAAGAGTCAGTATATTTTAATTTCAAGAGAATGAAACAGGCAAAAATACATCTTTCTAAGCAAAGTATAGCATCCTTTATTCCCAATTAAACCTCAAATTATACAACTTACATAGTAGTTCTCATTTGTCTACCATGTGATTTTACTTTCATGACCCCAAACACTCCCAGTAGGTGTCTGTCTTTCAGACTCCTCTCTGTTCTAATTGCCTTCCTCAGCTGTTTTCTGTCAACCAGCCCCAGACCAGGGAGCCCAGCAGCTGCTGAAGGGCAATGTGCTGGTGAAACTGGGTGAAACTGGGTGAAACTGGGTGAAACTGGGTGAAACTGGGTGATTCGTGCTGCACATTGTGGGCATCCCTCAGTGCCTGTGGGAGACTTTGTTACACCAAACACAACTCCATTTGTATCTGTCTAGAGAGTTATTCCAATTCAGGTGAGAGATTTGTGGAGAAAAAGACTTTTCCTCATATTTTGTCACCTCTCAGCAGTTTACTCAGAGAGATGATGATCTGTTTGGATTCTGATCTGCCACCAGGTTACATCACAGAGGGAAATCTGTGAAAGCTGAGCTGTTGGGTAAACAGTTCTGGCTCAGGCAGAACACACAGCCCTCCTGAACAAACAGATCTACAGATACAGGGAGGTGTTTCAGTTTGGTCTGCAAGTGTATTTGGCCTTCTCAAGGGATTGCAGAGAAACAAAATAGTCTTTTCAAACAGATCAGAGCCTTATACCTCCAAGTGGGTCTGAAGGCATTCCCCATTTTAAAAGTCAGCAAGTTTTAGCTGAAAATTACTTGAGTCCTCAGGCAGGGATTAAACTAATGGTAGATGAGAAATAATTGTCTTACAGCGACCACACATCAGAGACCAGCACCATGGCCCCAAGAAGGACTTTTGTCTAAGGCTGTGCCCAAATTCACAGTCCATACCTTCAACACAAAATTAATTTTAGAATTATGGTCCTTGTAGGAATGGACAAATGAAAGATAATAGCTATAGCTCACCGTTTCATACTTTTGTTTTGCATGAAAGAAGCTGTAATCACAATGAAAGAATTAATAACATGTAAAGAAGAATTATTTTCTATTCATGAAATCCAGTTTAGGTAGGCTAAACTTGTACCTGTCAATAGCATGCAGTATCATACTTAATAAAACTTTTAAAATAAAAGTATTCAAATTTTGATAGTCCAAAAAGTAAAAAAAAAAACATTTTAAAATAATATTTCTTGTTTGTTAAAATGTAAAATCATGTGAGATATTAAGTCCTGCATATAAGTAGAAACTTCAGGTTTGTATATTTGATTGATATAAACTTCAAAATTTTAAGTACCATTACTCCTTGCTTTATTCATATAACAGAGCTACAGTTTTTTCCCTCATGCAAAATCAATTCACATGGTACATATGAAATATTTCAAATCCCTTTATTCTTACTAATATACAAAACAATTCCATTGATGAAACCACCATGGGCAATGTAGCTATTTAATTGTATAAATTAGCCTGGTAATATTAAAGAAACTTCAGGAAAGTCTCAGATGATATCTCCCAAATACATTTTCCCATCAAAAAATGGCAACTTCTAAAAAAATTTTTCTAGACAAAAATGTTTTTTTATATACATGTGAATGTATATACTATCAAGGTGAGGGTGTGGGGTTCCACATCTCATTTGCAGAGAATCAGAGAATGGTTTGGGTTGGAAGGGACCTTAGAGCTCATTCAGCTCCAAAGCCTGCCTTGGGCAGGGACACCTTCCACTATCCCAGGGCTCTCAGAGCCCCATCCAGCCTGGCCTTGGACACTGCCAGGGATCCAGGGGCAGCCACAGCTTCTCTGGGCAGCCTGTGCCAGGGCCTCCACACCCCCACAGGGAAGAATTTATTTATAATATCTGCTCTAAAGCTCCTTTAGAGCAGATGTTATAAATAAATACAATGTCAGTGGAAAGCTTTTCCACTCCAAGCCCTTGTCCAAAGACCCTTTTCAGCTCTCATGCAGCTTGTTTCAGCTCTGGAAGGTGTTTCAGTTCTCACCCTTTTTTCTACAGCTTGAGCAACCCCAACTCCCTCAGCCTGTCTTTTTTGGGGAGGAGGTTTCCATGCAGTACAAACTGTTTTTCCAAGCTCTCTATACAAAGCCTCATGTAGCAGAAAGGATTTCCTTGCACTTGCTGCAGGGGAGAAGTGCAATCAGGCTAAAATCAGAATTAGGACAGGTGAAAGACACAGAGTCACAAATGCTCTCCCGTGTTTGCCACAGGGCAGGAGTCTTGACAGCTGTGAAAAGCACAAATCTTTGAAGCTGATCACTGTGTGTGGATGTGGATTGTGTTGGATTTGTTTAAAAAACTCAAAGGCAAAGCTTTTGTGAAATTATCCTTAGCATGTCAAGCATTGCCTAATCTGAAACTTTCATACTATTTTCTTTAAAAGAATCCTTTACATTTCAATTTCTACTTGAATGAGGTTCATCCAATCTTGGAAAAGCAAATCAGTTTTTGCCAGGTGACAAGAACATCAACAAGTTTAAAAATCAAAGAGAAAACTTTTATTGCCTACCTTTCTCTCTTTGGAAATTATGAATATGCTGAGGAGCAGCACATGAAAGAGAAGCAAATTAAAAATATGCTAATATATTGTATTTCTTTTATGATATGGCAGGAAGTGTGCAGCTTGGATAAATCAAACTACACAACATAATTAAAACCCGAATGTAACATTCAAATGATGACTAATAGAAAATGATAAAGAGGTCATAAATAGTAAGTATTAAGCACAGTAATTAGTACATCAGAAACTGCAAGGGAGCTGAGTATCTTAAAAGTAAATGTCTGTTCCCCCTCTTCAGTGAGAAAACACTCAAACTAATCAACATAAGCTTATATATGCTGAGAAAAAGCTTCTGTTCCTTTAATTGCTAATTAAATAGTTAAACTTAAAAGCTTGAGCAAATTATTAATACTCTACCATAAGCAAGTTAACAATTTTTTTCTTGGTTGGTGAGCTGCTGTCAGGAGCTGCATTTAAGGTTTAGATTTCTTTTGTATCCAGCCCCTCATACATCACAAATTGTGTTCAGCCATGGTGATTTCAGGAGAATCTCCCCAAAGTCACAAAGCTTTATCTGGTTTATTCTCATGAAGGGTTTCCAAATGAGTTTATGGATAAGATTCTGGTTATGGTTTTATTAGCAATAAAAAACAGTTTTTATTCTCAAAGAAAATGAGAACTTTGGTTTGTATTCTTAGAATACTGACAAATTCTTGTTATTTTCATGTTGCTATTTTAAAGTGCAGAAAAAAATTATTATCAAATTGATTTATGTAAGTATTTATTCTACAACTGCTTTGTAGAACTTGCAGAACATCAAAACAGAAGTGAAATCAAGAATCTGTAAAGCATTAAAGCACTTTTATGTCAAAGGGCTTAGTGATTAGAAGCCAAAACAAACAAAAAGTTTTCTGAAGGACAAAAAAGAACTTGAAATAATAATTAGAAACCCCAAAATCTGAGCCTATATAAAACATCTCCAAAAGAAGCTGAACTAGAAAAAGAACCCCAAAACTATCTAAAGAGAAGCATAATTTTCATTAATTAAAAGAAAAATCAGCTGAAGTTCTAAACCCTCTGATCTTTCTACACTGTTATAAATGCAGCCCACCCCCCTTCTCGTAAGTTGTACTTATGCATAATGCCCACATACACAGAGTTGTTATGGAATTGTTTCTGGAAAGCCAACAGCTCTGCATTTGGGGCTGGAATATTTTCTGGAAGCCAGCAGCTCTGCATTTAGGACTGGAGTTGTTTCTGGAAGCCAGCAGCTCTGCATTTCAGGCTGCAGTCCCACAGGGGTGATATCCAGCTCTCAGAGTTTGGGAGTGCAAGTGAGCCCTGCTCACCTGTGCCCCAGCAGCATTTTCTTACCACAGTCAGGACATTCAAAAACCAAGCATTAAAAAAATCACCATACAGAAATAAATGGTACAGGGGACTGGAGGAATCAACAAAGAACATATGAGAACATTAGGAGGGATCCCAAATTAATCCTGATCAGGTCTACTTAAAATGGACAATTTGAGGCCTTTAATATGATCGTGTTTCCATTTTAAATATTCAATGCTTCTTTTTCTGGGATAATTCTTGCAATTATTTGAAGACCAGCACACAGATAGAGCCAAATGTCTTGTTGAACAATGACTGTGTAGTAAAGCACAAGTATTATCAGTATCCTAAGCAGTCTTCCCGGTTTAAATCTTTCTGACAATCCTTTTGGAAGCATCCATTTTGGAGTTAAATCCATTTAACTCTGCTAAAAACATTCTTCTTTATTCTCCTGAGGTAAAACCTGTGAGGTGACCATAAATACACAGGGGTTTTTTAACTACTGGGTTTTTTTCATGGATATATCAGCTTTATCCAAAAAAGCAGGAGAGATAATGAAAATCCTGACAAAGTACACAGCTAAATTGGATTATATGTCATGGACTAGTGCAGTAAGAAATTATGCAATCAAAAAAACAAATGTCTCCTTGATACTGCATTGACACTCTTTCAAGACAAAGGGCTCTTACACTTAAACTACTATTTTAAAAGCTGTCAAGGACACCGAGCTATAAAATTGTTACTAAAAAGGAACTGTACAGCCATGTTCATCATTACCACCAAAATCTCGACCTTTCTCAAGAATATCAGAGAAGGTGCTCATTCTCCTGATGACTAATGTACTGATAGTTATCAACAGAAGCTGCCTGTTCAAAAACCCCCACTGCCCCTCAGAAATAAACACGAGGGTAAAACAGCTTTTCAAAGGGAACACCTGACAGCTTTGGTCACAGCAGCAGGACTTAACCTGTCTTCAAATGTTTCCATTGAAACAGATTCCCTTTTTGTTTTGCTCAGCAGCTTGCTTGGGCAGATGTGCTTGCTCAAACCCTAGAAGACAAAGTTCTGTTTCCTAACCTCACCCTGCACAGAGCAGCTGGGCAGCCATAAGGCACAGGAGCCTCAACTGGTACCAATTAATTGCCACATGTGTTCAAGTTAATACAAAACATTCGGCTACTGGTTCATCAGAAATTAAATTCCCCTTGAAATATCACCTGCCAACAAAAGGAAAACCTTCACAACTCTCCATGGCCTCATTACTGTACATCAAAATATTCTGGGTTTAGAAGAATTAATCACATAAATGAAAAGGCATTATTAAACAAAGTTCCTTTCAATACAAAAACCTTCAGTACAATTCCTTTCTAATGCAGTAACATGAAAGTCATTCAAACTTTTTTGGTTGGGATAAAGCAGTAAAAACCAGCAATGTGAGAGCTGGCATTCATATTAGCTGCCTGCCAGTTCTCTGGTTTGAATTGCTCTACGAACACGAGTGTCTGACCACAGAGAAATGCTTCAGTCCTGAACTCCAGCAGCCTAAGTCATCCTCTTTGGATGCCTGAAAACAAGAGCAAACATCCTGGAATGTTAAAAATACAGTGTCATCTTATTAGCAGTAATGTCTGAGTCTGCATCCAGAACATGTATACAGTTATAATTTCCAGTCTGGGAGAAATGTCAAGCGGGTCATCCTTGCTGAATCTGAGGGCATCTCATTTTTAGCAATGTGAAGCAAGGTAAATCCCTCATGAGTAACACATGGCAGGCAGGAAATTAAACTGACTTTCACACAGGTTACACCTTAGGCATGGGACCAAATTCACTATGAAAAAAGTAATTATGAATGAAAACTAACTGCATTAAAACTCTCTTTGTAATTATCACTGAGGGAAGGAAAGGTGAGGGAAAAAATACCTCATCCCCCAAGATGTTTTACTAAACACTAACTTACTGAGGATAACTTTAAAATAACACTGAGTACTCTGGGTGTGTGCCCCTCACGGAGATCTCACATAATCCTGCACGAAATCTGCCTATTTCTGTTCTTTAAAGATGATATCATTAAATCAGGTATCGACTGCCTGCCCACCATGGTTGATTCCTTTCTAATTAACTCAGCTGCAACAATGAAGCACACACAGAGGAAAAAAAAAATTAAAAAAGGCAACAAGTTAGTTTAAAAGAGCAAAGTCAGGGCCTTAACATTGATAATGAGATTTGCTCCCACTTGTCAAGTTTAAAAAGTTACTTCTGTGAAATTTTACATTACTACAGCAGTCTCTGTTAATCTGCTACCTATGGACGTTCACACAACTAGCCAAGCAACACTGTAAAAATCTGTTACATTTGAAATGGCACTGTTTCTATTAAAAATTCAAAAGAAACCTTGAACATGAATTTCGTCAGTTGAAACAACTTTCTTCTGCAGTTTGTGGGTGCAATTTTTTGTTTAGGTTCCTGAGAATCAGAAGCACATTGAAAATCTTGGCAAAACAGTGGTTTCAGTGTTGTTTTTTTACAGCATGATGCTGGCAACACCAAGGTCATGGATTCCCCCTCTGTATGGGCCATTCACTAAAGAGCTGGACTTGATGGTCCTTGGGGGTCCCTTCCAGCTCAGAATAGTCTGTGATTCTCTGAAAATGTTTAATATTGAAACAATCACGCAAAAATCTGTCATTTGAGTTTGCTAGAATTATAAAATTTCAATTCTGCTTGAAATAAAAATAACAAAAAATTAATAAAAATAATCCCATGAATTTTAGGCACAGGACACAAGCCCCCAATTTATAAACCACAAAATATCTCAATTCTACCTGAGAGAATTAAAATATTTTATTTTCTTCAAAAGTACTATTTTTATTTGTTCTCCCTGCTACTGAAAGATATATTCACCTGAAGGGTAATGCTGAGAAGACAAAGATAAAATGCAGAGATAACATAGCAGGTTACAAATCACAAAACTGATTTTTGTGGAAAATCATGTGATAAATTGCCAAATTTCAAGATGAAATTAAGTCAGAAAGGAGTTTTCACTACCAACATGTTTAGTCAAAAATGTGTCTCAAAATGGGGGCATGTCCACAATGTCCATTTAAAGGAAAAAAAACACTGAAGCATTAATTAGTTTTGAGACAATCTGCTGAGAACCAGAAAGTGTGGAATCCCCTAAAATCATGTTCAAAAGATCTTTAGGTTCATATCAGACAAATCAGTGAAACTGGTCCAATTTTTAAAATGTGAACAAAGTTACTTTTGATTGACGGTAGAAGAAAAGACTTCTTTTCGAAAAATTACAAATACTTTCAGACCAAATCAAAGTATCTATTTAAAGAATAATTCTCCTTACAATTCTTGTGACCATTGGTATCTGCTATTCTAACAAAAACCCCCCAAAATGATAACACCAGAATACCTCTATTTGCTAACAACACAGTCAGAATTCCGGTAAGACCAGCAAAAATGCCAAATGACAAGATAAAATTCTCCCCTTCAGATCACACTACACGTTTCTTAGAGATTATCTGTTCTTTTTCTACAACTGGTTGTCATCTCAAGTTGGTTTCCTTGTTTTTACACAAATAATCTGTTGCTGGAGGGCAAATATCTGCATCACATTGTGTTTACATTTCAGATATATATGCATTAAAGCCAACAGGAGAATTTTGATGTAAGCTCTCTGCCATCCTTCACTTTTGGCTGCACAAACCTTCATCTCAAAATATTGCAATTCCTTCAGAATGTGGGAATGATTTCCAAGGCCTCTCTCTCACCTTCCTATTCTGAGCCTTCCTGCAGAATGCAGCCCAACAGGCAATATATTCCAATGGACCCTTTGAGATACCATGGCACTGCTAAAATAACACAACTCAACAGACAGGGCAGGTCTGTCAGAATGTGGCTTCACAGCAGATGAGGATCTTTCATCAATGAAGGAACTGTAAAGTTAACAGAGGCAAGAAAAATGTTATTCGGAGACAGATTTCTTCATACAGGTACTTGATTTCACAGCAGTTGGTCTCAGAGGTGCTGAGTAAAACTACACTTGAAATAATATAATCCCTAAAGATCCATACTGAACTGCAGGCAGAATGGCTTGAAAGAATGGAAACTGTAGCTGTGTTAAATTTGTTTCTCATACACAGAGCGAGCATTCTTGAAGCTTAAATCTTTATTATCTCGACAGGATGCGTGACAAAGGGAGGCATTTGTTAAGCCACTGACATTACAAAACTGCAGCTCAGATTTGTACTTTTGACTAACCACCAGTTAGACAAAGCAGGTCTGAAGCTGCCCTTTCCTCACTTTGTTCTAAAACTTTCATACTAGGTTTTGTGAGTTATGGGTCTCAGTCTTCCAACATTTCAGTCTAAGCACAATAAACTTTTGTTCAATAGTGTAATAACACTTCCAAAAAGTGGCTCCAAGGCCACTGTTTAACACAGGCATTGCTAGGAAAATAAGATATTGTTTCAGTACAACTGAAGTTTCTTCAAAACACGTTTGTCATTAGACTGGTAAGTCAATGCTATTTTACAGGAATAATTTGATTTCATTAAAAATGTGGTGGCTTCCTCTGTTGCACAACCTCTTTGGAGCTCAGTGAGGCTGAATATTGCTGCAGTATAAGAACAGATACAGGGAGGCTGGACAAAGCCCCATAGAACGAGTTACACAGACTTTTGACTGTAAAACAGCATAAGCTCAGGCAGTGCAGAAAAAGCAATCATTTTTAGTTAACAGCATGGCAGGTCTGGAGAAAGTATAAGAGTGAAGATCAGAAGTTTCTGGTTCTTCTCCTATCTCTGTCTGTCCAGTTAATTTGAGCTCCAAAGTTCTGACATCCCTCAGGGGAAAAAAACACCCACCCTCATTTTAGGTATTTGTGGAAAGCAGTTTAAAATTAGCAGATTAGAAACATTATTATGAAAGCTAGACACTTTTCATTTTGAAAATATATTTATATAATGTTTGAAGACTTTTTGTAGTGAGAAGCCTTTCATTTGTGCTGCTGCATTTTTTTTCTCCAGCATACACACTTATCAAAAATGAAAAGTTTTGATGCATCTTGAACCAGATGTGTCAGCTGAACCAGATGTGTTATTTGCTGTGTCAGCTTCATACTCATTGCAAATTCTCTGCAGTAATATAAAAAAATAAATAGCCCAACTAATGTATTGTATTTGTGTCTATTAACACAAAGCAGAAGCCACAAGTTTTAAGTGGTTCTGATCTATTCTGTGACCATCACTTGATAACTGCATTAGTCCGTAAAAAAATGGAAATAAAGATGAGATCTTCTAGGGCACTTTAGTTTTCTCTACAAATCAGTCAATCCTAGCTGGTTTTTCAGAAACTGCATCAGTAACTAACATGATTAGGGGCACACAATAACACTGACAGGAACCACTCTGCAAAAACATTCTGGTGTCCCTGACAGGGTTTCACGGAGGCAGAACAGCTTTGCCAACTGAAGCCACTTCAGTGATGTCCTTTCCTGGCAGTTTATTTTATCCTTCAGGGGTATTGCTCAAGCATCAACAGACTGGCATTCCTGTTAATCATATTCAGTCTCAAAAGCTTCTTTTCTTTTTTTGTTTTCTTTTATGAGAAGGACTACAATCAATACATATTCTGCCTTGCAAGTACACTTATATAGCAGTGGCAGAATCTCCACTGCCACCTACACTTCCTTGCAGGATCTTTACTTAAAAGATCTCATACTCTTTGCAAGGTGTATGTGACATTTCTAAATTACATACACTGAGAAATTTTTTTAGATTATCATTTGTTAGTTCCTCCTCACTCACCCCCTTCCTCCACAGAGTGAGAAATCATCAAGGAGACGTATGACGAAGCGCACAGGAAACGACTGCCAAAATGTTTCAGTGTGGATCTAACTGACAGTTCAGAAAGTGGAAAATCCTTTATACATTTCTCATGTAGGAAAACTAGTGCATGCATATTAGAGTGCCCCAGTTTCTTTGCAGAGGAAGCTGTCTTCAACCACCTTTTCTTTTTTCCATATTAGATGCTGCTTTTCTTGCTAACAGAGCATCCAAAATTCAAACAAGATTTTAAAAGGATTTTGTTTAGCAACTGAATATAAGATTACTGTGCTCATCTGATACTACAAAATCATCACTGCTTTTTCACTCCAACCTCTCTTTCCGTACTGCTTCCGTAACATAGGAAGCATAAATCACAGGCACACAAATGAAATCTAATGTCTGATCTGGTTTAATGATCTCTTGATTGTCAATTACATTCCTCAATGCTGTTCAATTAGCAGGACCAAAAAATGATCGAAGGATAAACCATTCATAGATCTTTAAAATCTCAGTCTGTTTTTTCAGTCTGCTCAAAAGCTTTCCATGCTGGCAGTGAAGAGACAGAGACAGCATCTACATCAAAGAAAAAGCAGGGGAAGCAAAACAATGCAAGGCAAAAACAAAGATAACTGAAATTTGGAATCCTCTGCATCACAACAAAAGGTAATAACTAAAAAGAGAAAGAAAAATACACTTTGCAGTACAAGCATTTGATGTGGTCTCCAACAGGGTTGTGGTTTGCTGGTTTTGCACCTTAGATACAGACACCTACAAAAAGGAAGACAATCTCAAGGAGCAGTAAAGGCAGGCTGGTTTGTAAAGGAAAGTGAGGCAGGAGCCAGAGTCACAACAAAACAGGAGGGTTGTGTGCTCAGCAGCAAAGGGGTGATCCTGCAGGACCCCAGCAAGGCAGACAGGGCAGGGCCAGTGATGGGCACCAGGTTCTGCCACTGCCCAGACTGTCAGGCACATCTGACGGTCGGTCTCTTCTCCCAGTCAAGCAGCAGCAGGACGAGGACACAGGGCTGCACCAGGGGAAGTTTAGGCTGGACATTAGGAAAAAATTATTTACAGAAAGAGTGGGTGGGCATTGGAATGGGCTGCCCAGGGAGATGGGGGAATCACCATGCCTGGAAGTGTTTAAAAAAAGACTGGATGTGACACTCAGTGGATAAGGTGGTTGTGGGTTGTAGATTGGACTTGATGATCTCCAAGGTCTTTTCCAACCTAGCTGATTCTGTAATTTTGTGGGTAAAGAGTGAGTTGGACGCATGAGGGATAAAACAAATTGGCATTTTTATTATCACCTTCAGTGTAGTTCTCCACCAAGTCTCTTGACTCTTTTGCTTCTTCTCCCTCTCCTTCCCTGTTAAATTCCTCCCCCACCTCATGCTGTCCCCCTTCCTTACCAGTCACTGTCAACTGACTCCATTACAGTGGGGTATTGTACCATAAGCAATAATACCATTCCAATCTCCCTGCTGTAAACCTGGAACTAAGGGTTCATATTCGAAGTACAAATCAAAAAGTAAAGCTGCAATTCCATTATATGCTCAAAAGAGTCCTTATGAATTTAATTGCTCCAAAATGAACTTCATGCATCTGAAATATTCTAATAGCCAGAGAACAAAGTTCATGACCAATTTTAAATAAGGTTTCCTGATTATAAGAGTACAAAGACAAGGTCTGGTCTGTTGTACCCAAAACTTTTCTCCTCAAGGAAAGCACAGTAAATAAAAAGAAACATAAAACCAATTTCATTTCTGCTCTGAATATTTACAGAAAGAAATTCCATCTGCAAGGTAAATTTTCTAGAAAACACCAGGCACCAAACTCAAAAATTAAAGTAAAACTTATCTGCAACTACAACAGTGGTAACAAGATGCTCTAACACAGATTAATATTGAACATGGTAAAATTCCAGGGATTCAATTCAAACAAATAGCAAATGAAAATGGTTTGCAAAAATTCCACTAAAGTGTTTGGGGGAAGCAAAGAATGAGCAGTGCCTAGTGCCTATCTCTCTAGGAGTATTTAGCTTTTAGTACTTTTCCATCTACTCTGAAAGCCAGCAAGCACTTAGGAGAACGATGTATTGATGAAATACACAAAATCAGATACTTATGCATTTGACTGCCTGATGGAAGAGGAAAATGATTAAGAAAAATCTCAAGAGGACAAGGTCACAGATGTGAAGGAGCGATCCTGATAGTTTCAGAGAAGTAGCTTTGGCACTTAAAATATCTCTTTAGAACAAGGAGCACAGATTTTAAAACTAATTATGACAAAGATAAAACATTTTGATGATCAAGTAAGAATGTCATGTGGTTGATACATCATAATTCAGTTCATATATAACTAGAGAAAAGTGAATAAAAAAGACTTTCATTTAAGTTTCTTCTAAAGTTGCTGTCTATCAAATGTTTTGATGTAGATAACTAAAGACACCTATTCAACGAGATACATATAAAGTACTCTTTCTGAATAGTTTTTTTTCCAAAGTGCTCTCGTATCATTTCAGACTAATGAGACAAAAAGAGCTGGGCAAGAGCTGGGCTGACTTTGATTGTGTGTTTCAAAGCAGTCAGCACTTACTGAATTTGAAACAAGTGTTGCTTTAGCAATCTCAGCTCCACACTGGCTGGGGGTCAGTCCCCTCTCAGATACAAAAAGCTTTAAGTTATCCTCAAGTTTTCTTTACAACATTTATAAGTATGTTACTTATGAACAAACAACAGACCACTGGAAAAACAGCTATCAAATTTTATCACAGATTGCCACAAATCTAAATTGACACCTTTCCTAAGGGAAAAGCTCTCATTCCTACTCTGGTATGTGATGAAGTTGCCTAAGTGACATCAAGACACCACAGAAGACTTTCATGTGTGTTAAGGTAATGGTCAGAAAAGGGAGTGGGGTGGATGACATCAGCTGGGCTCTCAGAATCATAGAATCATTTAGGTTGGAAAGGACCCTGAAGACAACCCAGTCTGAACACAAACCTAAGACCAAATCTGAGTTCCCCTGCAGCTGATTAACGAAGGGAGAATATCAGCCTCAGGACCAGCACAGGAGCACTGCTCACACAGTGAGCACAGCTGGGCACTGCCCTGCTGCCTGGGATGCACAGAGCAGGCCCCAGCAGGACTGTAACAAAACCCTCATTTCTGTCCATTGATTTACTTTCCATTCAGCAGAACACACAAAAGTGTTCCTTGCAGTTGTTCACCTCTTGATTAATTTTCAAAACAGGAGACCACTGTTATCAGAAACTGAGGGATAAAAATTGGCTTTAGTAAAACTAAGATTGGGGTGCATGTGTGAAAAATCACATGGTACTTCTAAAATATCACTGAGGATGTACTTTCTTTTAATCTTACTGTCCCACCAAGTGATTGTGCAACCCTGAGTGGCTCATGTAGCTGGTATTCTATGTGCAAACACTGGGTCTTCTGTGCCTGTCTCATTCTCACCAAAACAATAGTCTCTCTAATTAGAACTATGTAGATTAGGAATTCTGCATGTGAGAGTAGCAGCATTAGCCTAAAGGAGGAATTCAGAGGGATTATTTTTCTTAAGACCAGCAATTGTCTAGCAATGTTTTGTTCTGTCTGCTTAAACATTATAATCAAATGCTGTTTGCTCAACATGCAACAGAACATCACAGGAAAAACATTGCTATTTGGCCTGAAAAGGAAGCAAAATTTTTCCCCTAGAAAATTTCTTTCAATGTCTTTTTTTTCATGAATCTTTGTGAATGGATAAGCCTGTCACCATTTCAAGATGTGAGACACAATTTCAGTCTCACTAAAATGGCAAGAATTACCACCATAAGTACAGTGATTTTTGAAAGGTCTCCTGGGTTCAGTTTTAGGGTGGTGTCATGGAGGGGTGAGGAGGGTTTTCTGGGGTCCCATCAGTGGCCCCCCCAGTAACCATTTCCAGAGAGAGTCCTCAGCTACTCTGTAACACTCAGACTTTTAGACATGAGTGGACAATCAGTCATGTGAAAAGCAGGAGTACACAAACCAGACAAATGACTTTGAGGACTCTGGGACTGACCCTGATTCTTTCTATAGCTTGGTAACATTTCATGGAATGTGATCCCATAATGTCCTGTTTCCAGAGTCAGGCAGTAAAAGCTGGGCACTACCATAATCCAGGTTTTTCAGGTACTGAGCAGCTGCATTTTTATCAGCATCAATAACACTGGCTGTAAATGTTTCCAGCCTAATCCAAATTTTGACAACTCATGATAAAAATACCTGTTTCAATTTTTGTTGCTAGAAAATCAACCACTGAAATGGTATAGTTAATTTTAAACAATAATTTCCTGTGGAAAAAGGGAGGTTTCTGAGAGGGCCAGACCTGATTTCTCAGGCATCTCTGGATCTTGCCTACCAGCTTCCACAGGGGTGAAGCAAGGCCAGCAATTGCTCAACAGTGAGTCCCATGTACAGCAGTTTTACGAGCTGGATAGGTAAGAGGGGTTTTGGGTTGCTCAGTTTTACAAACCAGGATTACACCAAAACTTTTGTTCCATACCGCTAGCACCAGGAAAAGTCACAAGAAGCACACAGACCATCCACAATTGTGGCAGGAAAACAACCAAAAACTTTGAAGAACAACGTGAACGTGGCAAGACCATAGAGGTAGGCTTTATGTGCTGGTGGAAGCAGAGTCCTTGGAACTGGGCAGCTGGCAGCATGAACACAGGAATTCTGCTGAGCTTCAAGTCCTTCTGACTAAAGACATTCAGAGTCAGGCAGTGGCAGAACACAGAAGTCTGCCTGGAAAGAAGATACAGATATTTTTAGACCTGTTCAGTGATTCCACAGATGATGTGTCAGCCCCCCTTAGGAGAGACCCAACTGAAATGTTGCAACTTCAATTGCAGCTCTCCAAGGAGGTAGGAATAGGCACCATAAAGGGGCTAAAATAGGAAAGAATTGCCTAAAAGAGTAACTTCTGGCATGGTTATCTTCAGGAACTAGATCTACTAAATAAAAGGGGGGAAAAGGGCTGTTGTAACCTTCAATAAATACCCATTGCACTGATACTAGACCAGGAAAGGGAAATACTTCTAGAAGCAGAAAACACAGAGTCTAACCAGGTTAACTTGAATCTGGTTAGAACATAACTCAGAAGCAGCTGTATCCTCAGAAAGGATGAGAATGGGGAGTTGTATGTGGAAATACTTGCTGAGTACAAACTCAGATGTGGAAGTTATCAATGTGGAAATTGCCAGGTTGATCAAATACAAAGCTCTGGCTTGGCTGGAAAGGTGAGAGGCTGGGAAAGCTGCACACAACCGTGTGTTCCAACTCTGGAACATCTCTGCTCCAGAGGGAGATTAAGACCTGTGCCTTAGAGAAGAGGTACCACCCCTCTGCACTGTGCAGAGAGAGGGCAGACACAACTCTGGGCTCATGGGCATGATTCATATTCCATCCCAGTCACAGAGAGATGGGAAACCAGTACTTATGAACCTAAAAGAAAATAATGCCTACTTTTAGAACTGTTCACAGAAAGATGACTGTCATTTTCGCAACCTTTGCCAAGCTCAGTACATGTTCTTTGCCTGATCATGTTAAATTTTGTGCGTGTGCCTTATTTTGGAAAAGATAAGAATTCAAAGAAGAGAAAAATTTTTCTTTTGGTGATCCTGCAGAGAGCACAGGACCTTATAGAGAGCTACATCAGTCGCTGCCTGCCTTTATTTTGGCCAGGTTTTGGACACATTTTTATGGTTAAGGCTAAAACAATGCAGCATGAGGGTCTATTGGTAATGCTGCCTGTTTTCCCTACACCTGGATGTAGCATAAGTCTGCTTGACTGAGGCAGGAAGCAAAACAGTAATTCATATACCTTGTTAATGTAGTTTTACCAAAAAAAGGCAAAACTGGTCTGCAGTTACTTGGAGGAATCACATTGCTAGTGGAGATAATGTGTTAGAATCACAGAACTTGCAATCAAGCAAGAGAATCCAAACCACATATTTCAAACTGTTAAAAATGCCCAAACTTCTCCATCTCCAGTCTTGCTCTAAGATGAAGAGTAATGAAATAACCTGATTTTATGAACACTGTGTTGACATCAGTATTGCTATGGTAATTTCTGACTCTTTTTTTCATATACACAACAAATCTCATTGTTCTAAAAGCAAAAAAATCCCCTCAGATTACTTGGGCTTATTACCCCACAGACTTTCACATTGACTGTGTGACTAATAACAGTCCTTTCTCTAAAAACAACCAAATAAAAAACCCAAACCCCAAACAACAAAAATAACTTCCCTAAATATATTATTTTCCATTTCTATATAGCTACTGCACACTTTCTTTTGTATTCTACTTTGATATTTTACCTGTGTTCTGAAACATTCTGATATACTGCATATTTACATATAATTTTTTTAAAGGTGTGACAGTGTGATATTTTCAAGTGGAAGGAACTACACTCATCTTTTATGAGAGAACAAATTTGGTATCCAGTGAAACGGACACAAGTAATTCAAAACCATGAAAAATGCTCCGTAGGTGTCTTTCAGAAACACTTCCATCCACCTGTTTCAAATCACAACCATCTCCAATCTATCTGAATCTCTCTATTCAGACCTGGGCCTGGAAATTATTAACATCAAACTAGTAGAGCCATCTGTGAACTGCTCCAAATTCCAAACCAGAACAGGTTCCAGTATCTCAGGGAAGTGTTAACAGCCCAGAGAGTCATCCAGACATCAGGCTTGTCTTCATTTAAACTTGACAGCATCTGGTAGTCACCCTGCCATCAAAAGCATATTCTCAAATCTATGCAAAAGCCATGCTTATTATTATGCTTGAGCTCTCTGGACATATTTGTATACATCATAAAAATTACTCTCACAGGTGGTACATTTATTATCCCTTTGGACAGAGGCTGCAGAAGTCCTGAATAAACAGGATTTCCACAGTTAAAGGACATAATGAGTTATGCTGCAAATTTGGTTGTAGCGGAAAGTAACAGCCAAGTGCCTTTCCAAGTGGCTGAAAACACAGTATATGGATGTATTCTTCTTCCTTTTATACCAATGTCCATCAAAATATTTTTTAATAACTGATTTTTTTTCTATATCAACTTTTTAATCCTTCACTACAAAGAAAATTCTTTCCTCTCCTTGTAATGCCTTGTGTTGTTCATAGGAGCAGCTGTTAGAGCACACACATCATGCCTGTCCCCCGGGCAAAATAAAGACTGCTCCTACAACAAGCAGAGACAGGCTGGAGGGGTCACTCGTGCTGAAGGGAGTAGCAATTGGATTTTCAACTGCAAGACTTCATTCCCACCATGATGACAAGCTTTTATAAACCTGAGCTCTATATCTTGCCCTCTCTACTTTCTGTAGTTCATATAATCATTTGTCATGAGCTAACCTAAAAATCACGTGGTGTGTGGACTCAAACAGCAAAGAAACCAAAATACATACTTAGTACAGGACAAAGAGTTCCATACATTGTTAAAAGAGGTAAAATCAGTTTTGTTTTTTTTGCTTTGTTTTGTTTGGTTGCTTTTTTCTTTTGCCAAGAAGACTGAAGACACTCTTCAGTTGTACAGCTACAGATTCTTTTAGAAAGTGGCCTTAGACAGCCCAGGTAACGCCAGCATGTAACTCGTTTACTCGTTCTGCAGCTATCTCCCCTCACAAGCCATTCACCCCGCTGGCTGTTGTGGAACTGGGGCACAACTGCACAGCTCCATGTTGATCTCCATAAGACCTTGACTGAAGTCACACTTCTCAGCTCCCATTTTCCCTCCTGGCAATTAGTAAAACTGATTTTAACATCTACCGAAGACCTGCTGAAATTAACTAAGAGACTTTGATCGGCTCCGGATCAGATGTGGCGTACGAGAGAGAGAGAGAGAGATACATGAAGGCTCCCTCCCCTTTAAGCATTAGAAAAGCTCAAAACAGCAGATGACATGAAAACCTCATTTCTCTTTGAAGTCAGTCTGATTCATCAACCCTGGTGGGAAGGTACTCATAAAATTTTAATTTCTTATGCCTTTAAACTTATTCCCTTGTTCTATGCAAAAGTCCATTTGACCTATACGAAACAGAAGGTAATGAAATCAAGATTTCATATCTCAAAAGTTGGAAGGGCTCAGCTAATTCTTCATGTTTACTGAGTACAGAATTCTGTCACTACATAGAGAGAGGATTACACACTTTTAAAAAATAGGGTACTAGAGAAATTGTATCAAAATCTTTCCATCTTTTAAGAACACTCTGAAGTTAATTACTTCTTGAAGTGTCTTTCAAATAGAGAAAAATCATCTGTGAAGATGACTGATTAATGCAGTAGTCAGAAGACACAACTCATCCTTTTCCTGCCCATCTGCTGGCCTCGTGTTCCTCTGTCTCACAAGGTCTCTGTGAGCAGCTAGTCCATAAAGCTAAAACCTGGGACACACATGGAGATTATTTACCATAAAAAAATAGTCTTCAGGAGCATATGTAGACCTGTGTATCAGAACCATCCTTAGTTACAGGACAGAAACACAATTCTACCCTTGTATTCATAATAAACCCCGTCTTTTGGAATGCCATTTTCATCCAAGCTATTTTGTAAACAAATGAGACATCAGGGAATAAGTGGTGCTTAAACAGACCACACAAAAGGTTCTGTTTGAAACTTAGTGTTGATTACTCTCATTCTTCTCTTCAATAGAACATTTGAGCACCTTTTAAAAATAAGGCTCAAATAGAAGGTAATGGTTGGCTCTGCCAAAAACTTCATTTCTCAGCGGCTGCTTCAAAATAAAAGACTATTAGAGAGCACTAAATTTAACTCTTGAACCATACTGAGATGTCTGAAAATTTGTTTGATAGAGCCAACTAAACCATGCATTGCTGGTAAACCTGCAGAAACTGAGGGGCTGCCCTTAACATCGCAGATTCAACTATAAAAGGGGAAGGCATCTGTTCCCCAGGTGAGACAAGTTGTTCCCTCAATTCCTCACCACAGGCTCACAGCTCCTGCCCTGAAAATTTTAGTGGCTCTCTGCTGAACTCCTCAACTCACTTCATTTCTCCTTGACTTTTCTGTAATAGGAGAACAAAAACTGTCACTGGACACCAAAACAAACAGCCTCAGTCCATCTTCTTTACACTCTCTCTTCAAGTATCCATTTACATTGATAAGAAGATCACTCCCCTCTTTTCTTACTGCAGAATCAATTAGATTCTAATCAATCAAATTAGATTACCAGCACCATACAATATCATTTCCCTTAGATTAAACAAATGCAACAGATGCACAAAGTGCTGAGCAACCAGGTGAAGTTTCATGCTTTTACACTGAAGTGCTCCTTTCTTTTTGCCAAATTTTTAAACCAAGAAATTAAGAATTCTATTGATTTTTTTTTTTTATACTGAACAACTACTAAACAAAGTCAACTCTGTTTTATACATAGCAAAAGTATTTGAAAATATCCAGTCAGGATGTTGCTAATATAACTGAAACAAACTGTTTAATGCTATAGCCAGTTGTTGACAATAAAAAACATCATGTAAAGCTCAACTGGTTGATGCAAAATTAAAACCATTATGACTACTTGTTGCACAAAATGGAAAATTTTCTTTATCAGCCAGAAAAATTAATACAAAGTCATGTAATACATAGAAATAAAGCTTGACCTCACTTAGAAAACTTTCAAAATATTTGACCTAGTCATGAAAAATGCCTGTTTCAGTTTAATTTAGCTGCTGCTATCCAGTCATGAAGTATGGAAATCCATATAAAATAATCTCCCCCTCACTTTTGTGACTGCAATGAAATCTTCATCTTTAAGCCACAAAACCAGTAAGGATCAATTCACTTTCTTTACTTCCCAGAATTAGTCTTTTTCTCAGCTCACTAAAGCCTATACCAGGGAAAGCCAGTCCTACTTTCTGAAAAAAAAAAAAAAAAAAAGAACAGATGTGTTCATGAAACTTAAAGTGAGTTTTTAAAAAAGGAAACTAGGGTAAGTGTTAAGTTTTAATGCACCATATTACTACAGTTCTTCACTGGGAAGACAAGTGGTAAAAAATAAAATCATATCTGGCTTGCAACAAGTTTACCAGATTAAATTTTATGCACAATTTTTTTTTTGATCTTTCACAAACACCAAGTTCCTCCTCTATTTCACTCTTTCAACTGTACTTCTAAGTATCTGATACAGTCTTAAACTTCATTAAGAAGCAATAGAGGGATGGTAAGATTTCTATATGGTACACTCTGCTGTAAACATCAGCCAGCTGGAGCTGCTCAAGTGTGGGATTGGGCCAATGCCATACATGCATTCACATAAATGTAGAGAAATAGCCCAACACTGAGCACCCCTGCAACTCAACATGCCCTGAAGAGAAGTTCATGCAGCTGCCTGCAGGAATGCCGTTTCATTTCTCAGAAGAAATATTGTAACAGGAAGTTTATGGCAAAAAATGATCAACTAAATCCATCATGCTTGTAACAACTGACCAAAAGAACCAATTACATTTTCCCCCCCATTCTGTATCATTGTGTCTTCAAAAACAGGATGTCCACTGCTTTATTTTTTTAATTAACACCACACAATACAAAGAAATCTTTTACTGAGGTCTATTAGGGATGGGTTGAACTCTTTCCACTCACTCATGCTGCATATAATGGTCACCACCACCTTTTGTTTCAATTAGTCTGTGTCTCCAGTATTCACTAAACTGAGGTTTTGATCCAACCTCCCCTGGTTTCAGGGATCTCACCTGCATCACTTTGGGTAATAATCCACAATATTAATATTGTGGATTAAAAATCCAAATATCTTACAGAACAATTGTAAATGATAAATTATATTCTTCTTTAAAAGTACAATAAAAACTCTAATAGTATTCTCCCCATCAAATGTATTTTAATACTTGCACTCATTATATCAGTGGAAAAACAGAGCACTATTATGAAAACAATAAAGATCTCACCAGATCTTCTTTTACTGTAGTGCTTCAGTTTGAAGATTATAATCTCTGTTCTCATATTTTTTTCATTGATTATATAGATGAAGTGTTTTAATTCAATTTTGCTCTATTATTTGTATGCATTAGGAAAAGTAATTAAACCAGAAAATAGGTGGCAATGAATGACAGAAAAGGCCCATAATTTTCAGTGTGAACACAGATACTTACCAAAGATGTAATTTTATCTGAGCAGTATCTCTGGAAATTAAAACTTTAATGAAAGCAATAACTGAAGCATAAGCAAAACAACATGAAAGCCCCACTATAATTTTTCATTATATTAAAGGTTTAAAACTATTTTCCTTTCCTAATTCTGCAGTGCACTCAAAGGAAGTTATTAGTTTTTAATGTTATTATTCAGTTGTACATACTTGGAGAAAAATCTACACATATAATGTCACTGGGGAGTAATGCAAGCAACAAACTGTAAAAACTAAAAAATGATCAGTACAGAATGTGCAAGGTATTTTAATAACTGGAATGAGGCTTTTTGTTATTAATGAGATGCATCAAAAGCAATGCTGCTGATTCCCACAATTAGAGCTTTAAGATTAATTTCAGAACTGCTAGGAAGTCTCTTTGCAAGTTTTCAAATTAAAAACTCTTCATTTTTGTAATGAACAATAGGACTTATCAATGATTGCAGTTTTTCAAAGACTAATATCAAGACGTTCAAGATTCAATTCTGACATAGACGTACCCCTGTAATAAATTGGTTATAAAAGAAGAAACAGGAATGCACATTACAATTAACCTCTTTATTCCCTTTGATAAAATTCATCATTTCAATTTGTGAAAACATTAGGCTGAATCCCAAAACATGAGTTAGAGAATTTTGCAAGGTAAATGGAGGTTTTCTTTAATTTGTAGCAAACCTACTCTTTGAGATTCTTTGTCAAGATGGAATGGTTATTCAGAGATTTTCCAATCCCCCTAAAAGAAATATACATACATGTTTTTTATTTGTACCAAATCAGCAGTAACTTAACTGGTTTGATATGTCAATTTACTTCCATATAAAATTCTCACTTAATTTTTGTGCCTTGGAAAACCAAAATGTACTTGAGTCCTGTATATAAGGGAATCCTAATTTTCTACAGAATATTCTATAAAACCTATTTTTTTTTTTAATTAAACATTTGGGGAAATTAAAATGCATGCTTAAAACAGTAGAAAGAAATTGGTTCCATCATTTTAATAAATTGCAGGTTATAAAGAAAATAAGGCTAAACCAAATATCATAAACTCCTGTGAATTACAAATTATCAAGGTGTACCTTCTGTCCACAAATCAGCAGCAGAACATGGCAGTCAGCAGAGAACAGAGGATAATTTAGTGGGAATTATGGGTAACTGATAGTGAGACAAAAACAGTATCAATAATGAATGTATAAAACTTTAAAAGAATCATTATAAACCAAAAAATATTTAATGAGAGCTCAGCAAGAAGAAGAACAATGAAAAACAAGCCCTTAAATTTCTCACAGGGCTGAAATCTCTCTCCCTTTTCTCTAACTCACCCCACTGATTGATGTGGCTTAAGGGACTTGGTTCAGTTCATATGGATCAATGAGGGATGCATGGTTCTTACCAGTCAATTTATTTTGATTCCCTCACACCAGCTGTGCACAGCACATTGTACATGTGCACCCCGTGACACTGAGAGAGAACATTCTGCTTTGGAAAATGACTTTTCCTGCTTGGCTCTCTGTAGATGCTGCTAAGACAGGGCTGCTCCAACCTTGCTAAGGCTTTAGCAAGACACAGTTTCTATAATTCCTGGTTACATTTGATTTCTGAGGAAGTTGTGTAAAGATTAATGATATAGTTTAACAGTATAAGGTGGTTTTTATATGACCAGTATGACAGGCTTAGATTACCTGGTGAGCTTTCCTCTACAAAGAATACTCTGCTTTAACACTAGTTAAGACATACTCTCAAAATCAGAGTTAACTCTGTAATCTTTACATAAACACCCTGAATCTCAAGTATTTGCTTCCCTCAGCAACTTTTTATTATTAAAAAACTTACATGAATTGCAGAGGATCTCCTTTCTCCTATTGTTGAAAGCTTGTTAGCAATTAACACTTCGACACCTATTGTGTGAGTATCTCTACAAGCCTTTGTAAGTCTATAAAAACTAACAGGACATTTGTTCAGCCATATAAATTTGATTTTTTGATTGTAAAAGGACATAAAGTGAAACCATTAGGGACTAGCTAAAAATTATGCAAAATACATTCTAATCACCACTGCTCATTGCAAAGAAAAGACCGTAGGCCATTCAGAATATGTCATACTACTAATGAAATTGTTAAATGCAATCCATCTAAGAGTTTTTCTTGATAATATGCTCTACCACACAAGATGTGCTGCTACATAGTAAATTTAATGCAAAAAGTCTCAAATTCCATTCTCAAAATCACTCATTATGTAATCTCACTTACTGAATATGTCCTAAGGGATTTCATTGTGTTTTAAGGGCAACTACATTATCTTATCTTTCCTCATCAATAATCCAGTTCCCTAGCTGTGCTAAATGATAAAGGCAAAGGACAAATAATTATTCATTTCAGAATCAGATTATCATGCAAGAAAATGAAAAATTATTTACATTCTCATGTAAATTCATTGGATGTGGTTTTGCTTAACAAATTCTGCTATCCCTATTTTGGATCAATGGAACACAAGATATTTTCAAACTATTCAAAACAAAATCCTGACTGTGTTTTCAAAAGGTGGTGGTGATTTAGAGGGATGGTAATTTAAACAATAGTGTTAAATTAACCAAAGCAACAGCAACAGTTTTACCTTGTAGCATGTCTGAGAGAGCAATGGTTTATCATGTTTTCAAGCAGAATGCATTTTATTTTCTTCTAAGACAGGTGATCAGATTTGCTGTCTGCCTACAGGTGGCCAAAGCTCTGCCCTGATTTTGCTGGAGGTGCTAATCTAACTTGGAAGTGGTTATCTCAGTGCTATGCATGGTTCCATGCCTGGACAATGGGATTTATAAACCAAATGCACTCCCTTAGCAAAGGTCTGTGCAGGTCCACAATACACATGTGCTTAGAGGAGGACTTTGAGGTGCAGGAAATATTTCCAAAAAATGTGAAGAGTTTATATTAAAATGGTAATATTATTGTATTACCTTCCTAAAAGTTGTTTTCCACTGTGACAACTACATTTTTCATGTTTTTGAAGCAAACAGCCTCAATTTTTGCAATAAGATTCCAAATTTACTGTCTCCATCTGTAATAGGAAAAAGTGTTTCATAACATTTCAACACCCAGTGTCCATTTCAAGCCTCTAGCCCCAAGTTTTGTGGGGGTTTGGACTGCTCTTTAAGCTTTTTCAGTAGCTTTTGTGCCATAAGTTAATACTCTAGGCTGCATTAAGCTTTAATTGAAAGCAGTCATCTCTGCACATTATTTGATTTTACCTTTACTAGCTTTTCTATTTTTTTTAATAGTATATTCCTCTTGGCTACAACCAAGGAAACCATCTCCATGCACGATTTCCTAATGCTTTTATATCTGCTTTTAGAGCTAAGTATCAGCTTAACTATTGGTCTTGAGTCCAAATCAAATTTTCAGTGGTTGCAAGTAATTCAGGTATTCTCATATATCTCTACAGACCCTGAAAACATTAATCTGTACCACTGCTAATAAATTCAGTGAGATGGAGAAATGGCAAATAAATGCCAGCATTTTTCTGTTCTCACATGCATTGCATGTGCCCTAACTAGATGGGTAAGTACACAAAAAACAACCCCAATTTTATGTTCCTTGAACAAAAATCTAAATACTAACAATCATACTTAATTGTTGCTTCCAAACAATTATCCTTAATGTTTAAGTTCTGGAGTTTTGCAGGACAGAATCTGCATACAGGGAGATCATCAGAATAAAAGAGGGACACAGCTTGCTGGTCTGAAAATAGCTTCAGTAAAGCTGCATGGGTTTGTGCTGATGTTGTGTTCTCTGGCAAAGTCTTTCACATTTGCTTGGTCAAGTCATATTTCTTCCTTCCCACCTGATTCTGAGATTATTGGGGGTTGTAAACCCTGAGTTACAGGCATTTAAACTCTATCTAATAGGGACTTTAAAAGCTGTTGAGTGACAGTCAGGTTTTAATCAACATCAGAAAAGGAGAAAGGTGGGTTAAAAGGTTTGAATAGCCCCAGAGGAATTCTGGGAGCTTCAAAAATCCACCAGGAAATGTGTGGAGTACTCTGCAACCTCATTTGGATAATGCAAAGAGAGCAGTGATACCATTTCCTAGTTTTAATGGTCCTGCAAATGCAAATTGCAACTCCAGCTTCCCAACAGCACAGTCTCACTTCTCTTTCACTGCAAGATGTTCATGTTGTTGATTTGCAGAGTAGATTATTGCCTTTGCTGTACAGATCTGGTGAAAAAACTTTTAAGTTTAAACTAAACGCATGTAGGAAATACATGTCCTTTTCCTTTAAATAAAAAAACCACAAAATTTGTATTCTAAAAAACATGGATCAGAGAAAGCAGCACTATTGATTTTGCAAGAACGCACTTTTCTTTTATCAGCTTCTGTAAAAGCCAGAAAACATTACATTGTAAAATGCCTTAAAAATGTAGTGGGAGTAAATTTCATAACTCAAAATATAATAATCACATATGAAGGCTTTATGCTCACTACATTTACCATTACATAAACTAACTATGAAGAGGAAAATTTGACTGAAAGTAACAGTTCTAAAACTCTCAGATGTCACTGGACAAAACATTCACAAAACAGGTATTTTACACTAAATACCTATATTTTACACTAAATTATATAGTTCTGCTGCTGCCAAATCTTTCCTTGTGATGTAAAGTTCATGCAAAATAAACCAAACCTTTCTACTGTATCACAACATCAAAAACTTCTCTGAAGCCAGAGGGACTACTCAGAATAAGAAAGGGCTCCTGGCTGAAGAAGCAATAATTGAATTGAGATTCAGCCCTCACCTACCTCAAGGGGATAATTGAAAAGAGCCTGTTTGCAGTTTCAGACTCATCTGAAGGCATCAGCCTTTTAAAAAAGGTATCATAGCAATGAGTTCCCAGCAAGAGGATAAATCCACTCTTCACCCAGCACATTTATTTCACACACCCTTCCACACTCCCTGCCTTTCCCTAGAAGGGAGCAGAACTGGGAGGACAAATCCCATCTCTGCACACCCACATTTTCCAGCCTTCAGTTATCTTCATGCAGAAAGGCTGTTTTCCTCCTTCAGCTCCTGCCAGCTCTGTACACACTGACTGAGGAATCACACACAGTTCATGAACACTTTCATCTCCAGTACCTTTGGAAACCATCTTTTAAATGCATCTTTCAAAGTGGCAAGCAGATAAGGCTCATGTGCATATGGAACAGCCTCCTGGTGCAGGAAATGTCTCCTAGTGTTAGAAAAGCACTAGCACCTGTCAGTGCTGATGTAGCCTAACTCTAACCAATAATGAACATTATTTACCTTGTACACTCCTAAGGAGATACACATTTCATGGAAAAGCATAGGGAATTAGGCAGATTGCACTTCATCAAGGTGCAAACCCAATAACTATATTAGTTCCATGTCTCCTAACTATTTTGTGTTTGATATTACTGCTGATTCAGTGCATTTGAGCTTGGTTTATTTGGTAGATGTTTCTGTAAAAATTTTCCTCTTTATTTTCTTTCTGACAAGTTGTGCAATTGCTTTCTGTGAAAATACAATTAGTTTAATGATTAGGAAAAGAAATTACTGCAGCAGACAAATCTTGCAGGAGAAAATATGTCACAGAAAATCAGAGTTTGTAAATAGATTGAAAACTCAGAGGCTGTAGTGTCTGACTATCCTACGATACAATACACATAATTAAAATCATGATGGTATCTTTTAAAATAACCTGTCAGTCCTACTACTAAATGTTTACACAGGAAGAAAATTATGGTTTTTCAAGAGATTGCAATGATTTTGAAATTGTTTGGGATGCTATGGAAGGTGGAAGAGCTTGCTAGAAACAGTATAGCTGTTGTCCTTGCTGTAATTCTGCTTCTCCATAGCTCTCTCTTTAACCTGTCTGAGATCAGCTGCCAAGGTACCAGGAATCCTAGGCCAGCCAGCTCTGGCTCACACTCCTGACAAAACTGTTAAATTGTGGAACACACCTAGAACAACACCCAGCATTGCTGTAGCTCTGTCTTAAACTGGGGGTTTTGTTTGATGTTTGGTTCACAAGCTGTATGCACACACCTAACTGCAGACAAGAAACTGATTCCTGACTTGTGGGAACAGTGCAAACACCACCAGCACATGGGAGAATTGTAGCCACCACCAAAACAACAACAACAACAAAAACAGGAAAAAATTATCGATTCACTTTTTTGTAAAGACAAGACTAAAACCAGCACCAGCCAGGAGAGACCAAATCAGTGGAAAAGTGCATAGAAGTGGTATACTGAGGCTGAAGATTTGTAGTGTAATTACATAAACATATCCATACAATATAGAAAAATCACTAAACAGCAAAATGCTCTAAAAATAATAGAACTGACAGATCCTGGTCACTTTCAGATTAAAACCATGAGTTTTGTGTCCTAAATGAAGGCGATTGCTCCAAAGGAACATCCCATCCCATAACCTGGACAGCATTTACAGATGAGGCTGTGGTGAAAACAGAATAATTTCTCAAATCCGTGTCACAGCTCCTTTATTTCGTGTTTTGCTGAATTCTAACAATTAAGATTTTTGTATTAACCATCCTGATGCCTTCCTCAGCTGTGATTCAGTAACAGAACGTTCTGTCTCATGAGTGTGTTTGACTCATCACATGAAGCTCAATATGTTTATTTAAGGATGGTTGTGCTTTAGAACAAGCTGTTTAACACAGGATGATGGCACCTAACCAAAAAAGACACCAAGAGACCTTCAAGCAGGTTGTATCAAGAAATTTGAGGAATGTAAGAGTTTGAAATAATTATCTACATGAAACCTGACTTTTTAAAAATCCTTTTACAACTTTAATATTCTATAAAATGTTCCCAACATGATTTCAACAGTTTAGCCTAGAAAGTGCATATTGGCTAATGGTGATAAACAGAAAGATGGAAGATTTAATTTCAGTTTCAAATTTGACACTCCTTTCTCCAGACTAGTGGCTTGACTCACTTGAAATTCCAGAGAATAATTTTACTATGTTTTTTTCCAAAAACCTGGTTAGAATCATCTACTCTTTTTTTTATCATCATACATTTTATGTCAGCCAACATACTGCAATGAGGTTTCACCTTCTCTTAGATACATTACACTGCTTTACCAATAAACAAGCCCAGTTACACACCAGTGGGATATGCTGCTGGTTTGTGCAACAGCATAATTTGGTTTTATTTCACTTACAGAAGAATTCTTTCACCACAAAACTTCATCAAGATGTCTCCAGAGATGCCACTGGAGAAAGCGTTTCTTAGTAAGCAGCATTTACTGTTACTGCTTGGCTGGTTTTCATTTACCCACACCCTACCTCCTGCTTTCCTTGAGTTATAGATAATAATGGAATTATTAAGGCCAACAAATAGCAATTCTTATTACTCTGGAAAATGGATGATAGAAATTTGTGAAATAAGAGGAATCACTTGCCATTTTGAACATAATGAAAATTTTAACAGTCAATCCCATGCCAGAAATTTCTATCTCAAACTCCACCTGGCATTGAACAATGAGCTTAATCCCCTATTCACAGTGGCTGTCACTGCAGTCAGTTGCTCAGATCATCTACACTGTATTTTATATAGTTCTATATATTTCTTTGCATAAATCCCTGGTGTGTACAGCAGTCACCTACTTAGTGGTTCCCCAGGCTCAGCTGCAAGCCTGGCTACAGCCATCTCTACTCCAGCTCCATCTCTCATCCATACCCCTGGGGAGTTACAGAATTTTTAATTCACTTATACTCCAATCCCAACTCTTAGATATTGCTGTAGAAGGCTTCTGTGTCTGCCCTCATCTGCCAAACTGTCTTAATTCCAAATTGTCAGACACCTCCAGTGACCAGTCCTCTCACACACGGCAGAGCAGTTGGCGAGGATCAGCACACTGTGCAGAAATGCAACTTCCTCAACAGATGTATGCATTTATTCTTAGCCCTTATTTCAAAATAGCACTTTGAGAAGACACAGAGATATATCAAGTGTTCATTCTGTGATAGGTCATGCATACAATCCTGCTGAAAATTACAGTAGTTGTAAATTATGAAAATCTGCAGTCTAGGATCTCATAACTGGGTGGCCTAGATATTAATAAGAATATACATACTAATGATGATGAAGCAGTTGTCCGTGGAAAAGCTGATTTAGAGAATATTCAGTTTTATCTTTCTGGCAGCTCACATGGGAGCACATACAGTATTCATTTCTTTTCATTGCACTAGAGTCAAATTAGAATATTGTTTAAAGATAAGGGGCAGTATCATCTCACTTGTGTGACCTACTTATTTAATGCTTTTCAATCTTTAGCAAGAATTTTTCAGAGACAGGGTAAAATTCAACTCATAGCAATATAGAATTTCAGTAATTCCATTTGTACAAACAAGACTTATTCCAGTTTTACACCAAAATAACTGAGATCAGATTGTGACCTTTAGCAAATGTGTTTCTAGATTTCTCCCTCATCCAAATATGAGAAGAATATGAAGGACAAAGCATTGAATTTGCTGCCCAAGTAGCATTCTAGCTTAATAATATTTGTATACTGGGCTGCATTAAAGAATTTGTACTAATCTATAGCAACATAACTTTACTGCAATTTGATCATTCATGCCTGAGACAGTTTTGGCAACAGAACCCAGAGTTCTGTTCAACACAAAATCCTCACAAAAGCATTATCATGACATACTGTGTTTTTACCTTGAAATGTTTCAGACCACAATATCTTGTGCCCCACTCCAGCCACTCAAATATTCCTTACTCTGCTATAACAGAGATCAATTCCTTAAGATATATTAGAAATAACAGTTTTAATTACTTTTGCATAAGTGAGATAAATTCTTGAGCAGACGTTCAAGACATTAAAAATCAGAAGAATTTAAGCCCTGGAATGCTCTTCCTGATTTTTTTCACCACCACTGACATATTTGGGCTGATTTCTGGTAAGATCAGGTAAAAAAATATTACTGCACCATATGGCTCTGAAAACTCAGGAAGACTTTTTTAGAAAGCAGATCTTAAAGCTCACTGGCCTAAGAAGAGTTGAAATAAAGTTATTTGCCACTTGAAATATGGAGCATAAGGTTGCAGCTTTTCTGCAACAGATATATAGGGATTCAGATTATCACAAAGTGCTGTTTGTGAGAGCACAAATTACTGCTTAGATTACTGTTCTGAACTAGATCCTCTCCTGGTGTGCATCCTACAGCCTAAGGCTCACTCCTCCTAAGGGCACCAAGATAATAAAGCTAAGGCAAAAGAACCTGTGCTCTTATTTAGATCACACTGCATCACTAGAACCAGAGCAGCTTCCAGGATGAGATGTTAAAGACATTCATTTATTTTTAAAGTTTGTCACTTTCCCCATCATTATCTCGAGCCATAAACACAGTGCGTGGATGTAGAAAATGGGAGACTTGAAATACAAAATGCTGAGACATCCTTCAGCTCCTCAGAAACTGATTCACAGTGAACCTACATGCCACAAATGAATGCTAAGAACATGTCTCAGTCCATTTGTCATCCCCTTGATACAGAGCTTGAACTTCAGTCAGCAACAAGAAATTGATTGCATTTCAAATACCAGAAGGAAGCTTTTTGTAAGCAAACACACTGATATGTAAAAGCTTTTTATTTTCACTCAGATTTGCATAAATTCATTAAAAGTCCTGGGAAATAAATTAAACCTTCTCCAGATTACCTTTTAAAGACCTTGGTTCAATCACAGACTAAAAATATTTCAGTGAGAATACAGCTACAGCAATACAAGTTAAGAAAATAAGTGTATCAGAAACAGGATACAGGATCAATCCACTTTTCTCATTAAAAGTATTTGCTTCTGAAAATTCTAACAAATCCAATCGCTTGAGGAACAGCTACTGCAGAGACTGACACCTTCCTCTGAGATCAGGATATTACATGAAAGTTATTTGCCAGACTAATGAACAAAGGCAAAGCACAGAAGAATGAATAAATACAAAAGTATTGTGTTTATAATGAATGCCTCACCAAATAAAAGCACCTGGTTGCATATCCCATAGGTAAAAGTAATGGAGAGAGAATTTCCAATCACCCTCAAGATTATCATATATTATCCTGTACAGTGTATTTAAAATAGCATCATTTTATGAAGGAGATGGTAAAAATATTGCATCAAGAAATCTTTTTAAATATTCCCTTATTAATACCAAAACATCAATAAGTGTATTTGTTATATGTTTCACTTTCAGTTACTGAGCAATGAGTTACTTGAGATTTGGGAATGATTTATGAAAGTCAAGCCAGAGAACTGTTGACAAGTCAGTCTGATTTCTGTGCCTAAACCACACCTCTGGGCCCACAGCCAGTGTGATGGCTGGGGACTGGAATACACCTGTAAAGGGTAAGTCATGCCTGACCAATCTGGTTTCCTTTTATGATGAAATGACTGAATTTTTGTAGCTGCAGAGAGCAGAGAAGATCATTTATCACAAATTCAGCGAGGCTTTCAGTGCTATTGCCCCAGTACCCTGCCTTTAAATGAGGCTGCCATGGCAGCCTGGCTGGGCAGCCAAACAGGTACAAAGCTGGCAGGAAATTGGGTTTAGAGGGAAGGGAGATTTAGTGGCTCCTGCTCCACCTGGATGGTGGTAACGAGAGCAGGACCACAGGGCTCAGGTTCTTCCCTTTTTATACCTTTATCTCTTCCCTTTTTATACCTTTATCTCTTCCCTTGTAAACTGGAGAAAGGCATGGCTACAAATTGCACCCCCTGAAGCTTGCAGGTGACACCTATGGAACAAAACAAGTGAGAGAAGCTGCCTAAATATATTCAGCAAATTTGGGAAGCTCTGTTCGCCCTCTCATTCCTCTGTATCCTGCCACAAATAAAACTAAGCCTGATGGAAGACTCAAAATTCCAATAGGTGTCCTTTGATCACATTACTTGGAAAGTGTTTTCCTAAAATCAATCTTTTTTGTTGTCCCTGCTCTTTCCTGGTATATATTTCATTTTCTGAATTCCAGTTAGGAAACTAGGCAGGCAGTATTTCAATTAAGAGTTTTTACAGAAAAGACTCCAACTGGTGAATAAATTACTTGAAACGACCAAACTAATTAAACTCCCTACAGAGTTTAAAATTCAGTTGTTATGACTTCTTTTTGTGGGTTAAAAAAAATTGAACTAAAAGCTTAATTGAGTCAAAATAATTATGACCAATTTATATCTTGGTCATAATCAACCCAAAATTACAAAGCAGAATTCAAATCAGAGAATACCAGTGCTAGTTGTCTGTATGCTTTAAAAAATTGGAGAAAATTTCACTGAACAAGCCTATTGCTCTAGTCAGAGATAGGAGCCAAAAAGCAAAACATGGGAATAAATCATCAACAGATTTTTTTTTATCCAGAGCTATTTTTCACATTAAAATGTGAGTCTTTATAAAGACTTGGCATAAAACTTCCTATAAGAGAAAATGCCATCTCCTCATACATATTGAAAAAACCCCATAGGGGTAAGTGTATGAGAAAAGCCTCATAACTGAGAACTCACAATGAAAATGGAAATTACATTCAGCAGACTCAGTTGAAGAAAAGCCTTTATTTGGACAGACTGAAGTGACTGATCCAAGTGATTAAAAAAATGACAGCCATAACATCAGGTTCCTCTGAATCCTGTATGTGCCACACATTATCTGCTCACAGCTATATGGTGCCTACTCAATATAGGAAAAAAACAGGTGAGGCTTTACATCCTCATACTTTGGTTAAACACAAAGATAACAGCCCAAACAGATAACAGTGCAAAGCTACACACCATGTTTTAACAGTGGCACTCTTGCCTGATGAGCCAGAAGCTCTCAGCCTCTCTGGCCACATGATAACACACTCCCAGGGCTGGCTGCACCCTGCCAGCAATCACAGCCCCTGAAGGAAACCAGCTGATTGTACCAAAGTTCTGCTTGCCACGCCTGGACCTCATCATTCTGCCAGTTTCACAGGCACAGAGCAACACAGTGCTGCTTTGTCAGAGCTGGTAATTGTCCAAACAGTGGGCTTTGCAACATACTGCTTCTTGCTGAAATCATTTGGTGTCACTAAAAACTGGGATCCAAATTTCTTCTTCAAAGATCATAGATTCTGAGAGGTCATATAGAGGTGAGAAAAATACTATTGATAGAGGATGTTCAGGAATACCAAAGTGATTAATTTCTTTTTCTTAAAGATAGGTAAGTTTTGATGGAAATTATCCTTTATGAAAAAAAAATTAAAAATGCATGCATATGCACATAGGGAAGTCTCCCTCATTCTCCCCTTTCAACCAGTGCTATTCAGAATCATCAGAAAAATACACCCCAGAAGGAGGTCCACTATCTTGATGATGCCAGAGAAGTGCATCCAAAATAGGAAACTTTTATTGGATATAGGATAATCCAGTTATAGTGTATAGTATATATCATTATGGTTATATTGGATACACACCTTTAAAAATGTAAGACATGAGCAGAAGAACCAAATTCACACATATAGAATTTCATTTTCTTCCTTTGTATAATGTTGAAGATGACAGTGGCAACACAAACTTTGAATAACTGATGCCAATTTGGATTTTTCTTAACTCTCAGTCAAATCACTTCTGTTAAAACCCTTCAGTGGATTAAATAAAGTTTCCCATTTCAGTTTTTAAACAGGCTTTATTTAAAACATAAGCTACAGGAGCAGCTCATCTCTTATGATCTGCCCTGGATCTGTGGTCCCTGCTCCCTCGAGGTGCCCATCAGGTGTGTGAGCAGTGTTAAGGGCTGGGATGGATAACTGAGAGGCATAAAGAGTGCTCACACTGCAGCCACAAACCCAGAGGCTGCCTGTGGAGGCTGCCTGGGCTTTGCCCAGAGGAGTCCAGTGGTCTCTGCCTGGGATGGCTGCACACGGGGCAGCCTGCAAGGATCCGATTTCCTCACTTTCTTGAGGGCAGAGCTGTATGCCAAACACAGAGGCAGACTTGCCTTGCCGTGTGCTTGCATCACAGGGCAGGGTCTACAGAGCTCAGGAGGGTATAACAAACAGCTGAGCAAACTTCTAAAGGTTGTGCACCACCTTCACTTAAGGAACTGCCTAATACAATAATGGGGTTTAAGCTCTGCTCAATGTGCCACACAAAGTGAGCTCTCAAAGCAGTTCATGATGAGGGAAAACAAACACACCAGTATTTACCTGGCTGTGAGCTGCACCAGTGCAGACAGACATTGATTCAGTTCTTCTGCTAAAACTGCTGTGGGTAGTTTGACCTAAGCAAAGCAAATAAGAAAACAATCGTATTTTTTTTTTTGATAAATACTTTTGAGGATATTTGAGCAACAATGGATAGAAATTTCTATTACTGTTTCTGAACAAACAATTCCTTTTCTTTCCAGAGAACACCCAGAGTGGCTCCTCTTACTGCAGGTCCTTTGGAGGATACTGTGTTGTGCCCATTGCATCTCAAGAAACATCAGCTTTTTAAACATAAAAATTATGGTCAATATTTAACAGCAAAATGTATCAAAAGCAAATCAGGATCAGATCAAAAGGAAAGGAATTCTGCCTACACACTGGCAGCAGCAATCCTTCTTACTGAGATACCACTAAAAAAAAATCTGGTATGACATAAGTTTAACATATTTATAGCAACTTGGATATAACTAACTAATAAATTCCAAATTTCATTTTATTAAATGGTTCAGTATTCTGCTACTTCACATCAAGACAAGCATTATCCTTGTAATTGCTGTGTTGGATCAGATGGCTTGTGCTTCATTTTCCTATTTATCAATTTATTTATGGAAGCTGTTGTCATACACTGTAAAATAATTTTACTGAATATAAGTAAAAATAAGTTGTGAGGTACCAGAGGAATTTTTACTCTAAGATCTAGAAATTAGGAAAGGCTGTGCATACCAAAAAACTTAGAGGGGAAAACAAAAGGCAATAAAAAAGAAAACAGACATTAAAAATAAGAAAAAACTTACTAAAGACAAAGACAGACATGGAGCATTACCAAATCTTTGATAAGTTATATTTTTCCTAAACAAATTCCTGATAACTCTATGTGTACACTCATGTGTATACACAGCATATGCTAAAGCATTTAGAGCTGTATGTTCTTTTAACAGATATAAATACTAGAGTTGATCATTCTGTAGCACCCTATAGTACAGTAACATTTATCAGTGAGCATCACTTACTTTTTCCCTTCAGCTAAAATTGGGTTAAAGTAATAAATACAAGTGTCATGAATGTTGGGGGCTTGGGACATTTGTCTGAGTGTCTATTTTGCCTTTGTAGGCTGGAGGATTAAAATTCTCAGGGTTAGGTCTAATTTGCTTTACCATAAAACAGAACACTTGGAAATTAACTTTAGGCTGGTATTGCACTGAAATAATGCTAAAGGCATTGGATTATTATTACTGAAGCAGAAGGGCTGATGCTAAATCTCAGTGTCATGATTGCCCATTTTTGGGGTTTTTTTTCTCTTCTCCATTTTCTTACTTCTGTCCCGGGGTGGAGGGCACAGGAATAAGACAGAGAAATAACTTTCAAATACAGGCATGAATTTGTATCAAAACAGAAAATATATTATGGATTGGATTTTCCATATGTTTAAGGACACAGATTTTACACAACTTCACTGGACTGGAGGGATTCCACCAGTGCAGCTGTAATTCCAATGAAAAAATCCCAACAAAATTGGAATACCACTGTAATATGTAATCATGTCAACAAAAACCAAGAGGTTTTGACATAAACTTTTAAAACATGTTCTAGTTAAAAAGACTGCTGATCCTTGCAAACAGTTTTCTGCATTCTACTAAAAAGATATATGATTAACTGTCCATTTAAGCTGCTGTAAACAAAATGTGCTTCCTTAATTGAGAAATAAACAACAATTGCAGTTGCATCCTTTTACATCACCTCAAAATATTATCAGTATCTCAGGAAAAGGCTCAAGAGGTGCTCATCCTCATTCTTTGAGTCCTCCACTTTTAGAACAGCATCTTTTTCATGCTAAACATTCACAGCTACAGAATGGGGTTTTTTAGTGACATATTCTTTTTCACCTCCCCAAAGCAAATTTGGAGCTGCTTCTCTGACTGCCTCTGTTTGTACTCCATCAGCTCTTGAGCTTGTCTGACCTGTTCATTCCCCACCACATAAATGTGTCACAGTCTCATTTTTCTGTATGTTTAAGGAGGAACAAATTTAACACTTCCATGAACAGGCAGAAAATGAGGTCTTAGCAGCTGAGGGCAGAGGGAAGTGTGTGTGGCCTAAGGCCTGCCATGCTGCTGACACAACAGGCATTTATATCCTTTAGGGTGCCACTGCTAAAGATTTCCTGCTACCAAATTATCAGCGACAATGAAGGAGAGAAGCTAATGGACTGCAGTGCATAAACATATACAGGATCACATCTTAAATCAAAACTAGAATGAATACATCAAAAAAACTGCTCAGATTTCGACCTGAAATAGACTTTAAATTCGTTCTACAGTAGGATTCTCCTGGTACTCAGATTTTATTACAGAATTCATTCTAGTGTAACAAAAAAGAGGATATTTTTGATATTTTCCTCTATTTTTGATAGAGGAAAAGAAGCATTTCCTAATTCAGCATATTTTGGAGGTGTGGTAAGGGTGAGAATTTAAAAAACCCAAACCGCTTCAGGGTATCTTCAATAGACATATCTAAAATATTCATTTACAAGAAATAAAGATTTCCACACAAAACAGAAAAATTTTCTTCAGTGCAAGAATTAAATGTTATACAATTAGTCCAGTACCTCCATTTAAGATTTTTAGGTAGACCAAAATATTTCCTTGTTTGGAATTGTAGGCATGAATTGGCAACTACAACGTTCTTATTCAATAACTTCTGAATTACTCTCATCATACCAGTCCAACTGTTATTAACTGTACACAGTTCTAATTTCTGCTTTGTCCTGGAAGATGAAGGCAAGACAGAAGTGTGACATAATTCTGCCCTTTACCCTTCACTAACAGGAATAGGTTAGATATAATTCCTTAAAGACTCTACTGCAAGCAAAATTTGTCCATGGCTCAACATAATAGAGGGGTGGTGGTGCAGAGTAGGGGTATATGGATTTCATTTATTTATATTTTAAAAGTCTCCTAGGAGAGAAGATAACTGCTTCACAGGCAAATGTTCACAAAGGACACAAAAAATATAGAAGGAAAATGTCCAAAGATAGATTTTGGAGTAAAAAATGAAAGATATTCACCAGCGTCATCTCAGAGATTAGGACAAGGTGCATCAGGCTTGAAAAAAATATCAACTTCATTTTGGAATGCTAATTATTTTTAAGTGTTTAAAATCCAGAATTATGAAACCTGGAAGAATTTCTCCCCTGTGTTAGTTGTGATTTCTATCATCTGAGCAAGGCTGAACAACTTCTGTTCAGTGGAAAATTAGTTTGGGAGCCAGAGGGGAAAGAAAAAAAAAAATCCCCAAGAATTAAAAGAGGGTTTACTACTGAAGCCTAAGGCTGTGACATGATATATATCACAAAACTGTTTACCTGTAAAATTCTGATTTAGATTTACATTTTCCTCTTACATTCACTAGATTCATTCTTTGGATCACTAATTATTTTACCCACACTCTCTTGTCTTTACCCCACATCTGTTTTTTTCAGAAAGTGAACAAAAAAAGAAACAGCTGGAAAAGAATATAATGACGTTAAACATGAAATAACATTAAGATGACAATTTATGGCAGTACTTTGGAATAACTGCTTTATTCATAAATACAATTTCCCACGTTGTTTTTTCCCTTGAGGGATAACTGGAAAAATAAAACAGCTGCTCAAGAGCACTGTGGTCCACTAAAGCACAATGAGCTTACAGGCAGGAAATCTCATTTCAGGTATTCCTGTAACACTGTCTTCTAATTCTGGCCATGACCTTTACCTGCAGCAAATCGATGCAGCTGCTTTCCCCAGTCTATCTTGCAAGATTTTATTTTAAACCTGTACTGGGGCAGCCTCACGTTGTTTGTTCACAAAGGACCAAGCTCAACAAGGCTTGAACTCTTGTGGGACTGTGAAGGTGCTGCAGTACTACAGAGCAGTACAGTAACATTTATTGGTGTGGGTTATTTTATACTCATTTTATTTGGGTAGCAGTCTGGGGAAGGAAGCAAAAAACTGCATCTCTGAGGGTGCCATCGTTTAGCTTAAGGGACATATGGATGTCTGGAAAAAAACACAATTAAATATTTAAAAATTACTTTGGTAAACTCCCTTATTTTGATAAAATCTCTGTAATGATCACACAGATCTTAATTTCCTTGTTCTCATATTAATGATTAGAACATTTGTTATTATATGTGATTTGCAGGGAAAACTCCGTTTCCAGAGAGGAAAAACTTCCAAGCTCACTCATTCATCTCTGCCCACATGACAAAAATAAAAGCAGCAATCCATTACTGTGCATAATCCAGAAAACCATAACTGTATGCTCTCCACAAACTATTTACACAGCTCCATTTTCTGTTACCTCCCCTCTTACAAATTAAAAAAAAGTTTAATACTTTAAATGAAAATAATAAAATCAGTTTGTTCTTCTATTTTGAGACTATTACTAAGATTTGTCTTGAATATATTGCTCTGTTTGAGTACACAGCATCATAGAGTTATTTCAGCTGCCTAAAATTAATGGCCCAGCATCAGAATTGAAGGAGACAGTAAAAACCTCTAATGTTCTGAATCCAAGTTTTGAGATTTATTTGTGGGAAGAAATACAAACACTGGGTCTGAACTAAGCTGTCTGTCTCTGGTGGCAAATGATTTATTAGTGCCAGCCTCTACCAAATTGAAACAGACATATCCCAGTTCTTTTTACAGGAATTTTTTAGCTTAATAAGCAGCATTTAACATAAGCCATTCTCTATCTGGAATTTCACATCCCAAGCTGGAAAATCTTCCCTAGCAGCATTCACCCAAGCAGTGTGAGGGATTCATCCTGCATCCCCCTGACATCCCAGGGCACCTCCCCTCCACTGATGGAATTGTCTTCCCAAGCCACCCCAGGCATCACTTTGCAGGGCTGCTGGCCCCAGATGCTGCTGGAACAACACTGAATTATTTAGCACCCGTTGTTCCTCAGCTCCTGAGTACCAGGAGGAACAGGCAGCAGCCCTCTGGCCTCTGACTGAAGGCTAGGGTGTCTTCTGCATCCCAGATTTTGTCCCACTTTTTTTCAGGCAGTGCAGGGTGTGAACAGAAGAACTCAAGGCAAACTCTTCCCTGTTTTGTGCCACACTGGCACGGCCTCAGTCTCAGCCCTCTCTTGTTGCTTTTCACAGTATTTTCTATAGGGCTGCTGCTTCCCCATACACTCAGCATTGAATATAAGTCAAAAAGAAGTTAAAGAGCCAAATAATGGAAGAATAACTGAGCTGTAGGTCAGTGGAAAACTACAAATTTGAAGTGGAAAAGCAAAGTTATTGCAAAGAAAGTTGTAAAAGACTGAGAACAAAAAAATATAAATGTGCCTTTGTAAAGGAAATATTTAATGGATATTAGTGAACCTCAAATAAGATTTTAACTTCCTGTAGTTTTGTAATCCTTGAAATTACTCAAGACTGCAAAAACACAACTTTCATAAATCCAAAACCATAAATTACAACATAGCCTTAAGCAATTTTTAAAAAGTCTGGAATATAATTCCTAATATCACAATCTTTCATATGAAGAAATACATTTCTACAATAACATACAAATCTATAACTATTTAAGCTGCCATAATTATTACCAGCTGACATCTGTCACTTTTCAATATACATTTGTCCTCCAGTGACAGCAGCATTCCTCCTGAGAGAAATAGCTCAGAATTTTAAGCAGTCATGTCACTTCACAGAGGAAAATATAGTGCACATGAAAAAGCAGAGTCCTATTACAAATTTTGTCTCTATTAATACTGCATGAAAATTCTCCTACTGTGTTGGGTCAGCAACTACCCAAGTTACTTCCATACCTCTTTAATAGTTGCTTAAGTGAAAAGCACAAATAAAAAGTAGTTCAGAAACTATTTTATGTTTCATGTTAAGTACTGTAACTTTAATATTGCTTATGCAATATCAATATTAGATATTACTCCTCAATTCCAAAAGCATTTCTTATATGAAGTATTTTAATATAACATAACTATTTATTAGCTATATAGTAAACAATAACCTGCATTTTCAATCTGAGAATCTCACAAGTTCAATGTCAATTTATTTTGCCTCTATAAAACTTTCTCTTACAGACATGATATTTTAACTGCACTTACCTGAATTTCTGTTAGCCAGGCTCTCTGACTGAAATAAAACATTGTTTATTTTGTGTCTCAGCTCTTTCACTAAAGTGAAAACACGATATGCCATATATTGGGCATATATTCCATTAATACCTAGAAGTGAAGACTATCCTGTAAATTTAATTCAGAATAGAGCTAATCCAGAAAGTTATGTGGTTTTTTAATTCTCTCTGAAGGTCCCTGTTTTCTATAAAAGTCAAAGCAAGCTGAAAAACTTCAGCACTTTGTAGGACAGAATATCATATTTATTATCAAGATACCAAACAGAGCCTTACTGGCCAGGTTGCCAGCTTAAATCAAGACAAGTGGCAATAATTAGAATTTTTCCTTTACTCACATTGATGGTCAACGGAATAAAGGGACCAAAGGAGATCCAAAAATGCAAAAGCTTTAAAAAGCAAGACTAGTGCAAGACAGGAACTGTGAACATGTGAATGCTCCTGTTCTGGGTATTAGTCCAGTAAAATTTCCAGCAGCATTTTTTATAATTAAATGTTGTTAAATGTTTTACAATTAAATGTTTTTACAATTAAATGGGGCAATTAAATGTTTACAACACTGTCAACTGTACTTTTCATTCAACAAAGAGGAATCCCCAAGTTTTAGAGACAGAACAGTATTTTTTCCCCTATTGTTCACAGACAAGAAAAATAAAGCATGACAAAAGCAATCTAAGCAGTGCAGAAGAGTCAGGAATAGGAGGAGAGATGATGACTCAGCTTGGTGAATTAGTTATTTAACACTCAGATGGTTCATGACCTACATGCTAAAAACTGCCTGCAAGGCACCTTTCCCTCACTCTCACAGAAGCTTCAAGTCCTGCTTTCACCTTAGCTGAAGAGTCTTGAATCTCTTCTTCACGTGAGACCCAGAAATCTTTTTCCCTCAACAGGAAAGTGAGCCCTGCTGCCTTCTGCTCCCACCTCCAGCCCTTGTTCAGCAGACAGCCTTTGTTCCACCTCCTTACTCTGGCTACAACTTGGATCCAGCTGGGACTAAACCTCAGGTTTTTGGGAGAAAGCAGGAAAGGCAGAGGGTAACCCATGCTGCCTTCAGCAGCCCTGGGCAAGCCTCCAGCTGCAGAGGTGGCGTCCTGATCCTGCTGGTGGAAACTGCTGCCAGGGCAGCACAAGGCTTTGCCAAATGCCTGGAATTGTTAAGGAAGGCATCTCCTTCCCCCACCTGTCCAGTAGATAAAATAATTGGTTCTATGTTAGTATAAAACAACTAAGAGATAAAAAGAGATTAACCAATATTTATTTTGCCTTTTGCAAAGTTAAATGGGGTTCTCAGAGGGGGACAGTAAGTATGTATAAAAAAAATAGCATTCCAAAAGTATAAGAAACTAATACATGGTTAGCAAAAAAATTTTTTCCTCCAGTCAGTAGCCTGAAAAGCACATTTGACAATATGAAGCCCTCAAAACTCGCTTTTACAATCTGCCTATACCAGCAGCACACACAAATAATTTCAGTGAGAAATACTGAGAAAGCAGCATGTGGAACAGCCAGCTACATGCAACTTTGATGTCTTCCCTTTCTCCACTCTTGAATATTGTAGTCTGCTGAAGTAAACATCATTTCTCTTCTGGCACAGCAGCAGGTTTTTCCACTGGAAAACACAGAGTTGACAATCTTTCTTGGATTTTTCTCTTAGATTTTCTTTATCTCTGGGCTTTAAACCTGATGAAGGAGGAAACTCTGCAGGCTTCCTCTTTGTGGCAGACAGAATCCTGTACTCATCTGATTAAGGTGATACCTATTCTGCTGTGGATGAGTAGGACTGCCAAGCAAACCCAGCAGCTGTGCCACTGAGCACAATCCAGTCGCCCACATGACTATTTTTCTGTTGACATCTTATTTAATACCAAAACCAGATTCCTCCTTAGCTGCCTACCCACTGCCTGTCTCGTTCATATCCCAGTGCAGAATTTGGAAACCAGCCCTGAGGTCTTACCTGGCAAAATGGATTCTTTAGGAGCAGCAGTAAAAAAAAAAAAAACAAAACAAAACAAAAAAAAAAATCATTAAAGCCATCAGAAGTCACAGTCAATGTCTGTTTGGAAAAAAATATAGAGAATACTCCTGGTTTTGATGCAATTTTCCTCAAGTCCGATCCTCAGAATTAAGAATGTACAAAACTGGAGAGAACTTAAATTTTTGAGGGAAGAGGAAGAATTCAAGGTGAAAATCTTCCCAATTTCTAAAGGCATTTGGGGCTTTACAGAATAGTAACATTCTTCAGATAACCTATATAGATTTGTGTAACTCCCAGTAGAAATCTGAAATAATTTCACGTGGTTTTACTTCCTTTAATAAAGATTTTCAAAACTGAATGCCTGAACTTGTTTTGGGTTTCAAGCTCAATCATATTTTGGAGACAGAGTTAAACTGACAGAACAACATCTTCTGGGGTTAGAAGCAGTAGAATAAACAGCATGAGGCTGTGGATAGATATGTGAAGCCCACAGGTCAGAACCAGCTTAAACTGGGGTGTGATAGACAATTTATATAACCTCAGGGGGTTACTTCAGTTAACACCAAGCAGCTCAGGAGAAAGTCTACAAAAATAATGTACTTACCAGAAGTAGTGCTCCTGGTTTACTTCTTCACATGTGTAAAGATAGACTTTTACTAAAAAAAAAAAATTAATATTAAAGACTTTTTAATGATTTTTATTAACATTGATAACAAAACAAACAAAACAAACAAAAAAAAAATAAAACAAACCAAACTAGTGCTTTATGGCTAAGAACTACTATTACTGATGGAAAAGAGTATTGAAAAATTTGGCCCACAGTCAAACCAGCTGAACACTGTGAGCATCTTTAAATCCAACTCTGTCCTTTTGATATTGGGACATATTATTGAAATTTACTTATTTTTGAAATTGAATATTACTTATTTTTGAAAGGGAGAGAGGCCACCTATCAATTGAGTAATAGAAATTATTTGCAATACATCTATGGACAGAACCTCAGCCACAAGGAGAGATTTCAAATTTGAAAAACAAACTAATTGCAACTAGTGAGTAACTACTCACCACACAGCCTTGCCTTCATCAAGCAGAATTTCTAAGATGAGTAGCATAGACTTCCTCAATGTGCAGGAAGTGCATTCATTGACCTCTTTTTTTTAATAATGTTTACTTCTATTACCAGATAGTTGTTTTAACACCATCTACTTGATACTATCCCCAGGAAAGCAGGAAAATGTGATTGTCTTCTCTTTTTCAACTCCAAGCTCCCATTGCTAAATTACTTGAGAACCTTCAGGGTAGTTCTGAAAATTTCAGCCACCTTATTGAGGCAAAACCATATTTGTTTCATATTAGGAATATACAACTGTCCAGGCAGCTCCAGCACCAACATCTATCAGGCTCATAAGCAATATGTACTATAATTCCAGTCAAGTGCATGGGACAGAATATTTTCCTTACATCAAAGAACATGTTTTTATGTACCTTGACTCACAGAGTAGTGTCATCCTGTAGTACTTCAGCATGAAAGACAAGAAAAACAGCACAAAAGCCCACTGAGGCACTGAGAGGGAAAACAATCAAATTCAAAAACACCACTTAAAGCAGTAGTGAGCAGTAGTAAGTGCTCATAAAAACCAGTCAGGTCACAGAACACAGCAGAAGGAAGAAAGAGGATGATCTTTAATTAAAGTACTTTTAAGGACAGAAGCTCTAAGGGTGTTCTGAAATAGGCAGGGTTGTTGGCATTAAGTAGACACAGGGGCAGAACAGAACTGGAGAGCGCCTGTGACTAGAGAAGTTAATATGAAGGGAAAGGAAGTACACATCTCCTCTATTTAAAAGATTTTTCTGCCCTTGAAAATCAGTGAAGAAGAAAGGATCTGGTGTGGGTAGTGAAAAACTAAAGGCAGAGTGATGTGACAATGCACTGTACACCATCACAGAGGAAAGCTGGACTGTACACCTTTTTTTTTTCCACTTGGGAAGTGGTAGCTGATTTGGAGTGCCTGTCTTGTACCAGCTGAGATGAAGCATGGTTGTGTGTATTCAGTTTTCACCCTGAAATACTTTGTGTCATGCCTGGAAAGACAGTGCTGTAAACACTTGAATATTTTAGGTTCAAAGGCTCATTGATGAAATATCTCATGTCAGGGCAGCACTCTGGGAATTCCTCCACTAAGCAGAAGCAGAGGCAGCAGAAAATATTGGCCTGCTATGAAAAAGAAGTGTTTGGGCAGAGAGGAAGAGAAATGGTAATAAAGAATGGTCAAAAGTGGAACAATCTGTGTACAGGAAGAAGATAGGAGAGAAGAACAGAATCCAGTTGGTGAACAGAAAATAACAGACTTTGTAGATGGTAATTACTGTGTCCAGATGCTGCTAAAGTTTGGTAAAATTCTTCCCGAAATGTTTGCTGAAGGTTTCACAATCAAAAGTAAGTCTTCCATGAAAGCAGCTACTGGACTGGAAAGAACCAAAATACTATTTCATCTGACCCACTCATAACATGAATTCAGAACTCAGTCAGAATCATTGAATAAATTTAGGTTAGAAAAGGCCTTGTTGTGCATCAAGTCCAAGGATAAGCCTTGCACTGCCAAATCTATCACTAAAACATGGTCTTAAACATTGTATCTACAAAGTTTTTGAGCATTTCCAGGGGTGGCAAACCACCTGCTTCACTGGACAGCTTGTTTCAGAGCTCAGCAACCCCTTTAGTGAAGGAACTTTTCCTAATATCCATGGTTAACCTCCCTGGCACAACCTGAGACTGTGATTTCCTCTCACCTTGACATTTTGTACTTGGGCTAAGATGCACCTGGCCCTCCTTTGTCCTTCTTGCCCACTGGCTCTTGTTCAGCTGCTGCTGACCAGCACTGCCAGGACCTTTTCCACTGGGCAGCTTTCCAGCCACTCTGCCCCAGCCTGGAGCATTACATGGGGTGGTTGGTTGTGACCAAAGTGCAGAATCAATACTGTTGCCTTTAAGAAAGACTATTCTGTCAAAGCCAAAATGTTTTGTGTAGGTCTAGCTACAGCCCAAGCAGAGGTTTTTGGAAACCTGCTTTGATTCCTCTAAGAAAAAATTGTGGGATACCGGGCAGTGTAGGCTTCCAAGCCTTGTGCCCAGGAATTGCCCCAGCAGCAGGATACTGCTCCCAGAGCTTAGCACCAGCCCTGCATTTACTGCGTTTCCTCCTTCGTGCTCAGTCCCTAATCATGGAACAGAGCAGAGAAAAGGATTTTGACTGACAGCTGTACTCTTTCCAAACCACTGCCTTTTCCTGTGATTTTCCAGATAACTGACAGACTAAGAAGATGTAACAGGCTGTGCAATGGAAATTAGATTTAGTTGCACTCCTCAGCAAAGTAGCAATTCCATGAACAAGGACAAAATGTCAGAGGTTTCTCCTTTAACTCAGATCAGTTTCTTTAAGACGGGGCTCTTGATGTGCTGAGGTTCACCTTCTTGACCTCCCTTCCTCTCTGAGAGCAAGGCTGGGGCTGCTGCTGCAGCCTGTAGTTGAAACACCTCCCAAAGGTAATTGTTTAGGGTGCAGCTGTGAGCAGTACTGAAACAAAAGGATGCAAACCACAGGTGTCATTCTCCACAGACATGGTAAGGAAATCTCCAAATATTAGCAATGCTTCAAAACTCTTGCTAAAAATCTGAGCAGGTAGCAGACTCTTGCTTCCAGAAAATGCTTTTAATTAGGTTTACTGAGGTTCTATCCCATGTCACCAGAAATTCTGAAAGTCCCTTGGGCACCTTCCTTGGCTACTGCTTTCTTGGCTTACCTCAAGTTACAAGAGCAGTGACCATTTTGTCAATCACTCCATTGTCAAAGAGGACATCCATAGTTACTTATCCAAGCATATCAATTCTACATCTGGGCTTTAGAAAGATGATTGTAGTTTCCCAGAGAGCAATCTTAAAAGTATCACAGCTCTTTTCACACAAGAGAACAAGGAGGAGCAGGGCTGCTTTGGAACAAACATTTCCTCCAGGGCTTATATAAACAAATACTCTAAATGTTTTCATTTGTTGGGCAACAAGTATTTTCAAAATGTTGTACTTTTGAAAAGGCTTGACAGAATAAAATGCTGCAGAACTTGTATATATATCAGAAAACAACAACAACAATACTGTTTCTTGGCACGGGAGACAACTTAATCTTTTTGCTCTTCACATTTCAATGTTGTTTCATACTCTAGTAATCCCAAAAGGTTTTTGATCTAGCCAAATTTATAACAAAAAGTAACAAGTTATGTTCTTGGAGTACTGTCAATTGCATTTTAAGACATCTGATAATATTAAATTCGTTTATTAAAAAAGAAAATTTCAGGAAGAGCAAAACAACTGGCTGTCACTGAAATAAGTTCCTGAGCTGGATGGCACCAAGTTTAAGAAGCAATTCTCCCACATCCTCCTGCAAAAAAAGCCACCAATTCTATCTATAACACACTTAGAGTCAAAACACACTGAACACTGAGCATGCAGAGATAGGCATTTGTAAAAATCCAAATTATTCCCATGAAGGGAAAAACCAAGGTTTCTTTCTTTCTTTTGGTATTTTACAATTTATTACTGAAATTTCATCTCACCCTCTGGCAAGCTGTAGATCCAATTTAAAAAAAAAAAAAAAAGAATTCATTTGTTGGGAAATACATTCACAATAATTTGACATTTTCTGAAAAATTAGCTACTTCCACCTCTGAGAGATGTTAATGGCTTTAATTATGCTGTTTGCACAAGAGCCCTGTAAAAGTCCCAGGTCTGTCCAACACCAGGAACCGATTTAAATAACAGCAAACAACATCTTGTACTTGGCACCTTTTATCTTGTAGGCTGTTGCTGACCAAATACCATTAGTGTCAGTGGAAGTTTGCTTTAGCCTTAGGGCAGGCGTATCAGGAGGGCTTAACAAGCACTGCAAATCAACATTCAGCTACTCCTGTCCCTCCCAAGGCTTCAAACACTCCGCTTTCCCTGCTCGCTCCTACAGTCAAGGTTTTTTCTGTAGAGCTAGAGATAAGCACATATCAGGAGACAGACTGAAATCATTTATCATCCTGTACCCACCAGAATTTTCCATCAAAAGGCTTTTTTCTTCAAAACCCGCTCACACTTGCTGGGGTTTTTTTGTTCTTCTCTCTCCAGCAACAGAACGGACTGCTTCCAAAGGCATATTAAGTTTTACCACAGTAGTGTCATTTTCTAGACAAATCATGCAACATTTTCTGCTAAAGGTTTTCCTAATGCATTTTAAAGTCATCTGGGACGTTTGAATTTTCATATCTAAGTATTTTTAAATTAGTGAATTTTAAGACTGAAATGTTAGAGTGAAACAGTTTGACAAACACTACAATGAAGGTCTAATAAGTCAGGTGTGTCATAAGTGGCTGCAAATGTGTTTTATAAACATCATAACCTACATTTGAATCAGAGATGCAGAAATAAACACACTAGTCAAAATGTTTATGTTTAAAACTTACTTTTAGAAGGATTCTTCTTAAAAGCTACAATTTCCCACAAATTTTTGTCATTTTATTCCATCACATATTACATGGAAAAAATGCACATAGCGATATGAAAACCTTGTTTAAAACCCCAATATTTCTGCCCTTAAGGAAATTCTAGCAATTCAAACTTGATTTCAGGAAGATTGGAACTTGATATCCTAAAGCTTATTGCAATAGAAAAATTTCTAGAAATGATAAAGATGATGTACATATATAAAGTAAAAGCTAGGTTTAACACAAGACTGTTTCAAAGGTGGATTTAAGCAATGTGATTTGTATGTGTATAGTTTTTAAATTATCACAAATTCAGTAGGTTTTGTTAAAGACACTATGACAAAATAATTCCTAAAGAAAACTCCTGAATTTTTTACCTTTTTACCTGACCAGGTTGTATAACTTATGGAATTTTTTAAAAGCCTGAAGGGTTTTTTTTTTTAAGTGCACAATTTTTAAATTTGCTTGACCATGTTGACCAGAAACTACTTACTATTAGACAATGCATGCAATTTAACTTATTTACAAAAAATTTAAATATTTATTGTATTGTACCTCCTGCACAAGGTTCCCTTCCTCTTATAAGTGCTGCTAAATTCTATTATCACTTCTATCCATACTTGGTACTACTAGTTCCAAAATAACTAAACACCAAAACTCAAGAGTTTGCATTCTGGTTTTCAGAGCTGTAGCCAGAAATGTTGATATTCTTTGCCATAACAGGCAGAGAGAACCAGACAAGGAAATTAGTAGTACAAAATATAAAAATGTGTTTAAAGCAAGCAGAACCTAGTAAAATTACAGGTAAAGATGGTTTTTTTCCTCCTGCGCTTCCCTTACAACCTCCGGTTTATAGTCTCTCCCAGAGGGGTATGAATTTTACAAATTCAGCATTTTGAGCAGCATAAGGGGCTGCAATCTTATTTCCCATTCTATCTCTTATTTCAGGAACAATAGTTCCTCATTCTCAGTAACACAGAAATGAAGGCAGAGAAATCAGAAGAGCTGGACTGCACATCCTTGTTTAGCAGAGCAGGAGGCTGATGCACAAATCAAGGGCATCAAGAGTTATTTTTGCACATAAATCAGAAATCAGTAGTACAGTTGCAAAATATAAGAATATCTCTGTAGGGAGTAACCTCCTAAAGTATCACTTTAGGTCAGTAAGAGATGCAAAACCTCACAAGAGCTGGACATAAATATTCTCACTGAAAACCAAGTGAAAATTTTATCTGCTAATTATTCTTAAAGGTATAATGAGTTGCAGTAGATAAATTACTTCCCTTGCTGAAAGCATCTCACTGATAAATGTGTGAAGACTTGACAGCAAGTATATCATTGTCACAAAAATAGCTCTTGTAAGTCTTGCTGTCTTATAAAGTCACAGATCAGGGGACACTCTAGTACCCTATTTTAACAATTTTAACAGACATTTCCATCAATTAGAGCTTTAGAGGGTACCTCTGAAATGATTCAGTCTCTTTTTGACAAAGTAACATAAATGGAATCTACAGTGACAATCAGACGAGGTACCAGTAACACTTTTCCATGCTTGATCTCATGTAAAAATGACAGCTGAGGTTGAAAGTGGGACAGCTACACACAGATTAAAATAAGTGGGCACTTAAATTAATGGAACAACGTAAAAAGAATAACTGAAAGAAGCAGATTTCTGATTCAATTAAAAGCAAAATCTACTACCCAACTAGATGTTAGAATTCCTGACCTCACTAACAAGCAAGAACACCCATGAGAGGTTGCAAAGCCACTTTGAATCCATAAAGGGGATAGTTGCCAGGCTGAAAAAACATGCAACTATGTGACATTTTAAGGAACTGCCCAAGCAGCTCAGCTGTTTCTATTTAGCTATTTTAGGGCACAACTTAACTTTTTTTTCATGTTCTTTGCTAACAGAGCGCAAACCCTTAGACAAAATCTACTGCTAAGGATCTTTAATGCAGCCAGACTAATTACTTTACCTTCCTGTGCAGATCTAGAAGGGAAAAGCTGCCTAGATGGGAAAAATCATCAATAATTTCTCTATAAATACAGGGAGAGGTGTTGTTGTATTAGCTTGGATAGTGCTAGTGAAAATGTTCTGGTTAAAATTTGTGATGGTTGACTCATGCAAGTAAGAGATAAAGACATCTCTAAGCAAACAACATTAGAAGAAACTTCTAATGACCAGCAGAGAAGTCGTGAGCAATTTCTCCTTCTGACTTTAGACTATGCTACCTTTCTGATGTCTGCTGAAATGGGGTAAATATTGTAAGGTACACCAGAATATACAGGAGAAATTAAAAAGCCTGACCACAGGCTACATTCTGAAATATTCTCCTCTAGCATATTTATCTGCTAAATTAAAAGCAGTTAGAAATTGACTCACTAAAAAAAAAAAAAAATAAATAGCTGAACTTCAGGCATTATTCTTTATAGTGATTTTTTGGCTGGTATCTTTTTGTTTTAGCTTCCTTTTGTGCTATCCCTTATTTCAGAATCAAAACCATTTTGTATCCTCAGCCAGATGTGCTGTAATGGCTTCAGCATGCAATATTTGTGGGCAACAACCTCTCAGGACTCAATTCCTTCAATAACTTTTACTGTAAAAATCCCATAATCTTCAGCAGAATTGTTCCTAGTTCACACAACAAATTATTTATTAGACTGCAGGATTAACTATCTTCAGAAACCACACAAAAACCACTGCCAAGTGAGGTTCTCATGAAAGCAAGCCCTGATCACAATTTGGGAGATCATTACACCCACACAGCCCCCAGTCTTTGGGTTTCTGTAGTTGCAGAAGTATTTTTGGTGCACAGTAAACTAGATTATCAGGACCTGAGCATGTAATTCCTTTCAAAAGAAAAAAAAGCCAAACAAACAACCTTTAAAAAAACTTCTGAACTTGACCTCTCATGATGGTCATGAAACTCAGTATAACATTTTGGGGAAAGATCTAACTTCCATGTTGGATAATTCCACCCCCACCAAGGGAACAGTGAGGCTGAGGGGAAGGAAAGAAGAAAGTATGGAAGCACATGAAGTACTTCTTTATGCAAGAAGAAGTACTCTGAGCAAATCTGAGCAGAATGCCAAATTGACAAATTGGATACTTGTAATGAAATTGAAAAGCAAATAGAGAGCAGGGATATAGATGTAGTTTATGCTAAAAAGCCTCCAGTTTTTCCCAGAATGATGACCTTGATAGCAATAATGGATGAAGCAGCTATTTATTCTTTATTGTAGAACCAACATTACTGACTCTGAGATCAACCATGTGGCATAATGGGAATTCTGTCTCCAGGACAGACAGTTCACTTCTGGCTTCTTCAGGAAATGATCTTCACATGGAAATAGCCACAACTACAGCAGCTACTTAACTTTGCAAGAAAAGCCTGTAAAGAATGGCCTTTGTCATCTACTTGGGAAAAGCAGGCTACAGATTGAAAATTTCCAACAAAATAAGCAATAATCTTTGTGTTTGAATGCAAGTATATTTATACTCCTCTTGACCAGGAAAGCACTGGTGCCAGGGAGGAATTCTTCACAAGTATTTGAAAGAGGAAGTAAATCAATAGAATTTTATAGAAATTATTGTAGGAAGCTAATTAATGTAGAAAATATGTCTCAAAATATTTCTTAAAAATTATAAAACTTCTTCCAAAGTAACCAGGTTTCCTCCTGACATAGGAAGAATCTAATAGACCATCTACAGTGGACACATGACTCCCATTAATTTTTGTGGCAACAGATGATGCAGGAGCCGCTTGAAGGAACCAAGTCCCTCACAGAACCAAGACTTTTACATCAGGAATTAACTGAGAAAAGGATCTTTCTAGCAAAGGTTAGATTCTGACCTCTTTATAAATTAGTACTTTTTTCTGTGACTCAATAATACTCATCTCACTGGGACTATCACTAAGAATTCTGCTTGCCATCATGATAAAGAATGTCCTGATGTAGAGGTTTTACCAGGAATCTGATGTCAGCCATGTCCACTGTACTAAGCCTGCACAACAGATTATAAAACAAAATAATACTGGGAAAATCCAGGAAAAAAAAATTATGCCTTAAGCTCTTTATTATTTAGGGAGCTAATGTAAAGCTTAATTCAAGGGTGTAAGAATATGGAAGGCAACATTTTAACCATTTTTCTGATATTTACATAGGAGCTACATAAACAAGAAACATATGGCTTTCCTCTAAAAGAGAAAAATGTCTGGCATGGCAGTAAACAGAAATGTGCAAGGCGTGATGAATATTCCTTAAGAATCAAGGAAAGAAAATAGTTCTTTATAGCCATAGGGCAGGCTTCTAAAAGACAAAAACCTGAAGAAAATTACTAAGAAGGTTTAGACCCAGAGGCAGCACAGATCTTAAGACTCTTGCTTTTCATAAATGCCTGTGCTTTTGATAAGGAAGTCATATTGTGTAAACATTTTATCTGTATTATAGAATCTGTCACTGTTTTTCAAGAAGAAAAGCTCCACTGTCTTGCTTTTTCATTTGGGAGAAAAGAAAAGATGGCATGGATGAAAAAATTGGGCTGTTTTGCCTTCTACCACTACAATAGCTATTAAAATGTTATATATTTCAATACTTTTTATCATAGAATCATAAAAATGTTTGGGTTGGGAAGGACCTCTAAGATCTTTGCGTCCAGCCATAAACTTGACACAGCCAGGTCAGTAGAGCACAGTACTTCCAGGAGCAGCCTTTATACTGAAATAAAGCAGACTCTAGAGCAAGGAAAAGACTTGCTCTGGAGTCTTCACACCTGCATGGTACAGGTAGAAGACAATGACACCAAATCTAGTCAAACTTTAGAGGTAAAAAACCCTTCGCCCTGCAGGTACATAAAATTTCAGAATAGATTTAATAGAATTTTACTTCAAGTAAATAGTAGTGAATATTTTTTTCTTTAAAAGAAAGCTGATTTGTATGGATTTGCTGGGTATTTTTTTCCAATGTTGTACTAGGGAAATTAACTGCCAAATTTGATCTGCACAGGATTAAGCTAATATTTCATTATTAGATCTGAATATCTATCTGCACAGCAAATGGATACGTACACTTGAACTCTTTCCTAAATCATTTGAGGTTTCAGAGGGACTCAGGGTTTTTAGATTTATATGTAATTTCTTTCTAAAACACAAATCTTTAAAGTGGAACCATTAGTCTATGAAATGCAAGTACAAATGTGGGATTCAAACTCTATATAGATAATCTGTGTCCTTTATAAAGAAAGCACTCCTTAATTGTTCTGTAGGAACATGTTTCTACCTGAGAGTTTTGCTGAAAATGCAGTAGAAAGGTGGCAGGACTGACTGGATATAAATGTCATTGCCCTGCTAAAGACATTCCAGGGCAAGTTACCTCAGAAAAGGCAATAAATAGGAGCCTAAACCTCACTGAGTAAAAGGAAAATAGGTGCTAAATGTCTGAATATTTTGAAGCTAAAACCTCAGTCCTCCTTCAGAGCACATAGATGATCTCCACATTATTTGAAAAGACTTACTATACAGACTAAATTATGCAGATTAGGTAACAAAAATAGCTTTTAAAATATAAAAATTAAGTAACATGTTTATCTCTGTTCACAATCCTTGTTGCAGTTTCAATCACGATAAAATTTAACCCACCAAACTGATCTAGAGGGACCTCATATGTGAGAGATTGGTACCTCCTTTTCTTAAGAAAAACAAAAACACGCCCATGAACCATATAATCTGCTTCTCAGTGATTGCTCCAGCTTTATTATACTTTATTATAATACTCAGTATTATTATACTGAGAAGAACAAATTGTGATTTCCAGTGCACTGGAAGTGTCCCAGTCATTTCAATGCACAGCTAAAAATTTTCCTCATATATCCTACAGTCATAGAAAAATTGCCAGGAAAACTGTCCTATATTCAGCCACTTACCTGAGAAAGGCCTGCTTTTATTTTACCATAGTATTCTATAGTTTAGTAATTGAATATTCAATCCTCCTTAATAGCCACACATTGAGAAGTCTTTTGCCACAAGTCAGTCATTAGCCAGTGCTTCTGGCAAGTGTGGAAGTGACCAGCAGCAGCTGGAAGTTGTGTTGCTGTACACACTTTCACTGAGCACCACAATCTGCAGTCACATTTTCAGAAGAATTCACAGCTCATTTAGACACACAAGTGAAGGTTTGTCATCAAAAGGATTCAGTATGCAGTGTCATCACAGACATGGACAGACTCAAGTTTAGACCAATATTTCTCTCTTTTCTATCACACCAGGAAAAGCCCAGGGATGACTGGAAGATAGTGTGCCAGCACATGGGAGTAGTCACACACACTTGGCTCCAGGTTACACAATCAAGCCCCAACAGACTGGTGTGAAAACTCAGCCATGGATTGCAGGGACTGAATCCAAGGTGAACTTTCAGTAAATGCCCTTGTCTCTCAAGCTGTGTCACAGTGGTCTGTCAGGGGTGGCCAGGCTCCCAGGGAGGAGCAGCACTGCCTGGGCAATGTTCTTCAGAGAGCTGAAGGTAATCAACTGAACACGGATCAGTAACTGGTGCTTTAAAAGAGGAAAAGCTACTCCAGATACATGTAGGAGTTGAGCGACAGGATAGTTTACAGTTTGAGATCTCATTTGCTTTACCAGACAAGGTACCCATGCATGAAAGAACTGTGATTTAGCAACTAAATCTACACAACAGAAGAAACTGAATGGTCTTGAAAAATAACATTCCTGGGGATGCCCAAAACAGTGAAGCTGATTGGTTTCAGGCCATTTTCATAGCTGACTTGATGAGTTTCAGCAAACAAGGAACCACTTTCTGTGAGCTTTACATTTGTATTAGGTGCAAATTTTGCTATAAAAATTAATTGTTCCTTTGAACAGATGTCAGAAAACTGCATGTTTATAAGTACATTCCAATTATAAATGCTTAAAAATTTGCTAAACAATATCTAATTCTTTTGTCTGAGTAACAACATAATAGGACTAACATCTGAATATTCATAAACTACTATCCTTATTGCTGTGTTGTCTTTGAAAGTTTGTGAGTAATATTTTTGACCCACCGTATCTAAATTAATCAGGAACTTTACAAAATTTCCAGAGCACCTATAATAAACACCATGCTATTAAAGGTTCATCCACTTTTTTAACACACTACAGAAAAAACATGATTTCTACAAAAAATATCAATTCTCTGTATTGTCAAGGTACCCTGCAGGGCCTCCCTGATAGCAATGGACCTCTAAGGAGGGGGATTCTATGCAGTTGTGGCAACTTTGGTGGAACAAAATTAGTTTATATTGGTTGGGTCAAAAAAAAATTTAAAAAGGAATCTTAAAATATATATATATGGCAGCACAAAGAAACCTGATAAAAGGGAAAAATATCTGTCTCACATTATTTTACTGTAGAACCAAATTAGCTTTGCACATTGCAGCACATTATTGAGCTCCCTGCATAAGAAATACAGTCAGTCTGCTAATTCAACCACTAAAACCACTAATGGTGTACATTCTCTTTGGAGTAACATGTGTTGTGAGAAGTCTATCCCCAGGCACTATTTGAATTAGAGCTGGCTTTTTTTAGACTAAAACACCTATTCTCACATCCCAAACCACACTATTGACCTTCTTTGGCTTTAAATAGTCTTGTAAGAAAGAGGACAAGCAAGCTTACATTGACTGCAAATTTTAAAACCCCACAGGATTAGATTTAGAGACTAAAATCACTGCCTTAAATAAAAAAATAAAAAAAGGCAGCAAATCTTGCTTGCAAATATTTCACTAGCAAAGAGGAAGTACACACTTCTGTCCCTGCCAATCTAATATGCCAGAAAGGGGTTCCCCAGGGATGCTTATGACCTGACTGTTCAGGAAACTCTTTCAGCTGCTCAGTCCCTCAGACATAGAGTCCAGCATGACCATAGCACAGATCAAGATGTGGGGGAGCAGAAAACATTGCAGCTGAGCAATTGCAGCTGAGCTTCCAGCAGAAAACAGTACATCAGAAGCTAGAGATCTCTGCATGACCACAAAAATAACACTAAAATAATTCATTAAGGATCAGGACAGGTTTCTGCTTCCCAAAAGAAAAAAATTAGCAAAGATTAAGCATGAGAATTATCAGTACAACAAATATATCCAGTACAAAGGAAAAAGAAATCAGGATAGGGAAAACAAACCCAAGCTTGATAGACACAAAAACCACAGGAATAGGGGGAGTGGAGGGGTGCATGTGCAAAGGAAACCTTCAAATGCTAGAGGAATCAAATACACCCTTCCAAGGTCCTCATGGATGACAGACATTCACATTTCCCCTCCCACGCTGGAGTGCCACAGACATTACCTCAGCTGAGAGGTAAAACAACATCAGAGTCTAGTCCAAGCCTGCACAAAAATAGACAAGGTCCCAGATTAAAGCTCTGCAAATGGCATTCCCCTTTTTGCTCCTTGGAATAAAAACAAAGAACCCCAATGGACTATTCTCTCATTTAATTTAAGATGGATTAGAATAGAGCATAACATTTTCAAGAGAGAAAATTAGCAGTGGTGAGCATAATACAATTGTCAGTAAGCAAACCTGGTCACTTTATACTCATACAGCTGTTTCTCCAAACCTGGTTGTTGGAGAGGGAGAAAGCCTTGGCTTCCACAGGGCAGGGTGAGCACCATCCCAGTGCTGGAGCTGGCTCAGGTGTCCCCTCAAGGGAATTAACCCTGCAGGTAAGTTAAAGCTGCTTTTGGCTCTGTCATGGATGTTTCAAACCAAGCAGCCTCAGGAGTACAGAGCAAGCTGCAGAAATCTGCCCAGAGATGTTCCTGAGCATTCATTTTATTTATATAATCATAATGAATAACAAAAGAATTTGGGCTTAATGAATTAAAATATAAATTAGGTGTTAAATACAACTAAGTAAATATTTTAACACTTCTTAACTTTTGTGAGGTCCAAATATTTATGGCAAATTAAACCTACTTTAAACACTAAACCAAAGCTACTTGAAACCCTTCTTAGTAGGCTACAATGATATTTTTGATGATCACAAATTTCAGCATTTTCTGAGGAAAGCAAACATTCAGCTTCCTTTGGAAGTTTGCTAAAGAGGATAAAAGGACAGATGGGAGTGGCAGTAACAGAAAATGCTGAATTATCCTCATAACTCAGACAAAAAAATTAAGCTTGTTATGGGAAGTAGAAGCATCTTGTGCTTTTTGTTTTGTTTTCCATGGGAAGTTCTCAAGACATAACTTGCATTTAAAAAAAAAAAAGAAAAAACACAAAGGGAGGGGAAAATGAAAAAGCAGGCAAGTGGCACTTGGGACTGCCCTTTAGGAAAGGTGCAGACCTGCAGGAGCCATGCCCCTCGCAGAGGTGTCCTCATCTTTGCTTTTCACTGCACAGCACCCCAGGCCCACAGCCTCACTTTCTGGTTCCCCTGTCTTTAACCAGAAATAACACTGCTCTTAACCTCCTTGATGTGCTCTTTCAGCTGAGCTAGCCCTGTTTGACCATACTCAATAATAATAAAAAAAGTTCAGCACACCTTTTTGTTCCCCTCTTTCCCCCTGCCTCAGGTAATGAAAGCCAATCTCCAAGGGAGCCATCTAAAGAGACAGGCAGCTGCAGCCACCTCTGCCTGCTAAATGGTGCAATAAAACTACACAGCAGAGTCCACAACAGCTTATTTAAACACTCCAAGGGGTCGTTTCTCACCCTCACAGTGAAAAGGGCAGCCAAAGAGCACACCACAAATGCCATCTCTTCTACAGGACACACATCTTTTAAAGAAAGAAAATCTGAAGGACTTTTCTTCCTGAAATACTCATCGTGCCATTCATGGTCTCTCAGTTTAAAGTGCTCATGACTTAGGGTATAGACACTGCTGGCAGTGAAAGAAGAATGTTTTAAGTTCTACAGCAATTTCAGAACCTTATTTTTAATTAGGAATAATGCTCTTCTACATGGGAAAACAGAAGCATGATCAGTAGGTACACAGCACAGCAGTGCTCAAGTTGGATGTCTAAACAGCAGCAAGGAATGATAATTGAAGAACAGGTATAATGGCAAAGCAATAAAACTGTAATGAAACTTTATAATACTCTACAATAGCTCTGAACATGAAAACAGATTAAAGTAATGTTGTTTTCATGGAGTTCTCCTCTTCTTAATTAACAGCAATTTTTTGTTGGTCTACCATAAAAGTCATTGCTGTTCTGGAATTTCTTTCTAGTACTACTTCATCTCTAACCTTTTGCTAAGTATATTGCTTAAGAAAATCCCTTCCCTCGTTTTTTTAGTCCCAGATCCCATAGCCTTGATTAGTTTGAAAATTCCTTTTGCTCTTACCAAAACCAATAAATAAATTGTTCTCTGCATAGGCTTCATTTTAGTGTGTCCTGTATTATCTTCACTCTACTCGCAGAATCACCTTAACAGCTCGTAATAAAAGAACAAATATAAAAATCCTCCAAATCACTTAGAAATAGGCAGGTTTTAATATTGGCAATTAAAATATTTTAAATTAAGGGTTGTAAGCATGACTTTTATTGAGAAGAGGGTGACAGCATCTGCATTTCAGCTTTAACAACATGGCAGTCTTCACAAAGAACAAATCAGTATAGATTTTTTTCTCAAGTCAAAAACAGGTCATTAGGAAATTTAATTGAAATAAGACCACTGAATTTGTATTAACCAAAAGTAATATCTTCTAGTCAATCTGTTGCAGAAAATATATTCATCTTTGCCTAGGATATGGCTTTGGAAAAAAAGCTGGGTTGGCTAACATAAGTCATGTAACTCAGCTGTCTGCTTGAAATTAGAGTTCTTATGGTACGAACATTTTTCTAATTTTTGAATATGAGTAAACTTCAAGGCAGAAAATCTTTTCTAATCCCTGAATGGAAAGGCAATAAACTTAGATTGGTCTTATATGCAGAAAAGCCACATTTATCTTGGTCATGGTTCCCAGTTCATAGGGAAATCCTGTTTGCCTGTGGGAGGGACCCCATGGCATAGCAGAAAGAAATAAAAATACTCATTTCCCTGAGGGAACAGAAGGAAATCTAGAGTGACAAACTGACCAAAACTCGCATGCCATGTCTCCCTGCACTGTCAGTGAAAAAGAAAGAAGGGCTGGGGAGAAAAAAGCTGGTTTAGCAGCTTATTTTAATTCTCCTTATCCTCCTCTGACTCTGTTAAGAATAAACTAACTTTATACCTTTCAATTTGAGCCTGTTGTTCCCTTAGAATGTTTTCTCACAATTCTCAACTCACAAGCCCTTTGTTAATTTTTTCCCCTCTTCTCTGCTCAACTTTAGCAGAAGAAAAGCAAATGATTTTCGTGCGGACCTGGCATTTGACCAGTGTCAAACCACAAAATTTCAAAAGTATCAAATATTTTTAAAGTCTCCCTTTCTATTTAAAATCCTTAAAACGAGGCTATAGTATTTTAATAAAGCGAGCAGAAGGCTACCCCTCTGTGTGGTCAAACTCAAATATGAAAAACAACAGTGGATTCAAAGTTAATAACATAATTAATTAATTATTAAAAAGCCTAAAAATACAACCACTGCACAAGTAGGTTCTAGACGAGCAGGGCAGTTATTAAAAAATAAGCTGCAGTCAAGTTTATACTCAAGTTTACTAACAGAAGTCAAAGTGCTTAAGACGTCTCAACACAGGACTCTTAAATTACAAATATGACAAACATACAGACACTATCTGGAAGATTTTCCCGTGCTAAGGGGAACAGAATAGGAGAAAGCATCACAGAAACATAGGAACTGAACAAATATAACAGAAGTATTATTTCATTAAGCTGTGAAATTGAAAAGTAGAATCAAAGGAATCTCAAACACCAGCAGTCATGATTCGCCTCCCAAATTACGCCATTCCAGGCAGGAAACGCAGCCTTGGGC
>VZRH01003769.1:320518-333901 GCA_013397555.1 Urocynchramus pylzowi | reverse complement strand
AAAAACCAGTCGATTTAAGGACCTGATAATGGCTGGGCTTGGGGGGCTCTTTGTTCTGGGAGGAATGGGGGGAATTCCACGCAGGAATTTGGAGGGGATGGCTGGGAATTCGACCTTGCCTGCAGAGCTGGAGCGTGCCCAGATCCACAGGCATCCCTGGGGGAGAGGGGTGGGGGGGTTCAGCCCAGTTTGAGCCTGAGGGATGCCGTGCCTCAGTTTCCCCGTGGGTGTGAGGAAGCTCAGGTCTGTAGGGACAGCCAGGTGCCACATCTGGATGCCCAGCACCTCGGATCCTGTGTCAGGTGTGATGCTGAAGGGCTGATCCCAATTTTACCGGCTCTGACTCCTCCACCCTTTGCAACCTCTCCTCTCTTTACCCAGGTAAATCCCCGAATGGATTGGGCTGATCCCGAGCCCCTGGAGCCCACCCAGCAGCAGAGCTGGGTGCAATCAGCCCAGCCCTTCCCCTCTCTCTCCTGCCAGGCAGCTCCATTTATATTTTTTATCCCGCTGTTGTTGGGATTGCTGTTCTGCGATCCCATTTAAAATCATTGATTTACCACCGAGGCCTCAATAAGCAATTTGGAGCGATTGGAGCTGTTATCTCGCTGTAGATCACGTGCTGCTGGCAGTGAGAGGGGGAAAAGGGGGAAAGGAGAGGGAAAAGAAGGAAGAGAAACGCCTGGAGCTCCCCACAGCCAGCCTGGATCCATCCCTCCCTCCATTCCATTGCTCTGGAAGGCTGGAGGGTGTTTGAGTGCTCTGGTCCAGGAGCAGGGAGATGGGCTCGGCTCCTTTTATTGGGATTTATTCTGGATTTGCCAGTACAAAGGGCCTGCAGGCCAAGGAAGATCCAAGAAGGGCCCTGAGGGTCAGAATTTGGGAATAAACTGGATTTTTCCAGCACAGATTGGACACGAGCACAGTGACAGCCGTGGGCACTTGTGGGAAGTGTAGCAGCCCCAGCAGCAGTGCTGGGAGCTCTCCTCCAGCCTGCCTTCAAAAGTTTCTCCTCTCTCTGCTCAGGTTTGCCACCTTCCCTCCAGGCTCTGTCTGCTGCTCTATCCTTGGAAAAACTCCTTTTTGGGGGAGGGGGCGAAAGGAAAATGAAATCTCAGCCTGATTAGAGGGAAATGTCTGCATCAGTGAACTCAGAGACAAAACCTCCCCCAGCTCCATCAGGCAAAAAAACGATTTCCAGGGTCGAGGGGAAGGATAAAACATCCCAGCACTGTCATTTTTAGCAATAAATTTCCAGTGCCTTCAGAGCCCACCTGGAAGAGAGTTCAGGTCTTCGGAGTGCCTCAAAAAGCACAATTAAGGGGGGTTTGGGGGGCATCTGTGTCTTTTCAATCATTAGAATGAATGATAGAGCCCTGGGAGGCTGTCCCAGAGAGGCTTTGCCTCCTTGCTGGTGGGTGGAGAATTCTCTCCTGGCCAAAACCTCCAAGACAAACCCTAAACCCAAAATCTGCTCGTGGAGAGAGTGAGAGGATCTGGTAAACGTGAGCACTGCAGCGACTGAAAACCAATTGTGAATGTTCTTAGAGTGGAGAGGAAATAAATCAGCCATAAAGCAGCTACCTGAGAGATTTAAAAACACCCAAATGAAGTGATCCAGCTGCTTTCCAGAGGGTTTGGGAGCTGCTTTTTGGGATGTGCAGGGGGTGCCTGTGCCTTGCTTGCACTCACAGTGTGCAAAGTGGTGCTCTTTGGTGGCAGGGAGACACCTCAGAAATGATGGGGTTTGGTGAAATGACACTGAATTTGTCACTGCTGCTCCAGGAAATCCCTGTTTTGTGTTTCTCCTGTCTCCAGTGCTTTCTGCTGGGATGGAGATCACCCTCAATGCTTTTTTTCATGTGTTCTTGTGCTCACCAGGGTGCCCAGCGTGATGGTTTGGCATGGGAGGCATTCATGGAAGTGATGCAAAGCTTCAGTGTGACTGACAATTTGTTGAACCACTAAAAAGCTGTACAAGCCTCCGTGAAAAACACATGTTAAAGACAAAAAAATCCCAGGAAATCTCAAAACCACTACACCCAGTTTGTGTGGGTACCACACACAACACCTGGGGTGACCCCAGCCACTGGAACCAGCAAAAACCACCCAAGAAAACACCTCAGAAAAAACAAACAAACAAACAAACAAAAAAACCAAGTAAAAACAAACAAACCAATAAATAAATAAACAAAAAACCCCTTCCAAGTTGTAAAGCTCCCCAAATTCCCAGTTTTTCTGTGGGGAAGAGAAGGTTTTTACATGGTGAGTTGAACCAGGAGGCTCTCCCACAGAGCAGGACCCTGAGCTGCTTCTCTCTGAGACCAAATCCTTCAAAGTGCCCCCCAAAGGGATCATTTCCATGCTGGAGGGCTCATCCTGCCTCTGGTCATGCTGGATTCCATCCCTGTGCACCCCACAGCTTTTTTCCAGAGGCATTTTGGCATTTCCAGCTCTTGGCAGAGCAGAGCCAAGGCCATTCCTGCCAGAGACCTCCACAAACTCAATATCTCCTTCCCAGCTATGCCAACAACAGATTTATTAGGGCTTTTTCTTTTTCCTGGTTCTGGAGTAGTTGAGGAAAAAAACAGAAATCACTTTCCAGAGACATCATCTGTGCTCTGTCTCCGTTCCAGTCAAAATCAAAAGGGCTTGGGTTGATTTCCAGCTTTTTAAGGTAAAAAATAAATAAATGCAATCAAAGGATGTGTCAGGGGGGAAGAAACTCCAGATCAAAAGATTGAGGCGGCTCATTGCGAGCCAAGGAAACATGTCAAGAGGAAATATTTTTATTTCTGAATGTGGTTTTTTTCTGTCTTTTTCCTCTGGGAGTTTTCAGCCACAAACCATCAGGGATAAATCCAAGGGGCTTGGAGCAACCTGGGATAGTGGGAGGGGTTGAAAATGACCAGGAGGGGTGGAATGAGATGATTTTTAAGGTCCCTTCAACCTAAACCACTCCATGATCCAGCAGGTCCCTGTGGGAATCTGGGGTGGGGAGAGGGAGCTTGGGAGGATGCAGGGATTCCCCATGGAGCTGCCTCTGGATCTCCTGCTTCCAGAGGGGCTGGGATGGATGCAGAGGGGTTAGGATCACCATTGTGGGGGTGAAGGGTGGGCACAGCCCTTTGGAGCCACTGGACATCCAAGGTGGGACTCAGAGGTGCTCATGGACCTCTCCCAGGGCTGCTCCCAGCTCATGTCCCCTCTCTGCAGCTCCATAAATCCCTGACTGGGTTACACCAACCCCAAACCAGCATTTTTCCCACCTCCACCGTGGATCCAACTCACAGAATCCTCCCCTTCCTCTAGGTAATCCCAGAGCCATCTGAGCAGCAATTTTTCCTCATTTTTTTTCAGCAGTAAAACCAGGAGCTGTGGTACCTCCACGTCCCACCCCAGCCCCAAACCAGAACGGGGTTTTTTAATCTGCTAGGTGGGGTACTGCCAGATAAAATGTGAGGACAGAAAGGGATGAGCTCCCAGGAAGCAGCAGGATCATTTCCATGGCATTGATCAGGGCAGAGCTGCTGCTGGCTCAGCAGTTTGAACCCCTGGATTTCATCAGTGGAGTGCTCAACCCTGGGCTAATTGGATTTGGTCGTTAGGGTGATCTATGCCTCCTCCAAGTATTCTGGGCACGGGCCTGGCTGGGATTTCAGCAGGGACAGGGAGCCAAAAAGGCCTGAACCTGCAAGGTCAGGCAGGCAAAGGCATCCTGGAGTGTTGGGACATCAAATATTGGGACTTCAAATGCTGGGATGTTACTCCTTGGTAAAGGCAGGGACAGAGCTGGAGCTGAAGTTTGGGTTGAGGGAGGATTTTATCTTTAGCTGGCACCATGCAAAGGACAGAACCAGACCCTGCAAATCCAGGGTCAGAGAGGGTGTGAAAACCAGCTGGGATTAATTACTGAGCAGTGAATTCCTGTTGCATTAATTAGGCTGCATTCCAAACTGCAGCCCTGAGCCTGCCACGGACCAGTGGCAAGGTAAACTGAGGCATGGGTGGGTGAAGCTTTGTCACTGGGACACCCAGGGGGGCTTTGAGGGGCTCTGCACCTTGTCCCTGTCATGCTGGACCATGACAAAGATGCTGTTTCCATCCCCAGTTTGGTTTTTTTCTCAGTTTAAGCCACTTTTCCCTCAGTCTGGTTTCTCCCCGTCCTGTGGAGCAGCTCTTCAGATTTCCAATGAAGACAGAGCTACAACCAAAACTGGCTGTAAATCCACCAATTTTCAGGGAATTAAAGTCCTTTTTGGTTTTGTTTGTTTGTGTTTTTTGTGTTTTTTTGGTTTTTTTGTTTTTGTTTTTGTTTTTTTTTTCCTGGCTGAAAGGCTTTGCTTTACCCAGGCTGGCAAAAAAAAATAAAAAAAATAAAAAAAAAAATTACTCAATTTTGGCTCCAAGAAGAAGCTCAGCTATGCCTCAAAAATCAGATATTTGGGAGGTGTTTGCTCCCATGGGAAGAAGGAAAGGCTCCAGCCCTCACAGCCTGGTTTTCAATCATGTCCAAGAGGAGCCCGGATAATTGGGAGCTGTGTCACAGCAGGTCAGACAAGCTGCTCTTCCCTGACCTTTAAATCCAGGAACTCACAAAATTGGGGCTTTTCTGCAGCCAGGCAGCCGGGACAGCATCTGCTGCCTGCCCTGCCTGGCTGTGGATCCAGGAACAGCCGGATTCATCCATGGATTTATCCCAGCCATCCCAGCATCCACCCCAGAGCAGAACCGGGAGAGGGGACAGGGGATCCTGGCATGGGACCCTCAGGGACAGCCGGGTCACCCCCGGCAGGGGGAGGAGAGAACTTCGGGAAATGATTCCCGGCCGTGCTGAGTCGGGGGAATGGGAATGAGTCTGCTCCTTTACGGGAATCCGCGGGAGCTCGTTGAAAATGCAGCCGTGGTTAAAGGATCTGCCTCTCCCAGAGCCGTCCTGGTGATGCCTCGGGTTTTAGCTTTGATATTTTTCAGATTCTGTGCTGCTTTAGTGTTTTTCCTCAATCTGGTTTCTCCCCATCCTGTGGAGCAGCTCTTTAGATTTCCAATGAAGACACAGAGCCACAGTGTTGTCTTGGTCTTTTGAGATTTTCTAAGCCTTCTGATGTTTACATTCTTGTAATGGAGTTTCTCACACACTTTCATGTAAATAATGATTGTTTGTATTCTTCTATGTAGGAGGAGAAGTTTGATGGACTGTTAGTCGGGCCAGTGTGGTTGGAGAGGTGGCAATGTCATTCTCCAATCCACTTTTGGAATTCTATAAATGTTGAGGTCTGAAGAATAAAGGGGTTTTTTTTCCTGTTCCTGTTCAGATGCTGGAACATCGTGTGTGAGTTGTGTCATTCTTGTGTCACAGCCGTCACACCGCAAACAAAACCAAAAAAAAAGCCATCCCAGTGATGCCTCAGNGGGACAATGAACTCCAAGGTGCAAATGGAGCAGAACTGATCCCAGTGAGAGCCCCTGTGACCATTGTGCATTTTGGGGCCATTTTGGTTCATCTTGGGTGCAGCCCTGGCTGGGCTCTTGTGCTGCCCAAGGTGGATCCATGGAGGAGATCCTTTTCATAAATCCCTGCTTTATTCTTTAGCTATGCCCAGCCTCTGCTCCAGGCCAGCCTTCTCAAGGCATCACTGGTGATGATCCTTTACTGAAATGCTGGAATGAAATACTGAAATTCCTTTACTGGAATGAAAGCCCAGAGGTTTGGAGGAGCAGCCCCTGTCCCAAATCAGAGAATTCCTGAATGATTCGGGTTGAAAAGGACCTTAAAGCTCATTTAATTCCAATGACAAGAGCAGAGACAACTTGCCCCACACCAAAGAAACCCAGAAAGGCCCCAGAATTCCTGGCAAGCCTGAAGAGAATCCTGGAGAGCAGCAAAAGCTCCCAGCAAGCCCCAAAAAACATTTCAGAGGGGCTCCAGTCCTGCTCCAAACCCGCAGATTTTGGGGTCCCCGTTCCTGGACAAGTCCCACCCTTGGGACATGGAAAGTCCTTGGAAGGTGCTGGGGGAGAGAAAAAGGGGAGAATTTGAGGAGGCTTCATGGTGCTCCTGGGGGATTTGGGAATCTGCAGCCAGGATATTTAGGATATTTAGAAGGATCCTCAGCTGGGAGGAAGGGAACAAGTTCCTCGTGCAGCGGAGGAGCCCCAAAATTCGGTGTCTGATGGGTTTTCCTATTCCTGTTCCCTGGAGCCCCTCAGAAGCCGGTGCTCAGCTCCAGCTGGTGCAGAGACAGGAGCATCCCTCCTCTCTCCCTCGGGAGGGATCTTCTCTGAGCCAGGCACAAAAAAACAGCCGCGAGCCCCCAGAAATAACGGCGCAATTAGCAAAGTAATTAAATCGCGGCTGCCGCACAAATCCTGCCCCGGTAATGCCAACAGCAGGTGGGGAGCGGGGGGGGACAGAGCCGGGTCCTGCCTTGATTAAACTTCCTCTGGACAGTGTCAGGGAGGGCTTTTGGCTTTTCTTACCCCGGGAAATGAATCTCCCTCGCTGTCGGGAATATCCCTCCATCCCCTGGGTTTGGGATGCAGCACCGACTGCCCCACAGATTTTGGGGTCAAGTCCCACCCCGGGGACACGGCTGAGAGTGGCTGGAGGCATCCCAAGGGGAGCACAAGGGGCTGGGATGGGGGAAAAAGGGCCCCGAGTGAGGTTAGAGGGTGAGGAAATGATGGAGGGAAAGGGAAGGGGCTGACCTCAGCACAGGATAATCCCTGGTTTTCACTCTCCTTTGATCCCTCCTCTCTCTGAGCATGGAGACACTGATGCTCTGGGAGGTTTGTGGGGTTGTGTAAGAGTTTAAAGGATTTGTAAGGCACAGCTGGGGGCACAAGCATCCCGTGGGGACATCAGGGTGCAGGGCCCCAGCTCTGCCTCCTCCTCACAGGTGGCTCCTGCCGCCTCACAAGGCCAAATTAAAATGCAAATATGTCCCTGCCTGCTGGGAACAGATAGTGAACCACTGAACAGGGAAAAGGCAGCAGGAATAAACACAGGGAGCACTGAGAGAGCTGCTTTTTCATTATTTTACCCGGGTTTTTTTTCTTTCTGTGGCACTTGGCTGTTTGGTTGGGGATTATTTAATGGGGTCTGAGGCAATCAAGGGGGAAGGAGGTGGGTTTGGGGTAGCACAGGTGGGTTTGGGGCTTGTCCCCGTGGGTGCCACCAGTCCCCAGCTGCAACCTCCATCTCCCATCTGCGACAGCACTGTGGGATCTTTTTTTTTTTAATAATTATATCCCAACTGGATCATTCCTGTGGGAAAAAATTGCAGTGGTAGGAGTGAAGAGAACCAGAGACCATCAGAACCTTCACAGAGTTCCCATTTTCCTGGGGTTTGTCCCTGGGTGCCTTGCATTTGCTGGTGGGCTTCCAGGACATCAGGACCTTGGAAAAATTGGTGGGGAGCTGCTTTCCTGCTATTCTGAATTCCCAGAGGGACTAGGATGGTGGGTGAGACTCAGGGAAATGTATTTAGGGGTGTCTGTAATTGCACCCCTGCCCCTGAGCAAAGCCTTTATATATTATACAGCATTTATATATATATAAATATATATATATTTATATTTATAATATATATATACATTAGAGATTCATATATATGTATGAAGTCTAAATATATCCATATGTATGCATTATAAATATCTACATCTAATGGTACCAATAAATAGATGGAGCTACACAGAAGGGTTTGCTCTCTTCACCCTGAGCAGGAAAGGCAGCAGGAATAAACACAAAACCCTGAGCAGGGCTTTTTCCCTGGTCCCTCACCCAGGAATGATTGGAACCAGGGATGCTGGGAATTGCCTGGAGATGCCAGGGGGTGTGGGGATGCTGCAGGACACAAACTGGGGGCACACAGCCCTGAGAGCATCCTACAAACACCGTGGGGCCGTGGGTGCTGAATTCCCAAGGGTTCTTGGGTGCCGAGCTGGATCCATCAGCTGGGATGGGAAGTGATGGGCTGGAAAACCTCTGCTGATGCTTGGTGTCAGACCTTGGGCTTGGCTGCAGCCGGGAGAGCAGCCAGGAGAGGTGGGAGAACCTGGCAGAGGGGACACCCCATGCCAAGCCTGGCCAAGCTCTCTGATTCCCACAGATCTGTCCCTGCTGTCTCCATCTTCCACCTCCACTCCAGCACAGTCAGGCGCTCCCAGCTCTTATTACAACTACAAAATTTCATTCCACACTTTCCTGGCCTTTCCCCCCTTTTTTTTCTTCCCTTTGTAAATTTCTCCCCCACCACAAATATTAATTTATGTTAATTGAGCGAGGAGGTTCGGCGGTTCCAGGCAGGGGAGGCAGCTGTGTTAATTATCCTGCTCAGAGCCACAATCAGCTCCGTGGCTGGTTCAGATAAGGGGGCAGAGGAAAACCAACTCCCTGCATGCCCTGCCTGCACTCTGAGCACATCTCAACCCCCCTGTGTTTATATTTTTATGTTTATGTGTGTGTATATATATATATATATATGTGTGTGTGTGTGTGNATGTCCCTGCCTGCTGGGAACAGATAGTGAACCACTGAACAGGGAAAAGGCAGCAGGAATAAACACAGGGAGCACTGAGAGAGCTGCTTTTTCATTATTTTACCCGGGTTTTTTTTCTTTCTGTGGCACTTGGCTGTTTGGTTGGGGATTATTTAATGGGGTCTGAGGCAATCAAGGGGGAAGGAGGTGGGTTTGGGGTAGCACAGGTGGGTTTGGGGCTTGTCCCCGTGGGTGCCACCAGTCCCCAGCTGCAACCTCCATCTCCCATCTGCGACAGCACTGTGGGATCTTTTTTTTTTTAATAATTATATCCCAACTGGATCATTCCTGTGGGAAAAAATTGCAGTGGTAGGAGTGAAGAGAACCAGAGACCATCAGAACCTTCACAGAGTTCCCATTTTCCTGGGGTTTGTCCCTGGGTGCCTTGCATTTGCTGGTGGGCTTCCAGGACATCAGGACCTTGGAAAAATTGGTGGGGAGCTGCTTTCCTGCTATTCTGAATTCCCAGAGGGACTAGGATGGTGGGTGAGACTCAGGGAAATGTATTTAGGGGTGTCTGTAATTGCACCCCTGCCCCTGAGCAAAGCCTTTATATATTATACAGCATTTATATATATATAAATATATATATATTTATATTTATAATATATATATACATTAGAGATTCATATATATGTATGAAGTCTAAATATATCCATATGTATGCATTATAAATATCTACATCTAATGGTACCAATAAATAGATGGAGCTACACAGAAGGGTTTGCTCTCTTCACCCTGAGCAGGAAAGGCAGCAGGAATAAACACAAAACCCTGAGCAGGGCTTTTTCCCTGGTCCCTCACCCAGGAATGATTGGAACCAGGGATGCTGGGAATTGCCTGGAGATGCCAGGGGGTGTGGGGATGCTGCAGGACACAAACTGGGGGCACACAGCCCTGAGAGCATCCTACAAACACCGTGGGGCCGTGGGTGCTGAATTCCCAAGGGTTCTTGGGTGCCGAGCTGGATCCATCAGCTGGGATGGGAAGTGATGGGCTGGAAAACCTCTGCTGATGCTTGGTGTCAGACCTTGGGCTTGGCTGCAGCCGGGAGAGCAGCCAGGAGAGGTGGGAGAACCTGGCAGAGGGGACACCCCATGCCAAGCCTGGCCAAGCTCTCTGATTCCCACAGATCTGTCCCTGCTGTCTCCATCTTCCACCTCCACTCCAGCACAGTCAGGCGCTCCCAGCTCTTATTACAACTACAAAATTTCATTCCACACTTTCCTGGCCTTTCCCCCCTTTTTTTTCTTCCCTTTGTAAATTTCCCCCCCACCACAAATATTAATTTATGTTAATTNATATTTTTATGTGTATGTGTGTGTATATATATATATATATATATGTGTGTGTGTGTGTGTGTGTGTGTGTATAGGAAACCAGCATAGAGCTCTCAGGTAAATTTTAAGGCCACCCAGGGGAGAAACTTTTACAGACCCAAAACTGATAAACTTCTTAAAGAGGCTTTTGAAACACCACACACCACCCCAGACCACGGCTCACCTGCCAGGGAAACTGAGGCACGGGTGGGACTACTTTCTGCACACCCAGGCTGCCCAAGAGGGGAGGATTTTGGATGAGAAACCCTCAAAACCACAGGTTTGACCCCAAAATGCTCAGTCAAAGCTGAGCCATCCCCCAGCAGACCCCACAGCCACCCCCAAACCCACTGGGAACCCCCACCCCGGGCACCACAGCAGAGACAGGGCCCATGACAGTGCTGCCACTTGCTTTTTGTTTCATTTTTTTCCTTTTCTGGTCTTTTATTTAAGAAAAAAAAAAAAAAAAAGAGACACAGTGGTGGGTAACTTTCGATCCAGAAATAATCCGCTGCCAACCTCCACCAGGTGATGCTGGGGGGGTCCCTGTCCCCACATGCTCGGTGCCCATGGGGACAATTGCACAGCCCAGGGTACCCTGGTGTCCCCCCAGGCTGGGGGTGCTCCACACTGGGCTGGGAGATGGGGTGGCCCTGGGCTGGGGGGGCCCCTTGGGTGAGCCAGAGGGGCTGGGAGGTGCCACCAGCACGGGGGCACCGGGAGGCATCGGGTTATGGCAGTCAGAAGGCACCACACAGGCTGAGCCTGGCCCCGGGCATCCCTGCTGGGCTGGCACTGGGGGAGCTGGGCTGGCACTGGGGGAGCCAGGCTGGCACTGGGACACACAGGCCAGGTGCCACTGAGGGCGTCCCTGTGGCACTGGGAAGTCCCAGCACCACGTTCCCATCCCGGAGCAACATTCCAGCACTGGAAGGGGCACAAACCAGGGGCTGTCCCTGGAGGCCCCAGCAGGGCTGTGGGGTGGCACTGGCACCGTGGCTGGGACAAAGGGACAGGCAGGGTGGGCAGCAAATGGCCCAGCTGGTCACCCCCAAACTGCCCAAGCAGCCAGGGAGCGGGGCACAGCAGGAATTTGGGGCTGGGACACAGCAGGTGATGGGGACAGCAGTGCCCTGGGCCCGTGGCCATTGTGCCCCCCACAGCATCACCCAGTGTGGGCCAACACCCCGAATACCACGGGCTGACCCAGCACTCACCTCCAAAATTGTGCAACTGAGCGCAGCAAAGGCTGGGGGAGACCCTTGGGAAGCCCTCACCCACCACCTCCCTGCTGGGCTCGGGGGTGGGGGGAAACGGGATCTCTCCCTTTTCCCAGCCCCTTCCCGGCAGGACCCACGGTCTCCTCCTGCCAGGGCCACGCGCACGCCCTGAGCTGTGCCCCATCCCCTCTGCCCCGCGGCCGGGGCGCCACGCGTGTGCTGCTGCCTCCCCTGGCACGCCCGGCGGGGAAGGGGCGAGAACTGAAAAAAGGCCCCCCCGGAGGTGCCTTTGGACGGGGTGAGGACGTGAGATGTGCGGAAGAAGGAGCCGAACGCGGGTGTCCGGCCCCGGGGAAGTGTGGTGGCGCGGCGTGGCACGGCGTGGCGTGGCGTGGCACAGCGTGGCAGCCCCTCCCTCCCGCCCCGTCCCCGCTGCCCCTGCGTTAAGCGATCTCCTTGATCCTGCGGATGTAGTTGTGGAGCTCCTCGGGGTCCTGCAGCCCCATGTCCTGGCACACCCACTCCAAGTCCTCCTCATCGGCGATGGGGATGGAGTTGTAGGCCAGCTCGTCCGAGGGCATGGTGGCGAAGGTGGTGAACTTCACCCGCTTCCGTTTGGAGGTGGGTGAGTTGAGCGGGTCCTCGCTCTGGTCCCGCGTGGAGCCCCCCGAGGAGCCGTCCCCGCGCCCGTGCACCTGGCTCTGCACGCTGGTCTGCGAGCTCCCGCTGCTGTGGTGGTCCCCGTGGCAGCAGGTCTGCACGTTTTCCAGCGGGTTCCCCGGGCTCTCGGGCTGCGGGGAGAGGTCATTGTGAGCCCGCAAGGGCTGCCCGTTGCCCAGGAAGACCCAGTGGTGGGAATGGTCCATGTTGGTCTGGCCTTCCGGCGGGATGCGCTTGTGCCGGTACTTCAGCACAAAGACGATGCAGTTGATGAGGAAGACCAAGATGGCCAGGCAGAAGACGCCCAGCAGGGCGTACATCCCGATCTCCAGGTCCGTCAGCCCCCGCGTCACCTGCACGAAGCCGGTGGGGATGGTGGGGAAGTCCTCGGTGGGGTGAGACGCGCTGGACATCCGGCTGCCCTGGCTGGGCTCCGCTTTCCCATCCACCTCTGCCCGCAGGGTGGTGCTCGCCCCGGCCTCCCCCAGCCCTGGCCTGCTGGACACATGGTCGTAGTCGTAGGTGGGGTCCTCCTCGGACCCGAAGTGGACGCGCACGGTGGCCAAGGCCGTGAAGAGGACGCTCTTGCGCTTGGTCTTCTGGCAGCTCTCGCAGATGACCAGCTCCGCCCGCAGCAGCTCCCCCGCGCCCTCGCTCTCCGCCACCACCAAGGGGAAGGCGCGGTCCTGGGTCACCGACACCACCTTCTCGTCCAGGCTGCTCACCACCAGGTTGTAGTCCTTGGGGTCGTAGAGGGACAGGGGGGCCGTGGTGCCGTCGCTGTAGGAAATCCACAGGCTCAGCAGCGCTTCCTGCGGGACCAACACAGGCACCGGTTGCCCAGCAGGAGGCCAGTCCCACCTGCGCCCCTTTGTCCATCCCCCATCCACCTCTGCACCCAATGCACCTTTATCCCCCATAATCCATCTTGTCCCAACCATTCCCTGCTTTTTCTCCTCAGCCTATTCTTCTCTCCTCGTTTCCCATGCTTGCCCAGGCTCAACCCAAATCCCAGATGTGGCTGCCAGAGCTGGGCCAGAAGGTGTGCAGGATTCCATCCCTCCCTCTTTGTCCCCATGGTTGTGTCCTGTCCCCAGGCTTGGATCACAGGTCTCTGAGGTTTCTGGGGTGTTTTGGGGTCACCAGAGTGTCACGAGGACAGGGGGTGCTGTGAGGGCTGGCGTGTGGGCAGGATTTGGGAGGAGAGTGTTGCACCCCAAGTTCCCCCCCAAACCTGGATGCCCCCCTGGCCTCACCTGCTTGAAGAAGCTCAGGGTTTGCTGCACTGACGTGCGGGCAATGATGGTGTGGCTGTTGCCAGGGCTGGGGTGGAGGGACAGCGAGAGGCTGGAGACCACCTGGGCCTTCAGGTCCGTGATGCTGACCTTCTCCTCGGCCACCGTCACCAGCGTCTCACCCAGCACCGCCTCCACCAGCGGGGACACCACCTGCAGGGGACGAGGTTCCTGTCACCGCCTGCCAGCCCAGCCAGGCTGGCAGAGGGGGGAAAGGCGGCCAGGGGTACCTTGAAGAGGGGGGTGCCTGGCTCCCGCCCGGCCAGCGTGGAGCTGTCCACCATGTGGGCCACCCGCGGGTCATCCACGCGCATGAAGTCACTGACCAGGTCAGTGACCTCCACCAGCC
>VZRH01003769.1:309094-320513 GCA_013397555.1 Urocynchramus pylzowi | reverse complement strand
GTGACCTCCACCAGCCAGTCCGGCCCCAGCATGGTGACCACCTGGCCTGTGCCCTCGGCCGCCGTGGTGTGGAACTGGGTGAAGACCTGCAGTGTGGAGTGCTGGTACTGCAGGGCACAGCCCCGGCTCTGCTTCCGCTCGTCCTCGTCCTCCTCGTGCTCGCTGTCCCTCACCGACCTGGGGATGGATGGAGGATGGATGGATGGATGGATGGAAGGAAGGATGGGGCAGTGGGTGAGCAGTGCTGCCAAGCTCCGCACACCGTGGTTCCTCAGCCCTCCCCAGGAAAGGTGGCCAATCAGGGAAAAACAAGATGTCACCAAAAAATGGTGGCTCCTCGGCAAAAGATGCCCATTGTCCATGAGGGATTCAGGGGATTTAGCAGGATGTGGAAACAGCAGGGTCACCAGCATCTCTGCTGCCCACCCAGTAAATGAGAGGACAAGGTATCTCTGCTTGGGATGGACACCTGGAGGTCTCTAGACTTCATAAAAGGGACTTGGGAGCTTGGCTGTTCCCAGTTTCATCCAGGGAACTTTTGACCACTGCCAAGGAGGGACGTTCTCCACCAGCCTCGCTGTGAAATTTATTCCTTCCCCATAACCTGTGTCCATGAGCTCTCCCCTGTCCACCCAAGACCCCTGAGATGCCTGTCTCCACCACCTTTAAAACCTTTCCTCATGAAGTAGCTGAACAAGGCAATTAACCCATGACCACCACCTCCACCTGGCCTTCTCCGGGCTGGCCAGCGCAGCTCCTCAGCACCCACCTCCTGTCCGGCAGGATGGGCACCCTCCAGCCCTTGACCTGGCTCAGCCGGGCATCCGAGAGCTCGATGTGCAGGGGCAGTTTGGGCACCCACACCGTCATCTCCAGCGGGGCCGACAGGTGCTCGTAGGTGAAGGTGACCCGGGCGCTCATGGAGCCCCGCGACTCCTTCCCGCTGACGAAGACGTAGTCGCAGCTGCTGGAAACCTGTGGGGCAAGAGAGGATGGGAATGGTCCTCTAGGCACAGCAGAGATCCTGGCAGGAGGCTGGAAAAGCAGAATGTCACCCTGCATGAATCCAGGTCATGCCAGCCCTGGAGCAGGGATGCTCCCTCCTCCTGGAGATCCTGCTCAGAGTGAGGTCCACACCTTGTGTCCACCATGGAAAGTGTCCCCTGACCCAGATGTTCCTGAGACACAGATCTACACCTCATGTCCACCATGCAAAGTGTCTCCTGACCCCAATCCTCCTGAGGCACAGATCCACAGATCTGTGTCCAGCATGCAAAGTGTCCCTTGCTCCAGGTCCTCCAGCCGGCCCTTACTCTCTCTCACCTCACCAAGAACCTCCACTTGGTGCCTCGGTTTCTCTTTGGTCTCCACACTGAATTGTCCCTGAGCTATAGGCACCCATGGGTGCTTCACAGAGGTTGCAAATTGCTCAACCTGGAAATTTGCCCCAAAATCTCCTCCAGAGGACGCAGCGAGCACAGACCACTCTCATGCCTGCCCCCACTGGTGCCCTGTCCCCATCCCTCCTGCTCACCCCAGAGCATTCCTGACCCATTCCTGTGGTCTGAATGAATTCTCATGAACCTTTTCTCACTCCTCCTCTTTTAATTCCCACTTATGCAAACGCCATTGGTGAAATTCTCTATAAAACAAATCCATCCTGCAGGGGGTCACTCATTACAACCTGCCTGAGCCATTTAAGGAGCTCAGGGGACACCAGGCCAGCATCTCCCGGGGTTTGAGCTCAGGTCACCAGTCACAGCTCCTTCCCAGAGGAGCAGAAGACAACCAGGAGGGGACTCCAACCGCTCATCTCCAGCAGCCCCATGGCCCAACCCCGATCCCCTGCCCGGGATTGCATCTGATTTGTTGGATGCTGGAGAAGAAGAGAACCCGTTTGCTCAGCCAGCAGCACTGAGCACCTCAGCAGCACAGAAGAACTGATTTCCAGCAGCTGGGAATCCTTGGATTCTCTGATGGCTGATAAAGGGCTGAGGCCAGGCTGCAGGTGGCTGACAGTGGGGGTGACAGCATCCCTGTCTATCTCCCAGCCCATTCCTTGAGCACCTCTGGGCAACCAGGTGCCGGAACTTTGCATTTCTGAACCCACAGCAGGGTTTGACTTCTACAACAGCTCCAGGAGCCCGATTCACAGTGTCCACGGTCCCCTGGGGCTGGTGGAAGAGGCAGAGCCCTGGACCTGGGCTCCTGGGGACATCCCTGAGCCCAGGAGGGAAGGGCAATGCAGGAAGCTTTGTTCCTTGTCTTCCTATCAGAGGTAGCAGCTCAGCAAGTCTGACAAGACAATCTCATCCGTGGCGAGGCAGCGCCTGAATAAAGATGAGCTCCCAGGTGAATCCTGCAGCAGAGGATCTCTGGATATTGTGCCATTTGTCACAATAAACACGATGGGCTCTGCTTGCATTACCTTGGCTAATAAACCCCTCGGCACCTCCTTCTGGGCACCACTTGCTCTGCAGCCGGGAGGGGGTTGAAACTATGACAACAAAAAAATCCCTGCACACCAGGCCTGTCCCGAAGATGAAGTGACTGCAGATTAGCTGGGAAATGAAGCTTGTTCGGGGAAACTTCCCGGATTTACGGCGAGGTGTCAGGAACAGACAGGCTGAGGGCTGCCTGGGCTCCCAGCCAAGGCACTGCTGCCTCTGCTGCTGTGGCCAGGAGTTCCCGGCTTGGCACGGAGACAGGTGTGGGATCAAGGGGACACACGTTCTCCAGGGTCCCCAGGAGTGGAGAGAGCCACCATGGTCCTGGTGGTGGCCGTGGGTGAGCAGGGTCCCTGAGGATTGGTGCCATTGAACTCCTGGGGGGTTCTCCAGGGGATGTGGAGTGTGGGGTTCTCAGAAGGGTCACACACAGGTGAGGTTGAGCTTCTCCCACTCCCTGTGTGACCCTCCACAGCCCACAAGAACACCACCCATTTTAAAAATAGGGGGTGATTTCCACACTACCCTGAGTGGTGATGTCCTCCTGCACGCCTTTTTTCACCCTGTGTCACCACAGAAGGGAATGAGCATGACAACTCCCACTCATGCTCCCCCACCACATCCTTCAGAGCCACATCCACATTTGCCCAGGACGAATTCCACTTTCCACAAGAGAGCAACTGCCAGGGAGCCACCCCAGAGAGGGGAGAGGCAGCTCCCCAGGCCGCCCTCACGTTAAATTATTTACAGTAACAGATAGCACATCCCACTCCGTAAGCTGTGATTTATGGAGCAGGTTTGGAGCCCTGACACCGCAATCATACTCCCCGATCTCAGCAGGTAACTGAGAGCTCCCTCGGAAATGAAGCTCCAACACAAACACCAAATAACTCAGCAAGAAATTGCGCAGGGCTCCGAGCAGGATGAGGGCCGGGGCCGGAGGGCTGCTCCCTGCATTATTCATCCCAGCTCCTGGGCATGTGCCTGCTCCCCCCAGGGCTGGGGACAGAGTGTCAATAGATTTATGAGCAGAAAGGCAGCACATTAAACAGTTTAAGTGTCTTGGAGTCCATCCTGAAGTGTATTATTGCTCCAGTGTTTTATCACACTGGGGAGGACTGGGCTCCATAAATAAGAGCCGGTCCTGTAAATCCCACAGATTTGAGTTTTAGTCAAGAACTTGGGTAAGCGCTTTGTAGCACTGGATGTCTCCCATGGTGGGTGACATGGCCCCATGGAGAGCAAATCCCAGCAGGGACAGAGCTCTGCCACCACCCCTGTGGCAAAGAGGAGAAGGGGCTACGGCCCCCAGGAGAATCCAGACCCCTTCCCTGCCTCTGCCCAAGCCAGCAGAACATGGAAAGGGAGAGCTGGCTGGGTGCATGCAGGGAGAGTGGTGGGAGGTGTTTGGGAGAAGGGAATGATGTCTGGGGGTGGATGGATGGATGGAAATGGTGGCAGAGTGACACGGGCAGGTGGGCAGATGGATTTATTCAGGGATGGAAAAATGTATATGGATGAACAGGGCTGGTGGTGGAAAATTGGAGGGTTTGAGGATCAGGGGCTGCCTCGGGGCTGGGGCAGGGAGACTTTGGCTCTGGCCCCACCAGCACCTCTCCCACCTGGATCTTCCCCCTCAGCTCCTCTTTTCCCTCCATCATTCCCATCTCACTAGTCCCCTGATCCAACCAGGACATCAATATCCCTCCAAGGCCCGAGTGCAGGCGCCGATGGGAACGTGCAGCTCAGCCCACAGTGACAATATTTCCCCTTATCAGCACTAAGTGTTGTGATAACACACTGCTGCTGCTGCTGCCAGCGTGGGAGCATCCCATGGCCTCTGGGGGACAGTGACAAAGTGTCTTGTCCTTCTCCCAACAGACCCCAGGGAGAAGCTTGCCCAGACTGCAGCCACCGAGGGGTTGACGCTTGGTTTGGGTGGGGTTGTGAGCCACATCAGCTCAGACACCAGCCCCAGCCCAGGGTGCTGTTGTGTTCCAGCACTCCTGGAAGAACCCCAGCCACTTGTGAGTGTCACAAGACCCCCTCCCCACACCCACCTTGATGATGTCCTCGTTGTTGGACTTGCACTCCACCATGGCCGAGACATCCACGATGACGCCGCTCAGCTCGATGGCGATGACCTTCACGGGAATGGCCACCGTGCGCCCCGTCAGGATGGCTGTGTTGATGATCTCTGTGTCCTGGGGGTGGCATGGAAAGGGCACCATCGAGTTAGAGGGCAGAGAAGGACCTGGGTGTGGGTGGGATGCATGGATGGATGGATGGATGGATGGACGGAGAGGTGCTATAGGGCAGGTGGTCAATCCCTCAGCGGGTGCCAACCCCTCAAAGCAGGTAACAACTGAGGGCAGGAGCCTGTCCGATCGGCTGTCTGTCTCTGTCGGACACGCGTAGGGTGGTCCGCAGGCAGCCTGCGGTGAACAGATGAGTCTGGACTCTTCTTTTGATCTTTTTCTCGGGTTGTTTATTTTATCTTATCTAAAAAGTTCTTCTCCTGCCCAGCTGAGATCCGACCAGCAAGGCAGCCACACGCACACTCCCCACCCCTGGGGCGGTAGAACATTCTTATACTGATAATTACGTGTATGATATTTACAATTTTTCACCAATTCCCATCACCTTTGTTGAACAGTGCACCTTTAGTATAAGCCAATCCAAAGTGCATACATCACACAGAAGATGGATGACAAGAAGAAGAAGAAGAACCACGAGGTCGGGCCTAAATCCTCCATCTTGTCTCCATCATACCCCCCTGCACCAGAATCTTAAAACCTATATTCTAGTCTAAAAAAGCATTTGTCCTTCACCATTTACACCTCAGAAACCTGTGAATCCTCATGTTGAGATAGCACGACTCTCGAAGGGTCAAAATCAAGCCACCAGGTACTTTTGGCTACATTCCAGGACTTCTGAGCCCCCCCAGGGGCTCTCCCTGGGACTCAGAGCATCCGAGGTGATGCACTGAGTTCCCACAGGAGCCTGCTCACCATGGCCAGGGGCACGATGGCCCTGATGTCCCTCTGGATGACCGTCAGCTCCGTGACCACCTTCTCCAGGTCGGGCGGGGGGTTGCGGCCCCGGTAGTCGATGTGCCACATGATGCGGCGCGTCACCGACTGGCTCGTGAAGTTCTCCATCTCAAAATCCAGCTGCATGATCTCAGAGGAGGAGTCCCCATCCCTGGGCAGGGGGACAGGAGGAGGGGACACAGTGAGGTGGCTGTCCCAGGTCCCACAGACACCCTGGGATAAGCACCAGGCCACCAGAGTCCCCAGCAGGTCTCCTCGGTGTCCCCAGGCTGCCAAGGGGGAATGTGCAGTGGGTGCCACCCAAACCCAGCAGCCCTGACCCCACCTCTGCAGAGGCTGCTCCAACGGGATCCTGCAGATTCCCATGAGAATCTCCCCACTGGGACAGAGAAATATTTTTCACCTCCTCCCCCAGCAGGACAAAAAAAACCTCATCAGCTCTGCCAGGGCTGCTGGGTGACACCACAGGGTGGGCGTGTGGCCATGGCCTCTGGACACAGAGAGTGGCTGCAGGTGCTGGCCTTGTCTCCCTGACTCCATCTTCCCAGCATTGTGGATGGATTTACTGCTCCTGCCTGGACATATCTCCCAGTCCTGAGTGTCCCACAGGTCAGATCCTGAGTGTCCCACACCCAGAGCACTCAGGAATGACAAACAGGTGTCAACACATGAGCTTAGCCCAAGCTCTTGACTTTACAGGCCTTTCCAAGGGGATCCCATAGGGAAACTGAGTCACAGGAGAGTTTCAAGCCCACACAGCAGGTGGGACAGCACTGAGCTGGGACATGGGACAGGGCTGTCCCCAGCCTGGGAGGGAGGATGGGCAGGGGACAGGGGAGAGGACAGAACCAGCAAGGGAGAACAGCCTGAGACCATCAGCTCAGCAAACACACACAAATTATTGCCAGGGCTGGGGACAGCAGGACATGGAGCTGAAGGACAGAGTGGACACCACCTCAGGACATCATGGCTTGGACACAACTCTACAGCTGCAGCATAAGTTATTCCTACACCCCATCCCTACAATCAAACCTCCCCAGACCTGATCCTGCCCTCCCAGCTCTGCAAATCCTTGGAGTGACTCAGAGTTCAACCCTGCCCCAAGTCAAACTTCACTGCTCCCCAAAAGTTGAACTCCCCTGGAGGAAACCCCAAAGCCCCCACAAAGCACAGCACTGGTAAAAGCCCCCCCAGAGCCAGCAAGGAGGGGAGGAGAAATGAAATTCCAGTGGGAGGGAAGCCAGGACTGGCTCCAGTTTCATCTGAGTGCAGCAGCAATTGAGAAGGTCCCATTGATCTGGGGATGCAGGGCACAGCCGGGTTTCTCTCTAATCAATACCTAATGAGAGACAGGGAGCAGGGAGAGAGGAGAGCAAGAATCTGGAGCTGCTCCAGGCCATGGGAAGCCCTGATCCCTGCTCCCTTCTCCCTGATCCCACAGCAGCTGTGATGGGCTTTGCAGTGGAGCTGATCCACAGGGGCTGGTGGGGTCTTGCTCTGCCCCAAGGCAGCTCTGGGGTTCAAGGGCTGAATCAGCAAAGGCCACAGGGTCTGAAAAGCAGATTTGGCTGCTCTTCCAATGCCAGGAGTATCAAACCCAGCTGGGAAGAGGCAGGTCCAAAGGCAAAGCAGAGCCAGAGGTGGCGTGGCAATGGGACTCCGAGCCGTGGGGTGCCCCGAGGTGTCCCGGGAGCGCTGCCAGGCCCAGCCACCCTTCTCTGCCCTCCCCCAGCATCAGAACAGACAAGAGCCAGGCTGCCCACATTGTGGGGTCAATTCAGGATGCAGCTGCTGGGGTGTAAAACACCCCAAAGTGGCCATTCTGACCCCAAAGCTCAAGGCTCACAGCCCCTCCCTGCACAGCCAGTGCTGCCAAAAGCCCCCAGAGCCTCAGCGCAGCAGCTCCTCTGTTTGCACAGCCCGGAGGGCAACACGGCTCGGAGTCATTCATCCTCTCCATTCCCTTAATATTTGATGGAGTTGTTTGTCTAAAAGGTGATTGTAATCACTTTAAATTCCTCCCCCGTCTCTAACCTTTGCTGGCTGATTGGAAGCGGTGCTGGCAGCGGGAGAGGGGGAAGGGGAAGAGGATCCTGCTGCTGGCAGCTCTGCTCTCTGTGCTGTGGGGTGGGCGTGCAGGGGACAGGAGGCTGGTGGCCCTGGGGACACTCCTGGATCAGCCTTGAGGCCGTGGGTTTGGATGCTGTGGGTGCATTTTGGAAGCAGCGGGATGGGGTGAAGGAAAATCTGCTCTCCTGGTGAGAAAGGGGCTCTGCAGAGCTTTGGAGGTCACACCAGAGCAGGAGAGCTGAGGGACTCTTTTTTCCAAGAGTCTGGCCCCAGCTTTGCTCAGTTTTGGGCTGGGGGACAGAAATGTGGGGAGATTTCAACCACAGAGGACAGGAATGGCTTGAGCACATCCAGTTGCTTTAACCCAGCTGCTGGAGACACTTGTGTCCCTTTTCCCAAGGCACAGTGACAGAAACATCACTGCTGTTTTCCAGCACTTCAGAATCTTTCCTGCTGCAGTTTCTGACCCCGTGCCCATTCCCTGCCCTTGCCTGCCTTGTCCTGCCAGTCTCACATCTCCCCTTCTTCAGGGTGAGAGCCCTCTGAGGTCTCAGCTTGGATTTGTGGATCTTTTCTCTTTCAGATCATTCTCAATTCCATCTCCAGGGCTCTTCTCAGCTGCTCTGAGCCTCTCCCAGAGTCCCAGGAATGTGTGAGCAGGGAAGAACTGCCTGTCTCAGGTGCTGACTTGGATCCTGCTCCCCATCCAACATCATCCATCACTTTAGGGCTCAGATGGGACCTTGCCTTGCTCCCCTTCCTTCCCAGAAGAGACACCAAGATAGACAGCAAAGAGCTGCTGCTTCTCACAGCATTAAAACCTAATAAAAAAATTAAAAGTCTTCCACCCCAGACTAAGGAATCCTCACAACTCAGCCCTAAAATCCTCAGTTTCCCCTGCCAGGTGGCACTGCAGCCACCCAGGAGAATTGCTCCAGGCCAAATCCCAGCACTGCCCTGGCATTCCCAGAGGTGCAGCCCTTACCTGGGCCCGGCCCCCTCCACCCTGGACACGTCGACGGTGGCAGTGGAGTGTTTGCCACCCGTCAGCAGCTCCGAGCTCACCAGCCACTGCCCGCTCCTGGACTTGGTGCTGAGCAGGTTCACACCTTTCTTGGCCTTCACCCTGCAGAGAGTGACAGTCAGGGATGGATCCTCACCCTCAGGCACTCCTGGATCCCCTGGGATACCCTGCCATGGCATGGGAGGAGTTTTTGCCCTGATCCCTTCAGGCTGTGGGAAGCATCACCCAGGTTGGCAGCAGCAGCCCATTCCAGCTCCTCTTTCATGGCATTTTGTCCCTCCAATCACTGCTCCAGCAGGATTTTGGACCCCCAGCCCCAGTGCTGACCCCAGGGCAGTAACACCCCTGCAGCATTGGGCCCCCATCCCTGGGGTGAAGGGCAGGAGAGCCTGGAGCACCACATCCCCCACTCCAGGGGCTCTCTGCTGGTCCAGAGGCCACAGGGACACTTGCAAGTGCCCTTTGAAGAGGTCTGGCCAGGGTTTGTGTCCCTATATCTTTAGGGACACGCAGCCATGGGGGTCCCTCCTGCATGCCTGCCCACACTGGGGTTCTCAGCACCTCCTTCCCAGCACCCCATCCTGCTCCCACCTGGTTCTGGGGCAGGAGGAGGAGATATGGGGGACCCCCCTCGCTCCACAGCAGCCCCAAGGCCATACCACACCTTGTCCCCAAAGTGGCTGGGAATAAACCCACGGCTGTGGCAGGATCCCAGCAAACTGGGAACACTGGGAGAGCAAAGGCAGCCGTGCACAGCGCCCGTGCAGAGCTGTCCTGCCTGGACAGCCCTTCCCTTTCCTGCAGGAAGCTCCCACTGCAAACCCACATTCCAGATACTCCACAAACCCACATTCCAGATACTCCACAAACCCACATTCCAGACACTCCACACCTGCTCCAGCCTCCAGCAGATCCTACAAACACCACATCCTCCCAACCCACTCCCTCCCACCCACAGCCGCTTTTCCACAACCCCCCCTTGGCAAAAGGAGCGGGAGCAGCCCCGGGGCCTCACCTGAGNCGGGTGCTGCGTGGGACCCTCGGTGCGAGCGCCGCCGGCCCCGCGGCGAGCGGCCGCGTCCCCCAGGCACTGCCCGGAGCCGTCGGGCGAGTGCAGGGTGTAGTACAGCTCGGCCTGCTGGCTCTCCCCCGGCACCACCTCCAGGCTCTCGGGGCTCTTCCTCCTGCCCAGCGGCACGGCCGAGGGGCCGAACCAGGCGTGGGGCAGCTCGGCCTGCACCAGGCACATGGCCAGGCTGCCCCGCAGCCGGCAGGAGCTCTTGAGCTCACGGGCGTCGCGGAAGGCGTGGAGCCGCACGCAGGGCAGCCGGTCCGTCACCTCGAAGTCGTCCCAGTCCCGGCCGGCCACGTAGAAGAGCACTTGGACCACGGGCTGGCTGGCCACCAGCCGGGGCTGGACGATGAAGGCGCGCACCTTCCAGTTGACGGTGAGGCGGTCGGGCACCTCCAGGGTGCTGGAGGGCTGCAGGTGCTCCTTGGGCAGCACCAGCCCCGTGCTGAAGGGCCCCAGGGTGACGTTGAGGACGGGCAGCTCCTTGGTCTGGAAGACGACGAAGGGCTCGGAGCGCTGCAGAGGGGCGCTGCCGTTGCCCACCGGGCCGGCTCCCAGCTCCTTGAGGAAGAAGGCCAGGCGGGTGTTGGACAGGCGGTAGCTCACGGGCAGCAGGATGGCACCAGGGGGCTCGGCGGGCTCGGGGCTGGGGGCTGGGCCCTTGGCGTGGGCTGCAGAGGGGAGGGAGAGTGCAGGTTAGCACGGGTATCCCCTCTGGAACAGCTCCTGAGCAGGGAACAGCAAGGCAGGCACAAGTGGATGAAGGAGGAGTTGGAGTTTCAGCCCCCAAACCTCTGAGAAGGGCAGCAAGAGCCTGGCTGGGTTTCTGTCCCACAAACCGAAAGTGCAGAAGATCCCTGGAGCTGGAGCAGGACTGTGCCTCCTGATGTGTGGCAGCGCCTCACCAAAGCCACCCTCAGCTTTGGGTGGGATGGGGTGTCCAGGCTGTGCTGAAGCCACACCCGGCCTCGTGTGGTCCCTGGGGAGCCCGAAGCACTGGTCACCCACCCCAGCACTGCCCCAACCTGCACAAACCCTTCTACAGAAACAGGGCTGGCTCCATCCCAGCTCCATCCCTGCTTCCCGAGGCACGGGTGCTGAGCTTCTCCACAGGCTCATGACCAAAAGTTACACCCAGGTTAATTTTTGGCTGGCAGATCCCGCCACGTATTTATTATTATCATCAAGGCTTTCCTTCTGCTTCCTGCTCCCAGATCACCCAGGGAAGGTGGCTAAATCAGCCCCCAGACCTGCTCTGTCCCCACACCTGCCTTAAGCGTGGTGGCACAGCCAGTCTGTCACCTGTCACCCACCCAGGGGTGTCACCCACGCTCTGCTGTCTCCATATGACAAACCTGCCCCAACCCAAATTTTTTCCAGACCTGGTGGAAAGGTGACACAGATGATGTTGGTGCCACTTTGTGCATACCCCAGCAACGCCCAGGACCCTTCAAAAATCCCCTTTTGTCCTTCATTTTGATTATCTTGGCCTTAAAAAAAAATAACTCCAGGACTGGCAGAGCAGGGAGCCCCTGCCAGCCGAGGGGCAGAGCTGCCCGAGCCCCTCGGAAGGATCCGATGACAGCACTGCAAGCAGAGGGAAAACCCATGGAAATCTTCCTGGGAAAGGCGGCCGGCGCCCGGCACGCGTTGTGCTGGCAGCTGCGGGAGCCTGGAAGACATCTCAAGGTCTTTGCCTTCTCCAGCGGCTGCCAGGAATTCCCAGGAGGGCCGGATCCCCCCCGCTCCCCTC
>VZRH01003769.1:285502-296155 GCA_013397555.1 Urocynchramus pylzowi | reverse complement strand
TCCTCCTCCTCCTCCTCCTCCTCCTCCTCCTCCTCCTTCTCCTCGCAGCCCCCACCTCCCGCTCCCCGAGCCCCCCAGAGAATTTCCAGCCCCCCCGGGGGTGCCCGACCCTGCCGTGGGGGATGGAAACTGGGGGGTCCGAGCCCCCCTGGGCGAGGCGAGCGCGGGGAGGAGCAGCCGGCTTTGGTCACTCGTGGCCACCCTGTTGGTCCCTGTGCCACACCTGCAGCGTGTCCCCTCCGTGCCGTGTCACCCCCTCCCTGCGGGCTGCGGGTGTCGGGGACCCCCTGCGCCCCCCTGGGCTGGGGGGTCGCTCACCCCGTCCCTCCCTGGTCCCCATCACTCCTCGGCACATCCCAGATCGTCTCCTGCAGGGCCTGGAGATGCTCCCAGCGCGGCTGGGGAGGGATTCCCTTATCCCGGCTTGCTGGAGCCATGGGACAGTTGGGTTTTTGGGAATGCCACGCTCCCCTCAACTGCCCGACGGGAATGTGAGAGCATTTGGGGGCTGAGACCCCACTGCCAGCCATTCCCACCACGGCTGCCGGCGTTTTCCTGCCCGCACCGAGCCCGGGTGCCTCCCCTCTCCCCGCTCTGCTCCCATCCATTCCCCCATCTCCCTCTCCCAGGAAACCTGGGCCAGCACGCTCCTCCCGGCAGCCTCACTCGCAGTGGAAGTGCACAAGACATCTCCATTAACGCCAAAATAATTCACGGCAATTAATGGGATCGACCTTGAGCAGTGACAGGAGCTGAAGATGCCCCCGGGAAGAGGCGGCCCCGCAGCGCTCAGGGGCAGGACGGATCCCCCCGAGGGTCCCCAGCACCTTTGGGTGCTGCTGGGAGGGCTTTGGAACAACAGCCTGGCAGGACCGGGGTGAGGAGGAGGAGGGAGACGGGCTGTGCCTCAAACCCGTCACCTGGAATTCCGCAGGAATGGCCGAGCGTTGTTTTGAAGCGCTGGCTGCTTGTTTCCATAAAAATCCCATGATTTATAAACCAATCTCCCAATTGCTCCGGGAGGGGAGAGCTGACTCCCGGCCTGAGCCCCCAGGGATGGCACCCCAACCCCCCCAATTCCTCCTGGGGCAAAGCCTCAGTTTCCCCACTCCAGAACGAGCCGTGGCATCGGGAAACTGGGGATGATGCCCCGTCCTTCCCCTCGGAAGGCTCCTTGCCTCGGGATCCTTTTCCCGCTGATGGATGAGGGCTTTTAAAGAGGGATCCTTGGGTGCCATCCCTCCCGCGTTCCCGCGGCGCCTCTGGCAGGTTCTTGGCAGCGCCGCGGGGAGATTTTTCAGCCCTTCCAGAAGGGAGTATTTTTACCCCAGCTGGATTTTATTTATGACTCCGGCGCTGGCGGGCGGAGGGGGCTGGAGCGGGCTGGGATCTCTCCCGAGTGAGGAGCAAAGCCAGGGGGAGACGCCGCAGAGAAATTCCCTGATTCCAGCAGGAGCTGAGGCGGGGGAAACTGAGGCACGCACGGCCTCTCTCCGGCTCTGCTGTTTCCAAGGCTGTGCTGAGATGAATCCATGAAGAGCAAGGAGAGCTCCTGGTGTGCAAACCCCTCCTCTGGATAGATGAAAACCCATCCCAAACCCCATTTCTGGGGGGCTTTACAGCAGGGAAGGGCAAAATGTAAGCCCAGAACAATTTCCCACGTGTCCTTGTGGGGACCCACCCGGGCAACTTCTGGATGGATTTTCCAAGGAGTTATCCCAAAAAATAAAACACTGAGGGAAGTCCAGGGAGGATTGGGTCTGGACAAATTCCCAAATGGTGGTTCCCAAATGGTGGTTCCCAAATGGTGATTCCCAAATGGTGGTTCCCAAATCAGCACAGGGCTTCTGAGGGGCAGCAGCTCCATCCCACTCACCCCAGGAGTTTTTGGGAGCTCCACTCCCAACACCACCACAACCACCCCACAGCCACAGGCCCCGCACAGAGCAGGATGGGACGGGCTGGAGGCACTTCCCACGTGGATTAATCCCACAGATTCGCTGCCAGGTCGGGCAGAGAGCAGCGCCGGCCTCTCCCGGTAATCCCTGGCCGGCGTTTCACCTGCCCTAATCCCGGGCAGCGCTAATCGCGGGGATAACAGGGCGCTAATCACCCGAGCCAGCCCTAATCCCTGTGGGAGCCGCTCTGGAGGTGTCGCTGCTGCCAGGGGACACCGGGAGGGAGCCACTTCTCCTTTTCCTGGGGAAACTGAGGCACGCACGGCCTCTCTCCGGCTCTGCTGTTTCCAAGGCTGTGCTGAGATGAATCCATGAAGAGCAAGGAGAGCTCCTGGTGTGCAAACCCCTCCTCTGGATAGATGAAAACCCATCCCAAACCCCCATTTTTGGGGGGCTTTACCGAAAAGCCAAGAGCCAGCGCTGAGCTTTGCAGCTGGAGTTGTTATTTTTCACCCCCAGGACCCTCCAAAGAAGATAAATCCCCCATAAACCAAAAATAATTAATCCAAACCAGCCCTGACACGTCAGGAGAGTGAAAGCCTCTCTCCAAGCCTCTGTTTTTCCCATTTTTTTCCAAAAATGCACGCAGGAAAGTTCCTTGGTAGTGGCAGGAGCATCCCAGCCCTGCCCCACAGCTAATCCTGGGTGGGAGCTGAGTGGCTGATCCTAAAACATGGTTAAAAATACATCTCAATTCCCTCCCTCCCAGAAATCCATTTGTATCCTCAGCCCTTCCTTCTATAGTTCTGATAATGACAGAAATAGAGAAATCCCGTAATTGCCATAAATTCATTTTATGTGATTATTTCTAAGGAGATGGGGGGGGAAAAAAAAAAGTGTTTTATTGAAATTAATTGTCCAGCTGGATTCATGGTTTATTCTGTGGATCCATGGCTCTGTCACCAGTCCCAGAGGCCATCCCAAGGTTCTCCATCCTCCCAGAAAAATGGGTGGGAAAAGCAAAAAAAAAAAAAGGCTGAAATATTTCCCTCCCGAGCTGCTGCGGGTCCTGAGCACATCCCAGCAAATTGGTCTGACTTTTGGGTGCCCCAAAGAGTGCAAAGGCACATTAGGTATTGAATGCAATATTTATAATATTAAAATGAATATTTTAATAGCCCCATAAAAGGAGCGGAAGGAAGAAGCGAAGCAGTGGCGCCAAAGCCGCTCCTTCCTGCGAGATAAAAATGTTTCATTTCAGTTTTACTGCTCAGCTTCATCCCTGCCTCGACTTTTATATTCTATTAAAATATTAATTTCGGGGTAGAACGTCGGAATTTAATATTTTAGCTGATTTAAAAAGTCAATATTATCAAAGTTGGGGGTTGAGGGGGGTCTCGGAGGAGAACATCTCAATAGACCAGCAGTGACATTATTTCCCTTTTCCTTCCAAAAATGTTTATCCCGTGGGGAAATTTCTCCATTTCCGCTTTTGCCTCTACTTTTGAGAGGAAAAAAACCGCCAAGGATGGGTTCCCCAATGTTTGAATTGCTGTTTTGTGTGCACCCAGAACTCCCTGATGGAAACAGAGCATCCCAACATCCTCCAAATCCAGGGAATTGATGAGTACCTCCTTCCTCCAGCACCAGGGAATCAAAGCACCTAATTACAGCAGCTCGTTAGGAGGGTTGGTTATCTTGGCAGCCAGAGAAGCCAACAAGAGAGTTCCTTTCCTTGGCTTGCTGTTTGTTTTGGGTTTAAAAAAAAAAAAAAAAAATTAAAATGTGGAGGTTTGGAGTTGGATTTAAGCACTGGATAAGTCCAAAAGCAGCTCCTCTGAAATCAGGGCTGGGCTGGCCATGGGCATTCGGGGTTGGGAGCAGTGGGGTGAGGACCAGGACATCATTTTACCCTCATTTTGGAAAGCCTGAGGGGATTTGCAGCACTGTGAGGACCAGCACCTCATTTTATCCTCATTTTGGAGGGGCTGAGGGGATTTTCAGCACTGTGAGGACCAGCACCTCGTTTTATCCTAATTTTGGAGGTGTTGAGGGGGGATTTGCAGCACTGTGAGGACCAGCACCTCATTTTATCCTCATTTTGGAGGGGTTGAGAGGGAATTCTCGGCACAGTGAGGACCANTACCCTCTTTGGAGGGGCTGAGGGGGGATTTGCAGCACTGTGAGGACCAGCACCTCATTTTATCCTCATTTTGGAGGGGCTGAGGGGATTTTCAGCACTGTGAGGACCAGCACCTCGTTTTATCCTAATTTTGGAGGTGTTGAGGGGGGATTTGCAGCACTGTGAGGACCAGCACCTCATTTTATCCTCATTTTGGAGGGGTTGAGAGGGAATTCTCGGCACAGTGAGGACCAGCACCTCATTTTATCCTCATTTTGGAGGGGTTGAGGGGGAATTCTCGGCACAGTGAGGACCAGCACCTCGTTTTATCCTCATTTTGGAGGGGCTGAGGGCATTTGCAGCCCCTAAATCAGGCTCTTCAAGTGAGCAAGGCCTAGCAGATGCTGATAAAACCCAAAAGCAACAGGTCCTGCCTTAAACAAAGCCCATTTTGCCTCCTGACCCTGAGTTTTCGGGAGGGCAGGACCCCAAATATGCAAACTCATAAAAACTGAAGAATTCCCCCTTCTTTTCCAGCCCGGCTCCACTCCCTGTGAGTGTGGGAGCAAGCAGGAGAGCACCTGGAGGTGTCCCCAGCAGCATCAAGGGACACCTTGGGGACTGTCCCCACCCCATGCCAGCCCTTCCCTGCCCCTCTGCCCCAGATGGGAGCACTGAGAGTTCCAGAGGAGCCTCCATCTGCTTGGCTTTCCCAGTTTCCCCCTCACTTGGCTTTTCCAGGCAGATTTTCCAGAGGTTTTTAGGATCAAGGACATCTAATAGTGTTTTGGGGATGAGGTCACCACAAGGCACAGCCCTGGTGGCCCCTCAGGACACCAGGAGCTCCTGGCCAGTCCCAGGGAGAGCTCCCAGCCCCTTTCTCCACCCCTCTCCCAGCTGGGATGCCCCAGGCTTGAGCAGATTCCAGGGAATTCTGGGCAGTGGAGAGGTCAAGCTGGAGTTTGTGGGGTGAGGGGAAGGACACAGGAATGTTCTGGCAAGGTGGGCTCAGGGGGTTGTGCCAAGCTCAGCATCCTGGAACTCCTTCCCAGGGAAGGGCTGGGCATCTCCAGCATGGATTCACCTGGGAATTGCATCAAAAATCCTGTTTGGCTGCTGGCTCTGGGCTCACTGCATCCCAATCCATCCATCCATCCATCCATCCATCCCTCCATCCATCCATCCCTAATCCATCCCTCCCTCATCCATCCCTCATCCATCCCTCACCATCCCTCCATCCCTCTCCTCTCCTGTCCCTCTTTCCCATTCCCTTTCCAGCCAGGGTTTCCCATTCCAGGTCTTCCAGAGCCCCTTTTCCCCTTCCCTGGCACCTCCTGGCCAGGCCTGAGTCCCTCCCCAGAGCCTCCTCCTCCCCTCCCCTGGACCTGTCCCAGCAGGGCTTTTCCATCTGGGTCAGAGACAGCTGAGCATCCCACAGCCTGATTTGGTTTTTTGGGATGCCTTGGGATCAATTTGCTCCATCCCACAGCCTGATTTGTTTTTTTTGGGGGTGCCTTGGGATCAATTTGCTCCATCCCACAGCCTGATTTGTTTTTTTTGGGGGTGCCTTGGGATCAATTTGCTCCATCCCACAGCCTGATTTGTTTTTTTTGGGGGTGCCTTGGGATCAATTTGCTCCATCCCACAGCCTGATTTGTTTTTTTTGGGGGTGCCTTGGGATCAATTTGCTCCATCCCACAGCCTGATTTGTTTTTTTTGGGGGTGCCTTGGGATCAATTTGCTCCATCCCACAGCCTGATTTGTTTTTTTTGGGGGTGCCTTGGGATCAATTTGCTCCATCCCACAGCCTGATTTGGGTTTTTGGGGTCCCTTGGGATCAGTTTGCTCCATCCCACAGCCTGATTTTCTTTTATTTGGGGTTGCCTTGGGATCAATTTGCTCCATCCCACAGCCTGATTTGTTTTTTTTGGGGGTGCCTTGGGATCAATTTGCTCCATCCCACAGCCAGATTTGTTTTTTTTGGGGGTGCCTTAGGATCAATTTGCTCCATCCCACAGCCTGATTTNCATCCCACAGCCTTTTTTTTTTTTAGGGGTGCCTTGGGATCAGTTTGCTCCATCCCACAGCCTGATCCGTTTTTTTGGGGTGCCTTGGGATCAGTTTTTGCCTGCCCACAGGGTGGTGGCACCTCTGGGATCCCTCCACCCCCCTGAGTGCCACCTGTGGCCCCAGCTCTGCTGTTTGGGGCACTCTGCTGCACCCCAAACCCACCCAAGCCCCTCCAAAACCCCAAACCCCACCAGCACCAGCAGCACGGGGGGGTTCCCACTCTCCCTCCTTGCCTCCCCCAGGGGGATTTCAACACCGACACTTCCCGAGGGAATCCCCCCGAGCACGGAGGGCTCAAACCCATCCCGGACTCCCCCCGGAGCGGGCACGGGGGGCACTGCCCACCCCGAGCCCTCCCGTGCCCGCCAGGCTCGGAGGCGAAAGCGGAGCGCGGCTTTGATCCCGGAGCTCGGAGCTCGCTCCCGGCTGCCGTGCGCGGCGGGATAACGATGGAGCAGCTGCGAAACCAGCTGGGTCAGCCTAATGGGCATCCCATAATAGCCAGGGGGTCCTGGGGCGGCGGGATCCCAGCTGGAAGAGGAACGGGATCCAGTAAAATCCTTCCCTCGCTGCCATTAGCAATCCCAGCTGGGATTTGGGCCGGTCCCATCCCTCCCGGCCGGGCAGAGCCCCCCTGGAAAGAGCATTTAGGAACATGAATTTTTCAGGAGCTCGTTTAGCAGCGAGCATCTTCCCAGCTGGTTCTGGGCGAAGAGGATTAACCCCTTGGGGTGGGGATGGAAGGGGGCAGATCCCCAGTGTGAATAGGGCTGCTGGGATTTGGGGGTGGAAAAAGCAGAATTAGGAGCAGGGGGATGGGTTCGGCTCCTTGTTTTCCTCTCCGGGACCAGGGAATGGCAGCGGAAATTGGGTCTCACCCAAAATATCCCTGAAACAAGCAGGAAAAACCCCTCACGGTGCACATGGGGAGGCAAAACCTGCCGGGAAATCCAGGCAGAGGGCTTTGCCTGCATCCCCCATCCGCTGCTCGGAGCCTCTGGGATCACAGGCGAGCCCGGATCCGACGGGAAGGAGCCACCAGCAGGACTGGGAGGCGTCGGGGAAAATTGCATTTGAAGCACAGCCAGTGCTGGAGTCTGCAATAATTATAGCAGCGGGGTCAAAAGAGCCTCCTGCAACATCGTTTCCCTGCTCAATAGGCAGCAGCTGTTGAAAATAAAATAAAAAAGCCCCCAGAAAGTCCACACAAGGGAAGGGTGGAGAAGGGCCAGGAGAGAGGGAGGATTCTCCAGTGGGATAATGGCTGGGCTGTCTTGGGGGAAGAATCAGGGTTTTCTGGCCAGCTCTGCTGTTGAAGGTTTCAAGCAATGATTTCTCTCAGAGGTTTTTCAACAAAACTCCCCTGCCCGTGGTGGTGTCTGGCCAAAAATGAGTCAGGGTTTGGCTACAGGTGGGCACAGCTCAGTTAAAGCCCCCAGAGCCTCTGGGGAGGGTCTGATGGATCCTTTACATCCACCTGCTGATGGGGCTGGCTGTGGGGAGGGATTTTCTGATGTCTTCAACCCTTTCAGACCCTCTGGGAGCAGGGGGAGCATCTGCTGGGCTGTCCCATCCTTCCTCAGCCTCATCTTCCTCCCAAGTAGCTGGGAGTGCACAGGGTCCCCATATCTGCATTTCTGCAGTCTGGGATTAGGATTTGTAAAACCCAACAGTCTTTGAGGGCTCTGCAAAAGGACTGAGGTGCTGTCACCAGAGTGTCCTTTGCCACCTCCCTTCACTCAAAAAAGAAATATTCAAAGCCAAACACCCTGTAATTTTTGACCAAAATCCCACAAATTTGAAGCTAAACCCCCTGGAATGGGCAAATCATCTGATCCCAGAGCATCTGCCCAGCTGGGGGATGGCAGAGAAGAGCCTGGATCCACACAGGGAGAATTTCCTGGGAGGAATATTAAACTTCATAACCAGTGGATTGGAGTTTTACCAGCAGCTTTTGATGGCAACAGATTTTTTTTTGTAATCTCCCAGCTTTATTGCTGGGAAAAATGTGAGGATTCCAAGGGGCTTTTGGGGTCCTCAAAGCATTTTTAAGTCACTTCTCCCTTCTCCCATCGCTGCTGCTTCATCCAGGGATGCTGAAGGATCTGGGAAAGGGATGGGAAGGTGGAGAATCCCAGTAAAACCAGTGGGCAGGTGAATGGGATGCACTGGTGAGGATGTGTGGGCACAGCTTGGGGATGGGATGGATTGGGATGGGTTCATCTCACTGGGGCAGCTGCTGCAAGCACCAGGGACTATCCTGAGAAAATTCCCTTTGCTCTGGACAGAATTCCTGATTCTGTGCCTGACAGGGGATATTTGTTCCTCTTTTCAGGGGTAAAATAGGGGAAATTCCCAAGGGATCCTCAGCCCCGCCTCATCCTGGTGATGGAGGGGAGAACTGGAGCATGGAGAGTGGGGAAATGACCAAAATGCTGGGAAAAAAGGGTTGGAAAATCCAGGAGAGGGCTGAGCAGGGAGTGAGGGGTGGCAGCTGAATCCTGGCCCTGGCTTTGGGCAAAGACAAGAAAGAAAATCCCCCTCTGGGACTGCAGGCTGGGATGCTCTGGATCACCCAAATGGGGTTATTTTCCTGCTTTTTGGCCAAAGCTGCTGGAGCTTGACCTTGGAGCAGTGTCTGGTTCCCTCCTGCCAGCCCTGAACTGTTGGATTTCCAGCAAAATGGAAACAGGAGCTGGGTGAGCCCTGGGTCCAGGGAGCTTGGCTGGCACCCCAAATATCCCAAATGACCTCAGGCTGACAGCCAGGCTCGAGAGGGAGGGTTTGCAGGTGAATTTTTGGGGGCTCCCAAAAAAAAAAAAAAGGGGGAGCCTGGGGAAGGAGGGGAAGCAAACAGCCCCCCAAATCTCCCAATTAATGCTCCTCATTCCCTGTCTGCAGCCCAGTCACGGTGCTGATGGAATCAGGGATCCCTCTGGAGGCTCCCTGCCCCACTGGGAGCCACGGGCCGAGCCTGACTCCGCCACGGCGGCATCACATGAAGGATATTGAATTATTTCCCTGCCTTTTTCTGGGAATTGCCAGTTAAGGCTCTCAGGCAGGGCTCACTCCCAGCTCCTAATCTCATTCACCTGCCATTTACCCCTGGAGCAGAGCACGAGGCAGCCCTGCCTTCCCAGGATGCGCAGATATGGGGGATCACGTTGCTAATTAGAGGGAATAATCAATATTTGCCAATGGGATCGCATGGCTTATGAGAAGGAATAATCAATATTTACAAGGGGTGCTGCAAATTGCTGAGCAGGGCAATTCCAGGTGTGTGGAGTTGGGGTGCAGTGAAGGGAAAAGTGGGTCCTGGAACTCCAAAATTCCTCAGGAAAATAAATGGAAAAGCAGAAATTGGGGGTTATTGTGCGTGTGGGTTAATCACATTAATAAAAAAATCAAAATAATTCCCGAGTTATTTTAATTAAAAAATTAAAATAATTCCCTAAGCATCCAAAACTCCAGCCTGGCACCTGGGAGTCTCCAGGGAATGTTCTCCAAATGATTTCTGAGCCCCAAAACCAGATTTGGGGACACCAAAACCATTTTGAAGCTCGATTGAACGTGGCCAAGTTGCTCATGAAACAAGGAGAGAGGAAATCTGACAGTTTGGGGTTCACACTGGCAGAGGGAGAGGCTTTGTCCTGAAATTCCTTCTCCACTTCCAAGCTGCCTTCAGGGATGGTGGAAATACCCTGAAATCCAAGCAGCCCCCCTCAAATCCCTTCCTTTCAGCCCTCAAAGTTATCATTTAATTAAATACAACCCAAAATGCTTTGATTAGGGCCCAAGACTGATATGTCTCTTTTTTCAAACTCTTAACAATAAATTAAAAAAACCCCAAAGGCCATGGGGGTGGAAGTTCCCATCAGTTTTGAGGCAGAACAGGGACCAAGCATCATCAGGAATGGACGTGGCACCACGGAGGCAGATGGAGGAGAGCTCTGGATGAGAAATCCTCTTTACCTCATCTATATTTTGCTACATTTTGATTATTTTTTTGGCCTGAAAGTTTTAAAAACCGTGGTTTTTAACACCTTCCCGGAGGGCTGCAGCTCATTGCTGAAAATAGGGAGGCTGCTGACACCCACTCCACGGCTCCTCCTGTCCTCAGTCCCATTTTTTCGTGCTATTGATATAATTTTTTTTTTTCTCCTGGCTCATTTCAAGCCTGAGCTCCCCAGACTCTGGCTGACATCTGTTAATATCCTGAAACCCGAGCCCCAAGGGTTTGGAAGCACGACTGCTGCTATTTTCAGGATCAGGAGGGGTTTTCCCCACCCTGGGCTCGCTGGCAGCCCCGGGCCATCCAGGACATCAACCCGCCGAGTTTTCCACTGGATTTATTCTCCAGGCACAGCACAGGCTCCAGAGAAGGCGGAGAAGCTGCTGGGAGAGGGTGAAACCAAAATTGTCCCCAATAGCGGGGACAGAGGGGACCAGCAGACCCCGGGAAAGACAAAGCACATCCCGCCGTGCCCAGCCCACCTTCCTCATCCTGCTAACTCCAATCAAGGAAAACTCCATCTGGGAAGAAGAGAAAACAAATAATTTAAA
>VZRH01003769.1:233644-285445 GCA_013397555.1 Urocynchramus pylzowi | reverse complement strand
TTTTTTTTTTTTTTTTTGGCGCATATTGAGTGCGCCGCTCTCTCTGCCGGAGCCCAGCCTCTGTTTTACTGTACTAATGACTTTTTACACTCCAGGTAAAATCAGAACAAGACGAGAAGGCTTTCGAGAGCTCGTTCTGACAAATTCCTCACTGTAATTACTGGAGCAGAAAGAACTCATCAGCAGAACACGCCGTTGCTCGGGGCGCTAAAAGTCTCGAGTGGTGGTGAATGGCCCAGATCTGGGAGCCGGGCAGGGCTCGGCAGGTCCCGCACGCCCAGCCCGGCTCCCCTCCCCGAGCCAGGAGCGATTTTATACCCCAGTGATCCCGAGAAATGCCCGTCCCCCCGGGGCGCGGCGGGGGCTGGGCTGGGTTGGATGGTTAAAGGAGATTTGGGGTTGGTTTGAGTCCCTGTGAAGGGTGGGGGTCTCCCGGGATTGTTCCCAGGTCTGGTTCTGCTCTGGGTGCTGTGGTGGGAAAAAAAAAATCCATTTCCATCAAAATCAAAAAATCAAATCCGTGGAAAGCAAGAGGGGGAAATAAAGCCCAGCCTGGGCTGGTGGCAAAGCAGCTGGTGCAGTGGTTTCTGCAGCCACAGCAGGGTTGGGATATCCCTTGGAACATCCCTTCGAACATCCCTTGAAATATCCCTTGGAACATCCTTTGGAATATCCCTTAGAATATCCCATGGAATATCCTTTAGAATATCTCTTGGAATATCCCTTGGAACATCCTTTGGAATATCCCTTGGAACATCCCTTGCAATATCCTTTGGAACATCCTTTGGAATATCCCTTGGAACATCCCTTGCAATATCCTTTGGAACATCCTTTGGAATATCCCTTGCAATATCCCTTGCAATATTCTTTGCAATATTTCATGTAATATCCCTTGGAACATCCTTTGGAATATCCCTTGCAATATCCTTTGCAATATCCCTTGGAACATCCCTTGAAACATCCCTTGGAATATTCCTTGGAATGTCCCTTGGAATATACCTTGGAATATCCCTTGGAACATCATTTGCAATATCCTTTGCAATATCCTTTGCAATATCCCTTGGAACATCCCTTGGAACATCCCTTTTGGGCTGCATCCACAGCTCAGGAGATGCTGGAGAGCCAGCTCAGGAGGGGAAAGCCACCGGGATGTCCCCAGGTGCAGGAGGAGGAGGAGGTGGCACCGTGGCTCAGCTGCTGGCTGGGCACAGGCTGGGGGAACAGGAGGGGACAGGGCAGGGGTCCCCAGGACCACCCCAACCCCACAGCCGCACCCCCAAACCCGGGCCAGGCACCCTCAAGGTCACACCCACGAAATGTTTCTCTTCCACGAGCGATGCCTTGTCTGGGAAGGGGTTTGGGAAGAGCTTTTGAGGCATTTTAAGGGAACTGCAGGCGTGTTGTGACGTTCCTGTCCCTCATCCCTCATGTCCTGGCCCCAGCACAGGGAAAACCCATCCCAGCTCGGCTCTCACTGCCCTCTCCAGCTCCCCTCCAGCCAAGGCAGCTCTCAAAGAGGGAAATCCCCTCAAAATATGGGCTCTAAACCCAGGCTGAGAGACGAGGGACAGGAGAAATCCCTCCATCCCTGATCCTCTACCCCTCTCAGCACAGAGCTGTGGAGGTGTCCTGTCACTGTCACGACACGAAATAGTAAAACTCACACAAGGTGTTCCAGCATCCAAACAGGAACAGGAAAAAAAGAACTTTATTTTTCAGACTTCAACATTTATAGAATTCCAAAAGTGACAGTGGATTGGAGAATGACATTGCCACCTCTCCAACCACACTGGTCAAACTGACAGTCCACCAAAATTCTCCTACAGAGAAGGATGCAAATCAATCATTATTTACATGAAAGTGTGTGAGAAACTCCATCACAAGAATGCAAACATCAGAAGGCTCAGAGAAACTCAAAAGAACAGGGTGACAGTGTCCCCCTGGCACAGGGGACAATGAGGACACCCAGCCCAGGAGGGCCCCCAGCAGCACACGGAGTGTCCCTCCCTCCTTCCCTCCCTCCCCTGCTGTCACCTAAAAGGATTTGTCATTAGGGATTCATGGTGGATTAGACACTCAGCCCCATACGGCTTCGACACCTCGGGCAGAGCATTAGTGGGAAGCTCCCGGGGAGGGACACTGGGGGACACCTGGGGACAGGCAGGAGGACACCTCCCTGTCCCCGTGGCTGTGGCTGAGGGCTGGAGGGGTCCCCGGGCACCAGGGCACGAGGGGGAGTTGATGCCTGAAAAGGGACAAGCGTGGACCTGGACAGATCCAGGGAAAGAGGGATCCAGAGCAGGATGGATCCATGGACCTGGACAGATCCAGAGCAGGATGGATCCATGGACCTGGTAGGAACCAGAACATGGATGGATCCATGGACCTGGATGGATCCAGAGCAGGATGGATTCATGATCCTGGATAGATCCAGAGCATGGATGGATCCATGATGGACCTGGATGGATCTGGAGCAGGATGGATCCATGATCCTGGATGGATCCAGAGCAGGATGGATCCATGATGGACCTGGATGGATCCGGAGCAGGATTGATCCATGATGGACCTGGATGGATCTGGAGCAGGATTGATCCATTATGGAACTGGATGGATCCAGAGCAGGATGGATCCATGGACCTGGATGGATCCAGAGGATGGATGGATCCATGATGGACCTGGATGGATCCAGAGAAGGATGGATCCAAGATTGACTTGGATGGATCCAGAGCAAGAGAAGTCACCTCTGGCTCACCCCCACTGAGGTCAGCCCCACAGAGCATCCCAAACTGAGCACTTCCAGCAGCACCACGATCCCACAAAGCTTTCCCTGACCCATGGAAAAGCTGGAGCTTGGATCCTGACCCACCCTCTGCACTCTCCAGCTGCATTTGCTGCCCTCAGCAGCCAATCCATTGATGGGCAAAGCTGCTTTTTTGGAGCGTCCTGAATCTCCAAAAAGACTTTTAGTTGTTTCCTTGGATGGCTGGTTTGGATTTGCAATACCCAGGTCATGCAAAAGCTCTCTCTGCCCTCTCCCAGAGTGAGGCTTGGAAAACAAAACCTTCCCTTTTGGGGGGCTCCTTCCCTTCCTTTGGGGTCCCTGCACCCTGATTTTGGCACCAAGTGTGGCTCCAGGCCCCCCACCAGCTCCAAGAGCCCCCCAGCACCCCAAGAGTGGGGCTGGAGCAAACAGGGAGAATGGATCCCTCTGCTCTTAATCTCCCTCTATCTGCTAATTAAATATTGATGGTGGTTAAATATTCATAGAACATTTGGCTCAGAGTTTTTATCTGTCTTCAGGCGGACGTGGGGTCTTTGATGTGTTATTTTCCTGGTCACCCAAGGTCCCAGAAGCCTCCAGACTTGTCAACACTCTTTTGAGGGAGTATTTCCCCCCCTTTTGCCATGTGTTGCTGGGAGAGAGTTTGGGTTCTTTCATCCCCAGCTTCTTTTCCCTCTGTATCCTCTTTCCTCCTGGATCTCTCCCCAGATGATTCCCGTGGTTCAGGAGTCTGGGAGCCTCGTGGTGCCTCCAAAGGGGGAGGTTGAGCATCACCCGCTGCTCTGGGCACATCTCCATCAGCGGGGAGAACCCCGGGTGGGTCCCCGCGGGTACAGGGGGCACGCCCGGACCCCGAGGTGCTGCACCCCGGTTTGGGGACCCCCGAGGAGCACCGGGACCCGGCCGGGCCGTGCGGAGGAACAGCACCGAGAGCCGTTCGTGGGGCAGCACTGACATCTTGTGCCAAACGCCGGGAAAACAGCTTCCAAGGATTGCTGGGATGCAGGAACTCCTGCCCTGCTGCTGTGCCCCAAACCCTGCTCGTGTCCACCCTGGGCTGGCACCTCACCCAGCTCAGGGCTTGGCCGCTGCCAGGAACCCCGAGCAGGCCCTGAGGTGCCAAAAATGACAGAGGGATCCAGGCCTCACCCCAGCCCTGCACAGCTGGTGCTCATCCCCATCTTCATCCCCTTCATCATCCCCATCTTCATCCCCAGCTTCATCCCCAGCTTCATCCTCATCTTCATCCCCATCTTTCTTTATCCCCAGCTTCACCCCCATCTTCATCCCCTTCATCTCCATCTTCATCCCCATCTTTATCCCCATCTTTATCCCCATCTCCATCTTCATCCCTAGCTTCATTCCTAGCTTCATCCCCATCTTTACCCCCATCTTCATCCCTATCTTCATCCCCATCATCCCCATCTTCATCCCTTTCATCATCCCCTTCATCATCCCCATCATCCCCATTTTCATCCCCACTTTCATCCTCTTCATCACCCCCATCTTCACCTTCATCTTCACCCCATCTTCACCCTCATCTTCATCCACATCTTCATCCCCATCTTCATCCCCATCCTCATCCCCATCTTCATCCCTGTCATCATCCCCATCCTCATCCCCATCTTCATCCCTGTCATCATCCCCATCCTCATCCCCATCTTCTCCCCTCATCCCCTTTGAGGTGTCCCATTCCAACGTTTCCCACCTGGAATTTTCCCTGCAGCAAACTCCTCGGGACACCAGGAAGGTCCTTGCCCACACCCAGCCCAGGAAATACTTGTGGAAGGATTTTAGGGGAATTTCCAAAATGGGGGAAGGGGAATCCACACCGGGGCTGCCGCGTGGGCTCCACCCACCCCACCTGCTCGGAGTGATGCCAGGGGAAGATTCTCAAGGAAAATACCCCGGGGTGGGCCTGGAGGAAATGAATTAATCTCCCCTGGGGTGTCTTTTCCTCCCTGGTCAGGCGGTGGCAGAAAATACGTGTGAAAAAGGTCACCGAGGCCACAAAGGCAGATCGGAGCTGCTGATAGCTGGGAAAACACCGCGGGAGCCGGGGCCAGCTCGGGGAGGGGGATTCAGGTGGGGTGAAACAGAATTCCCCAAACCCTGGTGATGCTACCCCCGTTACCCATCACCACCCCCCTGCATCCCATGGGCACTGTCCAGCCTTGGGGTTGAGCCTGGAGAAAAGCCAGGGATCCCAGCGAGTCCCAGTGTGGATTGTTCGGATTAGTTTTGATCCCAGCACCTGGGTGCAGAGGATTTTATGAGCACCTTCCTTGGTGGTTTGGGATTTATCCTTCTTTTTCTTGTTTCGTGCCTTTCAGGTTGCTGGGAAATGATGAGGAGAGTGGAAACTGTAGGAATGGGGGTGCAGATCAGGAATCGGGGCACAGACCAGGAGTCAGAGGAGGCTTTGGGTTTATTTGAGTTCTAAACTCGGGGTTTTCAAAGGCCAGGGCTGGGAGGAGCTCGCTCAGCTCGAGCAGCCCAGCCCTGATCGCAATCTCAGGCAGAGGAACTTGGTGTGAAATCAGCGTTTGAGCCGGGGCCGTCCCCTGCGGGGGCAGCCAGGATGCCGGGGCCAAAGGACACGGGAAATGAGTCAGTGAGCACCCGGAGATGTGTCGGGGAACGGGAGAGTTCAGCTCGGGACAGCTGAGAGAGGATGAAATGCCCAGGGACCACGGGGCAACCACAAAAGCCCTGCCCTCAGGAGATGGGGACAGGGATTGTCATCCCTAATGGGAACTTTTCACCTCTCTGAGGTCCCCACCATTGCTTTGGTCTCCAGCCTCTTCCCTTGGGGCTGCTCTCCCTCTGGGGCAGAGATGTGGGACACAGCTCCAAAGTCAAGAGAGGAGCCCAAACCCCCGGAGATTTACAGCAAAGCCACACAATGCCATGTTTTTCACGGCGTTTCCACTTCCCACAGGTTGGAACATCACTCCCAACCCTTCCCTGAGCCTGAATTAGGGAGGTGAGGGTGGCATGGGCTGCTCCAAGCCTGGGCCAGCTCCTTCCAGCAACACTTGTGGCATGCTCGGCATTCCTCCCACAGGATCAACGTGTCTGAAACTGGATTTAGCTGTGATTTTCCCGGTGAAATCTCCCCTGGAAAAGGATGGCAGCACTCATTCCATCTTAATTCCATAGGAGGAAGGAGTCTCAGGCCAGCTGGGTGCCAGGCAATGCCTTGGACAAAAGAAAAAAAAAAAAACCATCTCCACTGCTTTTTGGGAGCAGAATCCAGCTGGGCTCTGCAGGGATGTGGGTGGCAAAGGGGACACCTTTTTTTAGGGACCTTTTTGTGGTGACCCAATCTGATAGAAACCATCTCTGCAGCAGCTGGGGAAGTCCTGGGTGGCTGGGACCGGACAAGGTCTTTAAAAAAGGAAATGGCACGAACGAGGTGTGAATTCAGTGATTACCTCAGCGTCAGATGGAAAAGGTGACCCGACCACGCTTGAAAAGGGAGAAGAAGAAACCAAACAAAGGGAAAAGAAGAAATCGAACAGAGGGCGAAGAAATCAAACAAATCCTTGTTAGAAACAGCCCTGACCTGGCAAAGCAGCTCCGCTCCCGGGCTGACTTTGGCTGCCCCAGCCGCAGCAGCCGCCCCCGGGGCTATTGATCGGCTGAGAGGGAAATGCAGCATCGATAAAGCATCGGCTGGAAAAGCTGCTCTGCCCCGGGGGAGAGCAGCATTCCCGGGCTGTCCCGGTGTGTCCCGGTGTGTCCCGGTGTGTCCCGGTGTGTCCCGGGCTGTCCCACAGCCAGAGCTGGGAGCGCAGGCACGGAGGCCCCAAGAAACAGGGGAAGAAAGGGAGGAAAAAGGTGTTTTCCAGCCCAGATGATCGGTGGGATCAGAGGACTTGTGGGGCCACCCCAGAGCAGAGACTGTGCCCACGTCCCGTGCCCTTCCCTGCATCAAACACTGATGAGCTGGGAATGTCGTTCCCGGCCTTCTTTGCCTGCTGCATCCCAGAATTTTACCTCGGAATCTTTAAAAGGGGTTTTCCCAGACCAATAAACCCTGTTTTGTTTTCCTTCCCTTTGTTTTCCAGGGAATATTTTCTACCCTTAGAGGGCTGTGTTTGCCCCAGCTGCAGCAGGAGCTCTGTGGTGCGTGGGGGTAGGAAAAGGGATGAGAGAAAAGATGGATCCAGTCAGGGAAAGGCGAGCCAAGGGCTGAGCCAGAGCAGAGCCAGAGTCATCTCTGCTTCCCCAGGAGGGATGAATTGGGAATTTGGGTGATGACAAAAGGTGCTCAGCTCTGCCAGACAACCACAAACCCCAATTATCTGCTCCCACCACCCTTGGGGTGTCACCTGGCACCTCACTGTCACCCCACACAGCATCCCAAACAAACTGAGGCTGATTTCTGGGAAGTGGCTTTGGAGCAGAGCAAATGGAGGCATTCTCCATTCCCATTCCTTCCAGGAGCAGCACCCCAAGGCAGGCCAGGACACAGTCTCAAGCTGCATCAAGGGAAATATAGGTTGGATATCAGGAAGGAGTTTATTACAGAAAGAGTGATAAAGCTCTGGAATGGCCTGCCCGGGGAGGAGGTGGAGTCACCATCCCTGGATGTGTTTACCAAAGCCTGGATGTGGCACTGGGGGCCAGGGTTTAGCTGAGGTGCTGGGGCTGGGTTGGACTCGATGATCCTGAAGGTCTCTCCCAACCTGGGGATCCTGTGATTCTGTGATTCTGTGTCCCACACAGAAGTCCCAGGATCCCTCCGTGTTCCCAGCCCCGCAGCCTCGCCCCGCTGCTCCCCATCCCCCGCCAGCTGCCGGCAGCTGGGAATCGCCCTGGGATCTGCAGGGGCTGGGGGGAGAAGGGGCTTTTTGGACAGCTGCAGGCAGGCAAAATCCACCAGGGATTCCCTCGCTGGCTTCTGCCTTTCCCAGCCCAGCACGGCCAAGAACATGAGCTGCTGCTCTGGCAGCGGGAGCAGGGAAGTGGAGCCACCTGCCCGTCCTCCCCCCGGCCCCCTGGGCCCAAAACAGCCCCAAACCTGCACAGAGCAGTTTGTGTGCCTCATGCAACCAGGCAGAAGCTGTTTCTCTGTGTTTTGGGGTTTTTCTCTCTAGCTTTATTTTCTCTATGGCTGTTTTTTTTTGGCGGGGGAGGGATAAAGGGGTTTTTGGCTGGTGGTCCCCAGGGCCAGGATGCGAAACTGCAGGGCAGGGGGAGGACAGGAACCATGGGAGACCCTGCAGGATGCTGTGCCTGTCCCTTGACCCACCCAAAGGACATCCCCAAACCCTCTCACCTCCCCTGGGGCTCCCTCCACGAGGCCTGGACACAGCCTGCCCAGTGCTCAGGGTGCAGAGCCAAGCTTTGGGAACAGCCTGTCCATCAGCCCCAGTGCTGGAGTACGGAGCTCAGGGAAAATCCCAAGCCCATCGGTGCCAGAAGCACGGCCTGGGAGCACATTTTTTCTTTCCCAGGGCTGGGGAGGGGATGAGGGGATGAGTATCACTTACCCTCTGTGCTTTGGGACGTGGCAGGGGCCGGGCCCTCCCCCTGGCCCTGGGGGAAGATCCCCCATAAAAGCAGCCGAGGCAGGCTGGCCCCAGCACAGGAGGCTCAGCCACTGCCACAGCCCAGCATGGGGACAGCCACCAGGGTGGTCTGTGCCCTCCTCATCCTCTCCACGCTGTGCTGGCACAGCCTGGCTCAGAGTGAGCATTGCCCCGACCCCAGGGGCTGGGGGATGGGGGCAGAACCCAGGGGATGGGGGACAGGGACAGAACCCAGGGGACAGGGACAGAACCCAGGGACTGTGGGGTCGGGTTTGCTTCCTGCACGGGGTGCAGGGGGATCCCCCCAAAGAGCTGCCACTGCCATGGCAGGAGGGCTGAGGAGGGACTGGGGGTCTCCAGGCTGAGCAAGGCTTGTGCTGTCCCCCAGGAGCTCCAGCTGTGCCGGACAAGTGCTGCTTCAACTTCCAGACCAGAAGGATCAAGAGGGACAACGTGGTGGCCTGCTACCCCACCAGCCCCGAGTGCCCTCACCAGGCTGTGATGTGAGTACCCCAAATCCACCCCTGCATCCTGCCACACCCCTTGCCTTGCTTTGGTGGGTGCAGTCCCCCCCCCCGTGCCCCTGAGCCCCTCAGAAGCTCGGTGCTCCCCACTGACCCCAGTTTCTCTGTGCCCCAGCTTCAGGGTGAGGAACGGGAAGGAGATCTGCACCCAGGCCAGCAGGGCGTGGGTCAAGAGGTACCAGCAGAGCTTCCAAGTCAGCTCCTTCTCCATCCCCAGCTAGAGGGGTGGCTGGGGACAGCGGGGACTCCTCCCCATGGGGGACACCACCGAGGCAGAGGGGACACTTCTGGATGGAGCAGCTCACAAGGGACATCCTGCCCATCACCACCTCCCTGAAGGCAAAGGGCCTTTGCCAAACCACCAGGATGGAGTGTCCAGAGCCTCTGTGGTCCATGGGGAGGCTGCAGCAGAGGGGGGTGAAGGGGGAGCAGCTCCACAGTTGTTTTTTTTTCGACTCTGAACAGAATTAAATGTGATTCCCACATGCAAACATCTGTCTGTGCGAGTCTCTCGGGCCTGGGCAGATCCTGCTGCCGGCTTTCCTGCCCAGGTGTTGGGATCAGCAAGGAGCCAGGAGGAGCTGGAGCCTCAGCCAGGTCTCTGTGAGGATGTCCAGGGAGGAATGGGGCCAAACCAAACCCATGAGGGCTTTGGGGAAGAACCAGAGGGACAACACAGCTGGGAGGAGGGGGCTCCCTGTGCTCCTCATCCACCATCCTAATTAACAACCCAAATCCCATTAGAGGGGGATCTCAGGGATGCCTGAGCCAGCCCAAAATCCCAGGATGCCACCAGGAAATGTGATGGGGGTGCTGTGACAGTGGCAGAGCCACCACAATGAGCAACCAGCAATGGGTAACAAGAGAAACAAACCCAGCCACCACCAAGCCACCCACCCCAGAGCAAGCAGAGGCCCCAGAGCCAGTGGCAAGGGGTGGTTTTTGCACAGGAACTCACAAGTGTGAGCATCATCCTGTGCTGTTTGCTGTGGCCACAACCCAGCCCAAAATAGCCTCCCAGCCCAGCATCACCAGCTGCTCCCACAGCTCTCAGCAGCCCTCAGGTGTCACAGGGGCCAAAGTGGCTGCCAGAAGGAATTTCCCCTCACCACTCGCCCCTCATGGAGAGATCCAAGCGGTTTTTTCCACGGGGAGGGTCTGGAGCTGTCATGGAAAGCCTGGCTGGGGGTGTTATAAATCACACAGGGCTGCAGGCAGCTCCTGGTGGCCTGAGGAGAGCCAGAGCTGCTGGTGCTGACAGAAGCTTGGGGTGGACATGAAGATCTCCTTGGCCCTGCTCATCCTGCTGCTGGCAGCTGCCTGGACTGGAAGCCAGGGGATGTCCTGTAAGTACCAGCAGGGAGATTTTCCCTGCTGAGCTGTCCCAGCTCCTCCTCTGATGGGATTTGGGGCTGGGGAAGGGGAGGAGAGTTCAGCTCCTGATGGGTTTGTGGGGCATCACCAGCTGCCTGAGCATGGGGGTGTCCTGGATTTGTTCAAAATGAATAAAAATGGGATTGGTTCAGCCCCCTGGATCTGTTCAAAATGAGTAAAACTGGGGTTGGTTCAGCCCCCTGGATCTGTTCAAAATGAGTAAAAATGGGGTTGGTTCAGCCCCCTGGATTTGTTCAAAATGAGTAAAACTGGGGTTGGTTCAGCCCTAGAGTCCCAGCTGGGGAGCTCTACGGGCAGGGAACTCCTACCTTGGGGCAGAGCATCACCCCTGGGGCTGCAAGATGTTCCCTTTGTGGGATGAGGGAGCAGGAGCAGAACCCACACCCCTGGTGCCAGGGGTGGGGGAGCACTGAACCCTCCCTCCTGCTCTCAGTCCGCAGCTCCAGAGCCAACTGCTGCTCCAAGGAAATGTTCTACCGCCGGAAAATCCCTGAGTTCAGGATCCAGGGCTACCAGTACACACCTCCCACCTGCAGCCACAGGGCTGTTCTGTGAGTAACCCCAGCTCCCAGCCAGCCTTCCTCCCCTCCACCCCATCCTCACCTCGCTCACCCTCCTCCCCCACCAGCTGCTCTGTTTTTGGGGACTCCCCAAAAACGAAGCACCCTGCACAAGGTGGGGCTGTCCTCACCTGGCTCTTCACACTCACCTCCCTCCCTGCTTAACCCAAACAGCCCCAAGTGGCCCCATTTCTGCTGCCAGCAGGCCAAGAGTCAGGCCTGGCAGGGAAAGGGGGGGCAGGATGCTGCAGGAATCCCTGGGGGATCCCCCACTCCCAGGCTGACTCGGGGTATTCTTTCCCCCCAAGTGTGAAGCTGCTGGAGGGGATGGTCTGTGTGGACCCAGAGAAGAAATGGTTCCAGGAGTACCTGAGGAAAGAGAAGAAAAGAAACAGCACCTCCACGTGAAGCTGCCTTCCCCAAATCTCTATTTAATTGTATTTTGTAATTCTCTGTGTGGTTTTGTGTCACTCATTAATTTACAGAGCTGGCTCTGTCCCCTCCCCTGCACTGCACGTCCCCTGTGGACACAATAAACCCTCCTGTGGTCACCTGTAGCTGGAGTGAGATGTCAGTCCTGGGCAGAAAACAGGTCACATCCAGGCTCAACCCTCCCAGAAGAGTCCAAGAAACCCAAAGGGCCCAGCTGCCCTCCAAGGTGGAGCAGCCCTTCCCAGGTGTGGGGTTTAAGGATACCCTGGGAGCTGCCCACAGGATGGAGGCAATGGGAGAAAGATTCCCTTTGGGGTGGTTGAGGGTGTTTAGGGGCTGGGTTGGCTCAGTCCCTGGGGAGCAGCGCTGGTGACAGCCCCAGCTGGGTGTCACTGCCTTCCCCACCACCCCTGGGACATCAGCCAGTTTGTCACCCAAACAGGGCACCTGTCCAAGCCATGGGCAGGCAGTTTATCCAGAAAAACACTGCATTATCCACTTCCCTGTCAGTTTGTGACTCACTCAAATCATCTTTTTGATGAGCTAGGACATGCCTCACTCTTAAAGGTACCTTTATGAACATTGCCAGATTTGTTGCCATTTATCTGCCCCCATTTGGGGCATTTTTTTGTACAAATCAATGAGCAATTTGTGCAAATCAATGACCAATTTTGTACAATCAATGACCAATGGACAATTAATCTGCCACAATGCCCACAGGACTACATCACCTGGAACTGGTCTGGAATTGGAAGGAATATTCTTGCCTAGGAGTGTGTAACTGCAATTCTCAATCAAAGCATTTTTGCAGAGAAAATGAGAGTTAACCAGACTTTTCTAGTTGCTCTTTGATGCTGGAAATCCCAGGATCCAGCAGAATATTTGGGATGTGTGAAGGATAGGGCAGGAATTGGTTCTCTAAATCATAGAAGCATTTAGGAAAAGACCTTTAAGGTCAGTTCCAAGCATTTACCCAGCACCAAACCACATCCCCAGGTGACTCAACTTTGGAACACCTCCAGGGCTGGGGATCCCACCCAGATGCCACATTCACGTTCTGACTCAGAGGTGGAGCCCACAGAGGTGCCAGATGAGGAAGCACTGAAGCCCTTGGAGATGAAAGATTGCCAAGGGTGGGGGTGAGGGCCACCAGTGTCCCTGGTGGCAGGAGGGTGGCAGGCATGATGCCTCAGGTTTTAGTTTTTATATTTTTCAGGTTCTGTGCTGCTTTAGTGTGTGGGTCTGGGCTTTGTATTAGGGGATGGTGAGCTCTCTGCACAGAGCAGGGAGACAAAACAATTCCTGCTCCAGCTGGGGACCAAGGACAAATGATCCAAACCGCAGGCACAAGAGCACAACCAACGTGGGCTGGAGAGAGGAAAACAAGCAGGATGGGACTGCCTGGGCTGGAGCTGGAATGGGACAATGAACTCCAAGGTGCAAATGGAGCAGAACTGATCCCAGTGAGAGCCCCTGTGACCATTGTGCATTTTGGGACCATTTTGGTTCACCTTGGGTGCAGCCCTGGCTGGGCTCTGGTGCTGCCCAAGGTGGATCCATGGAGGAGATCCTTTTAATAAATCCCTGCTTTATTCTTTAAATCCCTGCTTTCTGTCCAACCTCTGCTCCAGGCCAGCCTTCTCAAGGCATCAGGCACGTGTGGCTGCAGTGCCAAGTCACCCCCCTCTTGCTGGACATCATTCCCCACTGATCACACTAAAGATTGGGCTTAAATGTGTGAGAGNCCCACTGATCACACTAAAGATTGGGATTAAATGTGTGAGAGGGTATTTTTTGTTTGGACTTAGATGTTTATTAATTCTTATTTATATTACAGTCTCACACACTGTGGGTTCTACGGCACTAAAAATAAACTAAATTTTTAGTTTAGATTTTAGTTTAAAATCTAAATTAAACTTAATTTTTAGTTTAGTTTTATATTTAGAGAGTCAAAAATAAACTGAAAATGGAGCTGTATCTCTCTCTTTACAAGGCTTTTTAGGGACAAACTATTTAATTAAGAAATGACACAAATTATTTTTACTTTTAACTTAATAACTAATTACTCATGGCCCACAATGCAGATTTTTTTTATTTAATTATACAATACCACCCAAACCTATGAAGAAGAAGGTGAAGGAGAAGGACTAGCTTTTGCCTTTAAACTTCTATTTTGTTTTATATATATTACTATATTCCAAAACTTCAAACTCTAAGTTTTTTTACTATGTGATATTACACACTTCTATTCAAGCTACACACACTCATAATCTAAGTTCTATAATTCAATTTTGGAAGCCTTCTTTACAGCCTCAGGTTAAATGCAGTGTTGTCTTGTGCTTGTCAGCACAAAAATGTTTATTAATTCTTTAATTAATTTAATTAATTTAAAAATTAATTTGAGGGGGATTTTCTGGAATGCCAGGTGTGCTGCAGCCTCCTGCCTGGGAGAGGTTGTTCTTTTCCTTGCCATTCTTCCTCTCAGTCTGGTGCTAAAGCCACTTTGATGCAGGACCACAGAAAACCTGTCCTGGGCTGGGGGTCTTACCACAGGATCCTCAGGGAGGGAAGGAACATTTGGAAATGTGAGTTACAAATCCACCAGCAGGGCCTGCTGTAGGAACCCTGCTTTGAAAGCAGAATTATTCCCACAAAACCCCACCAGGAGGGTCAGGGCCAGCTCATGAGGCTGTCCTGTTCTCCTCAGAACCTCGAGCCACAGGAGCCCTTTGCAGCATTTTTATCAATGAGTGTCACTTCCCAAGGAACATCTGGAAATTTGAGTTACAAATCCACCAGCAGGGCCTGCTGTAGGAACCCTGCTTTAAAAGCAGAATTATTCCCACAAAACCCCACCAGGAGGGTCAGGGCCAGCTCATGAGGCTGTCCTGTTCTCCTCAGAACCTCGAGCCACAGGAGCCCTTTGCAGCATTTTTATCAATGAGTGTCACTTCCCAAGGAACATCTGGAAATTTGAGTTACAAATCCACCAGCAGGGCCTGCTGTAGGAACCCTGCTTTAAAAGCAGAATTATTCCCACAAAACCCCACCAGGAGGGTCAGGGCCAGCTCATGAGGCTGCCCCATGTTCTCCTCAGAACCTCGAGCCACAGGAGCCCTTTGCAGCATTTTTATCAATGAGTGTCACTTCCCAGGGGGATGTTGCATAACCCCTGTGGCTTCCTCTGCACTTGCACGGGATCCAGGAGCTGGCTGTGACTTTCATTTCTTCCTGCTGTGGGTTCCTGCCTTGGGGAAGGCAGAGGTTGCTCTGATCCCTTTGGTGCTCTCCTGAAAGGGGTGCTCAGAGCATCCCTCTGCCTCAGGGTCAGCAGCTGGACTTGATTATCCTTGTGGATCCCTTCCAGCTCAAGAATATTCTGTGATTCTCCTCTTATGCCTTATTTCTGGGATAAGAGCCCTGAGGGAGAGGTTCCTCCCCCTGGCACTGAGCAAATTTGGGGTCTGCTCTGGCCCCACACTGTCCCTGCTGCTCCTGGCTGCTCCCCCTCGTCCTGCCCTCAGTCAGGGATGGTCCCTCAGCACAGCCCCAGGGGGTGAGGGGGTTTCAGACTTAATTCCCTCCTTTTCTTTGGGATACTTATGCAAGGCAGTGCCAAAATAATCAGATTTTGTGAGACCAGTGCCATGTTTGCTCCCCACCCCGTGTGAGTTTGTCTGGTGGTGAGGTGGCTCAGGAGGAATTTATGGGAATCTTTGAAGCCTTTCTGTTTTGGCTGCACCTGCCTCAACTGCCTCTTCCTTCCTTATTTATTCCTTATTTATTATTCCTTATTTATTATTTGTTCTCTTTCCCTTTTCTCTCCTGGGTGCATAAAATTTTGGTGGTATTGAGTACTCAACCATAACCAGACAAGCCAAAAAAAAGAAGTGGCATCTTTGGCTCTTTACTCCCCTCCCTAACTAAAGGGCTTTTTCTTTCTTTAGTTTTTCAAATTTGCATTTGTAAAGCTGAAGTTTCTCTTTCCCTGAGTTTCCTCCCCGCCAAATTCATGTTCCTCTGTTGGATAAATGCTCAAAGAGATCTTCCAAGGCAGGAGAAATAAAACCACAAGTCATTTCCTTACTCTCCCTTTATATCAGTTCCTTATATCTAATTCCTTAAACAGAATTAAACACCAACTGCCTGCTCTTGCTGAGCTGCACTTTTGTGCAATTCTCCGTAATATCCTCGATTCCAGTCACAATGGAAAGTATTTCATCAGCATCCAGTAAGAAGTCCCATCCGGCCCTCAGCTGAATGGAGAACTGAAAGCTTGGCCTGTCACTTCTGCAGCAAAGAGGAAATGTTTTTGCTTTTTCCGTCAGAAATAATCTATTAATTGAGAGATTTTCTGTGGTTCCTGCCGGATGACAAGTCATACTCTGGAAAGTGCAGTGCCCTGATCTCATTTTCCAGGCTTTTCTGGCTGTGGGATATTCCTCACCATGCTCCTGGTGTTTGTTGTCCCCCAGTGCTGCTCCCTTGCCCGTCCTGCCCCTTTTCCCTCTGTTTGGGCACCCACCAAGCCAAGCTCAGCTCATCCCTGGCTCATTTTTTCTGCTCTCTCCAGAAAAAATCCCAGCCAGGCTCTGGATAGCTCAGGATCTCATTCCTGTGGTGGACCCAGACAGCAATTCCTGGTTTCCTTCATCCTGTCCCACTCCCACTTCTCCCCCATGCACAAGCCAAGCTGGCCCTGGTGAGGCAGGAGAGGTGCCAGAATTCCAGGGGTGGCTGGAGGGCAGAGCTGTGGGGAAATCTCTGTGGGGTTTACAGGCAGAGAGGGTCATGAAAACACAAAAAACTTCCACTGGCTGGCCCTGAACTTGGGATTCCTCTGCACACAGAGGGTGCTTTGAGCTCTAGAGAAACCTCTCGGTGTCTCTGCAATCAGCAGGGAAGAAAAACAGAATAAATTCATGCAGATCTGCATTACTCTGGGGAATTGAGTCCCTTCCTTCTGCCTTTGTGTATCCAGGGACATGTGACAATCAGGAGCCTTTACAGCAGGTGAATTTTCCAAGCCTTCCTGAACCACCACAGATGGAGACCCTGGTTATTGGTAAATCCAAAGGAGCTATTAATTTATTTATTCCTTTGTAGCTCCATGCACAGAGTGGCTGAAACAGAAAGAGCTGAAAATTGGGAGTTGGAGAAAGAGCTGGAACAGCTGGACCTGTTCTTCCACCACTCCAAGGCCAGATCAGCCCTGCCCAGCTCATCCTGAGCAGCTCCAGGAGATGATTTGCACCCATTCCCTGTCCCACAGATGCCCACACCAGGCAGGATCTGGTGGCTGGGGAAGCTTTGCTGGACAAGAAGTGGAGATGGGAGCACAGGCAGTGCCATGGCTCAGCATTTTGAGCAGTTGGACTTTTCCCTTGAATCAGTCAGGAATTAGTCATAGCCGAGGCAGGGTCAGCAGCAAGGCCAGGGGAAGCTGGGGTTTGCATGGTAACTGCAAACCTACTGTGGCAGCATCAGGAAAAGGTTGGAAAAAGCAAAAAAAAAATGGAGGAAGGAACGATTTTGGCAGCTCACTCTGTCTGGGTGTGCAGCAGAGGGGGGTGTTTGGGAATTACCCTTTGGAATTGCAAATGCTGCCCTTTTTCATTCACTCTGCAGTTTCCTGGAGATTTTATCTGCAGTGAGCTGATCCCAGTGGGTACCAGAAGGATCCTCTGCTCCCTCTGCCTCCAACCCTTAATGCTGTGTCCTGCCACGGGAGTCTCTGCTTTTTGGGGCTAAATCAGGAGAGATTAAATCAGATCACATGATCCTTCTTGGGAAGATGTGGGCAAGCAGTTATTGCAACAACTTGAGCGTTGAGAGGCTGCAGCCAAAACTGAAACTCTTCGGTGTAAATTCAGTCAGAGGAGAGGGAAGGTGACAGGGCAGGCTGCAGCCAAAAAATGAAACCCTTAGAGAGGTATAAATTCAGCCAGGGGACAGGGAGGGTGGCAGGGCAAGCTGCTGGCCTGGATCAGGGCACCAGAGTCCAGGCCCTGCACCTGCACCTGCAGGGACTCCGTGTCTCTGCAGCCTTTCCAGTAAGGAAATTGTTCTTTGACCAACCACCAACAAAAAGGGACAAATGTGAGACCCCCAGTGACTTCTACCTCAACACAACCTCATTCCCTCATGATTTTCCCTGTCCAAGCAGGAGTTGGTGTTCTCAGTGGAGATGAATGTGTGTGCAGTGGTTGTGGACCTCACTCTGGATCCCCGTGGTGGAGCAGGCTGAGAAGTGGCATTTGTGGCAAACCCAGGGAGAAGATGGCATCTGTCTCCTGGCAGGGCTTTTCTGTCAGCAGCAGTGCCTGGGGGTGTCCATGCCAGGGCACCCCCAGAGCTGCTGCAGAGCCCTGGCACAGCTTGGGAGCACCAGGCACCCAAAGAACATCTCAGAGGCCGCAGCCTCGTGGACGGCGCTTCCCTTTCTGCGGTTTCGCGTTTTCCAGCTCAGCAAAACTGGGTGATCCTGACATAATTTTCCCAGTATGATGCCCTCACTTTCCTTCTTTGAAACCCTGCACCCGCCCCTCGGATGGGGATAAAAGGGGAGCACGGCCCCAGGGCCACAGAGAGAGTCCTGCAGCCTCCCCAACTCCAGCTCCAGCTCCTCTCACAGAGCCCACAGCACCATGAAGGTCCTGGCAGCCACCCTGGCCACTCTGCTCCTCCTGGCCACCTGCTCCACAGCTGAAGGTCACCTCGGTGAGTCCAGCATCTCTATGTCCTCCCTGGAGAGTCCCAGCCCTGCCAGGGTGGCTCTGGGGAGAGTTGGGGGGGTTTGTGTCACACTGGGGGATGCAGGTTTGGAGCTTGGCGTTGCCTGGAGGGAGTTCTGCCAGGGGATGTGGAAATCCCTGGAGGGGGCAGAGGCTGAGCTGGGCTCTCACCAGGGCCGTGTGTGTGTCCCCTGTCCTCACAGATGGTGTCCCCAGCACCTGCTGCTTCAGCTACCAGAGGCAGCCCATCCCTCGGCGCCGCGTCAGCTCCGTCTTCGTCACCAGCAGCTCCTGCAGCCAGCCGGGCGTGATGTGAGTACCCAGGGGTGCCAGGGGGGCTGGGGACACACATGGGACACTCAGGGTGCTGCTGGTGGGACTCAGGTCCTGCTACCCAGCCCAGCAGCTCAAGGCAGGTTTTGTCCTGGCAGTGTGGTCACCCAGAAGAAGAAGCAGCTGTGTGCAGATCCACAGGCAGCATGGGTGCAGCAGCTCCTGAAGCACTTCCAGGGCCTGGAAAACTGAGCCTTCCCTGCTGACAGCCACAATCCCACCCCTGCACAGCTTCCAGCCTCGGGCACAACAGAGAGGATTTGACCCCCAGCCTTCTTCAATGAGGAAAATTTTTTTATTTAACTTATTTAAGTTAAACTAAATATTGTTTTTCTAAGTGCAAAAATTATTTAAACTATGTCAGAATAATACACTAAAATAAAGATAATTTCAATCATATCCACGTGTCTGTTAATGGTCAGTTTTGATGCCTCCTTGCACCAAGGTGGGAGAAGGGACCACAGGGACCCCTGGGTTTGCTGTTCCCCAGCCTGGGTCCAGCTCTGGCGCCACCCAGTTTGACCCCACAGGTGACACCTGTGTCTCACCTGGGGCTGCCAGTGGTGGCTCTTGATTGGGAATGTCCTGGAAGTACCTGTGGTGCCACGGGAGAGTTGGGGTATGATTTTCTATGGGATGGAATATCCTTTGGTCAGCTGGGATCACCTGTCCTGACTCTGACCCCCCACAGCAGCTCCTGAGTCCTTGATGAAGGAAAACACCACTTAGGAACAGCTAAAACATCAACATTATTCTCATGCTGAATCCATCAGCAAATAGCTAGAAAAAAAATAAATAAAATTGAGCTGCAGATCCTTCCTCAGCTCCATTGTCCCACACCACTGGTGACACCACCAGCCAGGTTGTCACCCAGCAAACAGGACACCCGCCCAGGACACAGGACATGGAGACAGCAGACCCAAATTTCTGTGCCACCCAACTCTTCGTCTACAGGCACAATGATATAATGGAAACTATTTTTGTGTGAACTTATTATCCTGACATATTTGAAATACCACACCTAATAGGTGCCTTTTGTAAGTTCAGAGGTATTTGTGCTGAAGGAAATGCAGTAGATTTCACTCATCTGGGCTTCAGGAAGACACTTGAATTAAGGCCAGATAGTAAATTATGAGCAAAGGCAGAGAAGATGTGACTGGCATATGAAAAGTAAATTTGGTCAAGAGCTGCCTGAAAGGGGTTTGGTAATTGCCTCAGCTGAAAGAGGCTGTGTCACACTCACTGGGGCTTACCCACACAGTTCCTTGGGTTTCTGCCTCAAAAAATATCCTGCTTGACATTTGCATTAATGACCTTGGCACACAAAGCAGGAGAAGGCAGAGGAAAAGTGCTGATGAGGCAAAACGAGATGGGATCATCAATCTGGAGCAGGCCAGGACATCACACAAAAGGATTCTAACGACCTTGAGGGGTGGAGGAGGGATCCAAGGCAGCGGAGCAGAGTGGGATCCTGCTGGTGAGGACAGGGATAACAGGAACAGCCGCTCCAGTCTGGGAGCTGGGAATGGCTGGGGCAGGGAAAAGCCCATGGCACACATCACAGGAGTGATGTTACCATGAAAAGAGTTAAATGCAAGAGGTTTTGGGTTGAAAAATGAGGGACTGATCCATGTGAAGGCACCAGGAACCAACAGAGAGGAAATCAGGTTTGCACAGGGATGTTGTAAGGTTCTCACGCAGGTTTCTGACCCCAGATAAAAACCAAGCACTGCTCCTGTGGACACCAGTCCCACTGATGGCTCAGGTTTCAGCTTTTACATTTTTCAGATTTTGTGCTGCTTTAGTGTGCAGTTCTGAGCTTCATATTAGGGGGTAGTGAGCTGCCTCACTCTGAAACTGGCTCAGCTGATCCCTTCAGTCTGGAACAGCAGAATAACAGCACTTCTGCCCAATTTCCACCAGAATATCCTTTTTGGACACTCCCACCTGTAACACCCCTCTGTGTTCTGTGCCCTGAAGGAGCAGAGCTGAGGCAGCCTCTGCTGGTGCAGACACCCCCATTTCCTAAGCTGACCCCTTGCTGCTCCCCAGGGCTGGATTAATTTTGTGGTTCCAACCTTTCACTCTCCACATTCCTTGTGGGTGCCCATCCCAGCTCGCTGGCCTTGGGACGTGTCACCATCACTGCAGTACTTCAGGACATCAAATCTCCTCTGGGATCATCAGGGGTTTCTCTTTCTTTATTTCTCTCCTTTCAGTTCCCTCCACATCCTCATCTCTGAGAGACCAAGTCCCTCAGAGCTTCCTGGGCCACCTCACTGCTAAGTTGAAAGCTTTTTATAGCACTATTTCAAATTTTCAGGCTTTTTCTATCAACTTCCTCTTTCTCTGGAATTTCTCTTTCTAATTAACTGGGACAAGACTAATCCTGGGGTGTGCTTGGATCCCTTTCCTTTTCAACCACAGGATGTGGGACTGACTCATATTTTAGGGAGAATTACTTCTCTCCCCCTGATCTGTGAATCCCAGCACCCACAGCATCCCTCCACTCCCAAATGCCAGCCAAAGCTGTCTCTCTGGACACTCTCCCGAATTTTCCTTCTGTGAATTCCCCAGCAGGACAGCTGTGAAACCTTTGCTTTGCTTTTAGGACCAAGCCAGGAGTAATGGTAACCATCAGCACTTTCCCATCCTTTTCAGAGCCACTTTTTCCCTGCAGCCTCCATGCCTGGACCCTGCTGGGTATAATTCAGCATGACAAAGCCTCCTCCTCCTCCCAGGAGAGGCATCACTCCTGATTCAGAGTGCTTTTTGGTGTGAAAACTGCTTTTTACCCTGGGCTAAATGGCTCAGTGCAGCCCCAGGGTGGGCTCCCCTGAGTGCCTCCAAAGAGCTGACCCTGCTACCCCCAAAAATGCCCTGCAGGAAGGTGGGGAAGAGCCCAGACAGTGCAGAGAACCAGAAATAACAAAACACAGCCAGGTTTTGCATCTGGGCCTGCCTTTTGCCCATAGAGCTGAGGGGGAAAAAAAAGTGATTTTGCAAGCAAGGACTCACCACAGCTGTCCCCACAGCAGGACTGTGTCCCCATCACCAAGAGCAGCAGGCTGGGAGCTCAGGTGACAATGACAAATGACAGGTGCCAGCCTAGAGCTCCATGCACACCCCTGAGGTTGGGGCACAAGTGGCAGGGATGCTCTGGGAAGGACACAACCTCCAGCAAACACCTTGGGCACAAGAGGCAGCAGACCTTGTGGCTCAGAGGGCACAAGCAGAGGAACAAGGCAGACACAGGGATTGTTTGCAAGGAGAAAGAAGAAGGAATTTGCTCTGGGTGTGATTCTGCAACAGGCAAAATGTTAACTCATCCTGCTGCTGGTAACTGGCTCCAGAGCAGCAGCACAGGCAGGAAAGGGTCAGGATGACTCAGGGCTGAGCCACATGTGTGGTGGTGCCCAAATTCCAGGGCCAGGTCAACCCTGGATCACCCAGGAGGTGAAAATTAATCTGGTTTTTGAGAGATAAGTCCTAGCAGAGGATGTGCTGTCTCCAAGGATTGAACATTTGCTGCCCTCCATGGCTTCTGAGGGAAGGGAGAGGCCCTTGGGGTTAGAGCACGTGGTTTTTCAGAGAAACAGAGCAAGCAGGGCTGGGGAAACACAACTTCCACTCACTGTGTCACTCTAGGAACAGACTTCCCCTCTCCCCAGGTGATCTCCCAGCACCTCCTCACTGCTGTAGGATTTTTTCTCCCATTTTTTTTTTTTGCTGTTTAGATCAGAACATCGTGTCCTTTCCAGCAGGAAAATAAAGGATGAAATTGTTCAGTGACCCTGTGGCCCATTCTCAGGCCTCTCTCACCCTCTTTGCACTGCACACCACAGTTCTTCCATGCTCTGCAAATTTAACAAATCCACGCTTGTTTCAAGCAGCATTAAAAAAAATATCACATAGCACCAGAGCTGTGGGGTCCCACACACTCCTGGCAGTCAGGGGTGAAATCCACCCAGGCCATTTCCACAGGCTGACAATGAGGTGTCAGAAGCATTAGAGGATTTTTTTGCTTTTTTTTTGCAAAAAAGGAGCCCCACAGGACCGAGCTGCTCATGCAATAATCCCTGCCCAGAGCACACCACTCACAGATTTTGAATCCCTGTCAAAAATGACGTCAGGTTAAACTCCAGGAAAAGAACAGGAGCGAGTGCCTGCTGGTGTGGGAACACAGGACTGGGCAGAGATTCCCAAGGATTTCCCAGCCAGCTCTCCCCAAGCTGTTGCAGAGCAGCATTGCAGCACCATCTGCTGCCTGCTGCTCCCCAGCTCCTCAGCAGGCAGCTGAGAAATACCTCACTCACTCCTCAGGGTGACAAATCCTGCAGTCACTGATTAGAACATGGATCTGTCTTCTCTTCTGGGTGGAAATCAGGGCTCAGGCTCCTCAGAGTTCCCTCAGCTGAAGCACAGTCTCAGATCTTGTGATCAATACTGCAGATGAGTGTGAGCAGCAGAAGCACCAACTTACAAAGTTTAATTGCTGCAAATATTTACTCAGGGTTTAAGGAAATTAACACCCTGCTGGCACTTCTCCTTGCAGCAGCCTCCCTGTGAGGGCACAGCACACCTGACTCCATGTGTGGCTGTGCATTTCTCAAGCTGATCCCAGATCCTCCTGCCCCATCTGAAAGGTTCACAGCAGATTCCAGCTCCTCCTGACCCATCTGAAATGTTCACAGGAGATTGCAGCTCCTCTTTCTCCATCTAAAAGGCTCACAGCAGATTCCAGCTCCTCTTTCTCCATCTAAAAGTCTCACAGCAGATCCCAGCTCCTCTTTCTCCACCTGAAAGGCTCACAGCAGATCCCAGCTCCTCTTTCTCCATCTAAAAGGCTCACAGCTGATCCCATCTCCTCTTTCTCCACCTAAAAGGCTCACAGCAGATCCCAGCTCCTCTTTCTCCACCTCAAAGGCTCACAGCTGATCCCAGATCCTCCTGCCCATCTGAAAGCTCCCAGCACCCATGCCAGCCTGCAGGAACGTGGTGCTGCACAGGAGCAATGCCCAGCAAGGACACAGCAGGCTGAGAACAGCATGTAAAGGCAGGTTTTGTATTTGAGCTGGCAGGAGTGTGACCTTGTCCTTTACTTCACTGGGATCTACAGGACTAAGTCCAAAGAAATAAATCAAAGGTGCCCATGGAGCAGATCTCCTCCTCTGGGCCCTACTCCACGGGGCAGCTCAGACACAGGAGCAGAAGGAAGGCCCAGCACGTGTGAAGGATGAGGGCACAAGCTCAGCTGACTGTGGAAAGGCACATGCCAGAAGAAAAGAGGGAACAGGAAAAGAAGAACCAGGGGAATCCCAGTATTTCTCCTCACCCTCAAATCCGAGAATGCCACATTCAAAGCTGCTGCAGCATATCCTGGCTAATAGAGGAGATGGTTCATTGTCCCAAATCCTGGCCCATGCCTCTCCCCAGCCTTGGGACCATGACAGCATCTGCCTCATCATTCTGGCATTTCTGACAGCTTCCCCCTCTCACACACCAGGCTCCTGCAGACAGCTCAGAAATTGTGTGTAACAGCCAATATTCTGCAAACATCTCGTGCCAGATTGAGCTGGGAGAGAATGAACACAGCCCAAGCCACCCAGCCAAGGCAGCAAGTGCTCCCAGGGCTGGGAGCAGTCAGGGCAGCCCTGCAGAGCACCCCACAGGCAGCTGCCATCCCCCTCTGTGCCCAGCCTGCTGCAGATGTGTACTGAGGAGATTTGGCTGTTTGTTCTCCAAACCTGCCTTGGTAATGCTGGAGGAATATTGACACAACTTCCCTTTGAAGCAAGTGGAAATTGAAGCTTTTTGTTGAACCTGTTTTTTTCTTTAATCTTAGCTTTTAGAACAAGACATTTAACAACATTACCATTCATTTTTACATCACATGTCACAAGTTCAGCTGGACTCCTGCTTTAGCTGCAGCTGAATGTTGTCTGCTTCCCCAGAAGTCCTCAGAGTGAAGATTTATGGAGAAGCAGACACTTAAACACACACAAAACCAGAAAATGCAAGTGGGTTTTCCTAATGAGGCAGGCACTTAGCTGCATGCACCTCTCCACCAGAAACAAGTCCCACTTTAGCAGACACCAACAGCATCTTTTGTCTTTGTCTAATTTGGGAGCTGTGCTGCACAGAAGTGGGAAGGCAGTTAATGTATGCAAAGTTTGCTCGAGCAGAAAATGCTTGATCTGGTCAGGGACTGGAAGAACAGAAGCTTTACATTCCAAACAAAGGATTCCCCCAGGAATGGGAGGTACATGAAGATGTCCACTTCTGCATCTGGAATTAAAAGCTGAGATTTCTCACAGAGAAATGCAAATCAATTAAGTGAACCAAGAAATGTTTGGGGAGGAGAAGGAAAATACTTGGCAGGCAAACACTAAAACGTCGAGCAGCTCTGTGGGAGTCATGTCCCAGGGACTGGACCAAAAACATAATTAGTCTGTTGTGGAGATAAACACCAAGTTTGTGTTCTGTTTTCTCATCCCAAAAACCTCCTGGGCACTTGCTGCCTCACATCCTTCCTCCAGCAGCAGAGTTCTAAGTGTGTGAAACACCTGGGGGAGGAAGGGTTTTAGCAAAGTGTGACATGTTCCTTCCAAAGTGCACAGGCAGTAAACAACACTTCCTCTGGGTTTGCACTGCTCCCAGCCACACTGGGGACACTTGTGGCATTCCCAGCTGATGTCACCTGCCTGGGAGCTGGATGGCAGCTCTGGATCCACAGTGCCTTGTCTCTCACACCTAGCAGCAGCCAGAGCTGCCCAAGTGTCCCCACAGAGGTAAAAAGGCCACCAGTCCCACCAGGCTGGCAAGGAAATGAGGGGCTTCAAATGTAGATGACATCTGAGTCATGCTGCTGAACCTGCAGGCAAATCAAAGAGGGAGAATCAGTGCTGGCTTAAAGTAACTCCCTTTGGTCTGGGTCTTCCTCTCCTCCAACTCTGAAGCCTTTTGCAAGATGCTCTGCAATAGTTTTTTCTTCCTTCTTTAAACAAATTTGCCTCACCCCTGAGTTTAGCCTTAAAAGTTGCTTCTGTTGCCTCAGAAAGAGCTGCTCCCTCAGCTGCTGCTGCACTCAGCTGTGTCCTTTAGTTCTAAGCACACCAACCCTGAAGGAGGTATTGAATGTTATATTCAGGAGCTTTTAATTGATCCTAAAGCCCTCCAGTTTTGTTCAGATAAACCACAGCAAATCCATCAGGCTTTCCCCATTCCCAATACCTTGCCCAATTAGCATTGCCCACAGACAGCTGATTTCCTTCCCACTGCTCCAGACCACATTTCCTTACAGCTCTTCCTCATTCTCCAGCCCAGTGACATTTCAAAGCAGGTTGTTTTCTCCCAACACCCAGCTCATTGCTCTTCAGGCCTCTTTGACAGGGAGCACATGGAAGAGAACTGAGCTGTTGGGAGCCTGGGGATTTATTGGTCTCTTCCTCCTTGCCTTTTAAAAGCAGGAGACAGGCACAGTATGTTTTAAGCTCTCTATACCTGGGAGCACATTTCTCATTTCCAAGTCTGGCTGGTACAAATAAAATTTAACACAGATCCTCCTACTGTGTACAGACATCTCTGCTTCATTTACCAAGGCTTACAGCTTTGCACTCCAGCTTAGATCAGAAGTGAGAAAAAACAGGCAGCCTCAAGTTATAAACATTCCCAAATGATGTGCCAGCACCAGGGGCTCCAAAATCCTGCAAAAGCCTTGTCAGCTGTGAGGCTGGGACAGAGCAGGACAAACCAGGTCCCTACAGGCAGCCACCCTCTCTGAACTCTCAACTTTTAGGCAACATTTAGGAATTTACTGACGAATCTGATTACCTTTATAATCTGTTTTCTGGTTCCTGTGCCCACACTGTTGGCAGCCAAGGAATTGGCTTGGGAAGATGACTTTTCCACTGGCACCACGTGCTGAATTTTGTTGGTGCAGGGCCAGCTGCTTGCAGTGTTTAACAAGTAAGCAGGGAAAGGTCTTTGAAAATTTACATCCACTGCATCTCCAGTTTCGAAGGTTTTCATCCATGATGGGGCCTTTAGAAGAACAGAGCACATGGAAATTTAATGCCCTCTCTATATCAACACTCATTAAGCCAAAAAGAACATCAGATGAGTAGTCAGAAATTAAAGGCCATCTTTCCTCATCATTTTTCAAGCCTCCCTTCTGTCTCTAAAAAACCATTGACTCAGAGCCATTTTTGCTACATGAGGAACAACCTGCAGACAAAGCCAGCCCTATTCCTGCCCTGCTGCAGGAAGAAGCCAAAGAGTTTATTTAAATAACAAGCAACTTATGACAAAAATCTGGGTCTAGTTCCTCATTGCCTTCCAAAAAAAAAAAAAAAAAATAGACCAAGGCTTTTATGACTTTCAGCAACCACAAAGCACATGAATGAGAATGTGAAGCAAACTGTAAGAAACCACATTTAAATGTGTTAGTCACAACAATTTCATTTGCTCCAAGACCTTAAACCCTGATTGTGATTTCATAATCATAAAATGAGATGATTATTTTTTGCTGATGGTCCTGGTATTCAGTGCAGGAAAAAGGCCTTAAGATTTTGTTTTGACATGAATTTTCCTCTAAAAGTGCTCATGCTTCTAATATTTTATCATCAAGGGTAGTGAAGGCTTGGAGTGGAATACAGCAGCTCCCTTTGGCACACCCACACTGTTCCATTTTGGGGTTCATGCTGGAGAAAGGGGCAGGGATTTGGGGTTCTTACACTTCCTAAGGAGCGATCCAAGGAGCCCAGGACTTCATTCCAGTGATTGTAAAGCCCAGCCTGTTTTTCCTCCAGCTTCAGAGCATGAATTTCAGACTTCAGTTCTTTCAGTCGATCTTCAAATTTCCTGCTGTTTTCTAAGTAGTCCAGCCTGAGTCCACACATTGGAGGCAAAAGGTTTAGGGTGGCACAATTTAACTCAAGAGCAGGTGTTTGTGGAAGGAGGAGAGTTGTTTTTTGTTTCCTTTTATGTTTTATAAGTGAAATGAACTCTGGCAATGCCAGCCTGGCTCCCCTGACCCAGTGGCAAGGGGGATCACTTCTTTCCTTTTTGCTTCCTAACTTTTCACCAAGCATTTCCTTCCAGACTAAGGAATGTCTGATGGATCAGCTCCCAGCAATTCCACACTTTAGCACTAGAGGGAAACTTCTGTCCTCTCACATGCTGTTGGTTCAGCAAGGTGCTTTGTCCCTCCCCAAGACAGAAGGTTCTGGATTCATCATGGCTTGATGCCACCAAAAAACCCTTCCCCTGTGTGAAAAGCCAGCGTGACACAGACATCACCCACACCAGCTCAGTAAAAGGCCTCCAGCCACATGCACATCCCAAATTATTAACAGATGAACTGTGATTCCCAAAGATTTCATTGCCTCTCTCATTCATTTGCACCACAAGCATGCTGATACCTCTCTCTCTCTATCTCAAAGGAGAGTCTCTTGAGGTCGATGTCCTTCAAATCCAGCTTGATGGATCCTTTGTCAAAGTTGGCATCTCTGCTGTCACCTGGGGAGTACTGGGGGTACTTGGCCATGTGCTGGAAGAGGCAACACAAGCAATGTCAGTCAGATCTGATGGACTTATTTGGGATTTTTCTCCACAGTTCTGCAAGAGTGCCATGTTGAGCTATTTCCTAAGTTTCTGAGACACACAGATGCTCCTGCAGCCTTCCCTTGTACCCAGATGAAGTTCACAACCCACAGCTCCAAGAGCAGGGATTTATCCTAGCTGCAATGTTTCTATTTCAGCAGAGAATGGAAACCCAGCCTCAGCAGGGCTGGAGCAGAAGAGGGAGTTGGGGCACAGACCTCCAGCAGTGCCTTCTTGCTGGGGACAACTTCACCCTCTCTGCCTAAAGACAGATGGATATGCCAGGATGGCACAGCTGGCTCAGCACAACCATGTCCACAAAAACTGCCTGGCTGAAGTGGCACCACGAGTTAAGCATGAAGGCAAGACAGCCTCTGCTCCCTAAGTCCATCACTAGTTCTGGTTTTAACTCTTGCCTTGCCTTTCTTACCACCCTGAACAAACCCAGCTTCCACCCTCGCTACCCTGCTTTTCCACACCAGTTTGTCCCCCAGCTGGATGCAGCCATGCCACTACTCAGCTTGATGGGGGCTACAAAAATGTCATCAACACCTGACTATCCCTGAAGATGAAGTGGTGCCCAGTGGAGCAGAACTCACAGGATAATTAAGCCTGGTTATGTCAAAGAGCTTCTGCTTCGCTTTGCGTTCAGCCTCCCGGGCTTCGTGCAGGTCTTGTTTCAGGTGCTCTGCTTCCTTGGCTCTGCAAGAGAAATATCCTGAGGGGAATGGCTGATGGCTCCCAACCAACACATGGATTCAGAGCTCACTACCTTCCAGAGGACAAGTCCACCACTGGGTTATCTTTACACCAAGGTACTCGTGGGAGGATGCTCACAGGGAGAACTGACTGGGCACGGCAGGACAGAGACACTCCTGCACAAAGTGGCTGAATTACCATGATTTTCCTACTCCTAATTTCCATGGCCTCAGTTACATCCTTCTGATAGAGAGTCTCTCCAGGCCATCAGAGATCCTCCCTGAGGTGGGGAGAGGTTGCTCTTTATTTTGGCAAGCTTCTTGGCAGTATCCTAAAACAAGTAGAAGGATTTCTTAATAACAGGGTTAAAAATCCTCTGTCAACACTGGCCTGCTCTGCATGTTCAGGGAACATGCAAACACTCAGTTATTTATATTCCACAGGAGTTTACCTGGTTTTACACTTCTTAAAAGACCTGAAAGGGAAACAAGAGACCATTCACTTGGTACTAATGAATGAAAACAGCCTCATATCTCACAGGGTATAAAGAGTAAATTTAGATAGGTAGCCAGCCTCATTTGAAAACACAAAACAGAAGATGCTTCAGCATTCTGGATCTTTCTTGCCAAACATCCTCTTTCTTGCTTAACAATCTCTTTCTTGCTAAACAAGCTTTGCATCTGATCCTCTGTAAACTTGACCTGCAATACAACAACAGCATCCAGGTGGAACAAACAAGGCACAAGGAGGCTTAGTCCCTCTGAAGTGTCACTTCAGGAATAATTCCCCACTCCTGGGCTTGGCTCTGAGGAAAGCAGCACTCCCTGCAGCCCAGCTGAGAGCACACAGAGCCGGGGAAGCAAACCCCACCTCCTGTCAGACTCCTTCACCAGCTTCACGGCGATCAGCTCCGCCTCCCGCATCTTCTGCTCCATCAGCCGCTTCTCCTCCTTGCTTTTCAGAGCTGTGATCTCCAGCCTCTGGCGCTCCTGCTCAGCCTCTGCAGCATTCTGGGCCAGCAGCTTGGCCTCTTCTTCTGCAATCTGGGCTTTCTCAGCCAGCAGCTCTGCTGCTTCCTGGGATCGGAGCTGAGGAGAAAGAATTTCTTTTAGTTCCTTGTCTAGAACCTCCAAAATCATCCCTGCAGGTAGGCAGGCAGAAGGCATCCTTTACCAAGAGATAAAATATTATTTCTTAAATAAAAACCAGGCAATTTAAGGGTCTAATGTTCATCCTCTGCTCCAGAATTTCCTGTGTCTCACCTCTATAAATCAAGAAGAAAAATCTTAGAGCTGGACAAAGCTGAAGCCAACCCCTCCAGTTGCCTCTTTCTCCCAATTTCAGCTCTAAGATTGTTTCCTTTCCCCCCCTCTTAGCCTGAAGAGAGCACTGTGAGCCAAATACAGGGAGGGAATGGTTCCCAGATTATGGCAGATCAGGTTTTTCCCAAGGATTCCTGCATGCCCTTTCCACCAGTGATCAGAAACTCTCCAGCCTTGTCTGAGCTACAACTCCTGTTGTCAAAAATAATCCTGCTTCCAAACCAAGAAAGCCCATCAAGCACAAGAATATTCAGGCTAACTCACCAGGGCCTCGTTGGCCTGCCTGGCTTCATCTTCCAGCTGGAAAAGGCGCCTTTCCAGCTCTTCTTTGGCTCTCTCAGCTTCTTCTCTGAGCTGCTTCTCCCTGGCCAGCCTCTGGTTCTCCATCTGGAAGTAGGATGAACAATAGTTGGTGGGATTGCAGCAGAACCTCACCTGGGCCTGAGGGAAATGCATCAAATGAAGAAGGGGCTGCTCTCCAGCTGGGATGCTCGCCAGAGATGCTGAAGCTGCCTGAACTTTGCAGCACTGAACTCCTCAGGCAAGCACTCCTGGTTATTTCAGACTGCTGGGAGAGCCCTTGGATTGATCTGGTTTGTGCCCCAAATCTTTGGGATCATCTCTCCACACAATCACCTCTGACCTCCTCAGGTGCCATAGAGGTGTTCCCACATTCAATCCTGCTACACTTCCTCACCTCCCACACACACATTGATGGCATACAGGAGCAGCAAGGGCAGAGCTGCAATAATAATCACTGTTCTCAACAACAGAGGAGCAGGAAAATTCTACCTTTTTTCTAGCTTTTTCTTCCCTGGCTTGTGCTTTCATTTGCTGGATCTCTATGGAGTCTACTTTTCTCCTCCTCATAAATAGGTCGTGGTTTCCAATGCACAACTGGAAAATCTGGATAGGAAAGGCAAAGCAAATGGGGTTTTGATGGACAAAGGCCCTGCCACACTGGCCTCACAGGACAATTCTGACTTCAGCACAAGTGCTGGCAGCTCCAAGAAAATCAGCACCCAGGACAGGCTCACAGCCAGGCACACAACAGTTCAGGTAGGTCTGTAACAGAATGAGAGATTCCTCCTGTCCTTCATCTCCCTCTGATCCCTGAATTATACAGGCTGATCTAGGCTGAGATCCCAAGATCACAATTTTGTTTACAAACAATATTTCTCAGTCAGGCTCAGCTTTAAAGCAGGAAAGCAGTTCACTCACCAATTTGTTCACTTTGAGCTGAGAGGAGAAGAACTTGAAGACTTCTGCTTTTTTGTCAAGGGGTTTAATAGTTAACTACACAGGCAAAAGGGGAAAAAAAAAAAGAAAGGAAGCACAGTGAGGAGGAAAGTAAGTTTAAACTATTAAAACCAATGCAAACTTGAGCTCATCTCCATTTCTCTCTGGGGAAGCAATGATTTATGCCACAAATAAGGGCAGAGTGATGTAAAACTGTTTTTCTCCATAGAATCAGACTGTGTTGGAGGGTAAACCCCCAGGCCCAGCTCAGTGCCAGTGTGGATGGGGGTTTCCTGATGCCACCTGTGCACTGTCCCCAGAGCTCTGGAACAAGCCCTGTCATCAGGAGAACAGGACACAGCAGCAACACCTAGAAGCAACCCCTAGAACCCGGCCTTAAAGCCAGGGAAATGTCAAGCACTTCTCAGAACAGCAACAATTGAAGGGATAAACAAATGTGTCAAGGGCCTAAGGACTTGTTCTTCAGAGCAGCAGGTCTAAGTCCTGGAGACTTCCTCACTTTTTCAGTCCCAAGCTGCTCCCAGAGGCCAGGCAGGGTTTTCCTGCTGCCAGCTCAGTGCTTCACTCCATACTTTGTGCTCTGTTTGGCTGCAGAACAAAATATGACCACTTTTTTTTTTTTTTTTATGGCCCTGTTTTCTGTTCCTCACGGGTTCCCTGGCACTCTACTCCTCTAATTCATTTGCAAGGTAATTCCTGTATAATTCCAGAGCATCTGAGTCACTAGGATCATGTCCTAGAGCTCCTTTCACCCTCTAGGTAATGACTGGCTGCCTTTTGAGGAGCAAGGCTCTGATGTGTCACTGAATCAAGTGAACCTTAAACATAGGGCTACCCAATTTCCCCCCAGTAGGGAGTTAAAGCAGTTTATTCACACATCTCAGTGGAAGTATGATGATATCAGAGACCAAAACTGTTTTGGAGGCAGCAAACCTGTAGTCCCCTCTGATTTAATGGATATGAATCTAAAATCTCATCTCAATTTTTGATCTCAGTTTCTGTGGGCTGTTTTCCAAAAGTCCCACAGAAAATAGAACAGGCTGTGCTGCCCTTTGGCTGACAAATTCCAGGTATTCCAGTACCACTGTAGTTTTCCTGGGTTTGTTTTTTTCTGATTATAGCCTTCCATGCAGCCCATGATTTGAACTGAGAATAAATTTTCCCCACTCCTTCCCTTTCTAGAAGCAATAGCTGGGCTTCACAGTGAAATTGCAGTGGTGGGGAGTGAAATCATGTCCCAACAAACTGGCAGAAGTGAGGCAGAAAACCATTAACAGCTCCCTGCATGTCTCCTCTTGCCACTGGGCTCCAAGGCTCAGCTGCAAGGACGGCTTCTGCGTGTGCAAACAGCATTTAGGTTTTATGGATCATGGAATTCCTGCTGGGATAACTCAGGAAGGCAGGCACGGTGGCATTCATAATATCTGTCTTTTTCAGAGATCAACACATTTGTTTTGCAAAGGCCAAGCAGCAGGGAAGGAGCCAGAACAGAGTCAGAGCTCAGAGCAGCCTCAGGGAACCGAGGTTTCGAGCTCATCTGCAAGGCAGGGCTGTTATTTTTAGTTTTGTAACAAAGCTCCCCAGGATTTTCCCCTTCTCCCCCAAAATTATTTCAACAGAGGAAGCTTTCAGCCTGTTCCAAGAATCCCAGTCCACACCCATGCCCATGGAAAAAGAATAATACATCAAAGCCATCATACCTCTTTCTCACTACAGGAAATGTTTCTGATAGAGCTCCACTCAAAGGATTTATTGGGGGAGAACCTGTTATTAATGCTGTAGATATGAATACCCTTGGCATCAACTCCAAGCAGGAGATCTGTGTGGTTTTTATTTTGCTAAAAAACAAGAGAGATTAGTAAATGGCATTTTTGATGACATTAAACAACCACAGACAAGAAGTATTTTAATATATTGATATTTGTTTGTATTTAGGCAATTGGTGTTTATATAAAATATTATGAATGCTGCTAGTAATAATAAACTCAGTCCTCTAGGCTGCTTATAGCAACTCAAACTATTTCTCCTTCCTACTCCCTACCTGGAGTTACTCAAAACTTCTGTCAGGTTGTAAAATATTAATCTTAACTGTTTTATTCACCTGCTTATTTAGCAGGCAAGAAAACCAAGTCAGAACAAAACCAGCAGCAGGGAAAAGCAAAAGTCAGGAGTCCCAGTTCCAAATTCCCTGGAGGACTTTAAAAGGACAGCACCATTATCTGCAGCAAGTAAAAACTGCTAAAATAAGGCACTTACAGCAATTGGGAAATAATTGACACCATACATTTCCAAGTCTTGGGCAATTTTCAGATAGTTCATCTCAGCTTCATCCCTGGAGAATAAAGCCATGATTATGAAATGCCATTCCAGCCTTTCTCTCCTGGCTGACTCTCCATTTCTCACTTAGAACAGAACAGGCAATATGACCCTTTGTACAAATTTAGTTTTGTCATCTTGCTCTCAATAATAGAAAAAAAGGATAATAAAATCAGCATCTGGACAGAATAAAGAATAAGATAAAGAATAAAAGTTGCATCTCTTTGAAAAGATGATTCATGGATAGTGTAATCTTCATTAAAATTCATTAAAAGTCTTATCCTTGTGTTAGTTTTGCCACTCCATGTCTTGGAAAACCACCCTTCCATTTTTTCCATGAATATATTTCCTTCAGGAAATTGAGTTCATTGAGAAAGGATTATTGGGCAGAGCTTTTGGCCAAGGCCAAAGAAGAGGGAGAATCTGTCCATCCACTTTTCTTCTCTCTTCAAAGTAAATCAGTAAATCTTGAGGAAAATATTCAATAAAAATAATGCTAAGAAGCCTCCAGAACAGACAGAAACAGAACCCAAATATTAGGCAAAGCTGCCTCTGCATGCTAACAGATCCCATTTATTGTTTAATTAGATTTCCAGACAGGCTGAATTACACTGAAGACAACAAATCCCATAAATAAATGTATGGGGTTTCCAAGAAATGCAAAGGTTTCCTACCTGGCAATACCCCTGTGCTCAGCATACCAAGCAGTGATCTTCTCTTCCCACATCTCTGCTGTCAGCTGGTACTGCCTGAGCACCTGCAGGAGAAAAAAGGAGGCTGGATCCCTGTAAAGATCCAAATCCAAGTTCTGCCTCTCCCAAGCAAAGTGAATGCAGAGGTGCAGTTCACAGCTTGGTCATTTTGCAGAGTTTTTAATGCTCTGATTAATCCCCAGCAATATCTGCACTGCAAAAAGGAGATTGACCCTCTGATCACTGGATCATGTCCTAAAAGATTTTGCACTGCAAAAGAGAAGACTCAAGGATTTTACACTGCAAAAAAGGAAATTCAAAGATTTTGCACTGCAAAAAAGGAAATTCAAAGATTTGGTTTTGTATCAAATTAAGACTCACCCTTTTGGGCAACAGCTCATCATGGGCTAGAAAGCCTGGCTCGTGGAAATTTGGGTCGTAGTCACCGTACTGTCCCAAAAAAAGGAAAGTTATTTCAGTTTGTTAGAGGCAGAATGCTGAGGGAGTTGTTCCTTGCACAATTTGAAGTGAAAGCTTAAGGCAGATTTTATTTTGGCTCCCCTGCATGCATCCCCTCATCTGAGCAGTCCATGAAGATCCTTCCAGCCCCTATGCCAGGCAGGTGGCTCCAACACAGCCACGGAGCCACTCACATGTCAATCCCAGCCTGGAAAACCTTCAATCCCATCCTGGAAACCTTCAATCCCAGCCTGGAAACCTTCAATCAATCCTGGAAACCTTCAATCCCAGCCTGGAAAACCTTCAATCAATCCTGGAAACCTTCAATCCCAGCCTGGAAAACCTTCAATGCCCAACCTGGAGACCTTCAAGCCCATCCTGGGAAAACCTTCAAGCTCATCCTGGGAACAGCAGCTCTGCAGGAAATCTCCCAGGAATTCACTCTCTGAAGCAGAGGAATGGGAGCTGCTGAACAAGGACAGCCCTGCTAAATTGTGTTCACCTCCTGCCACTGTGGAAATCAGGCTCTTGGTGGCAAGAAGGGAACAGAGCTCTGAGAGACACAAAAAAACTTCATGTCCTCCCATTGTGAGCTCTGTTTTGAGCACATTCTGCATCCATGAGAATTTTTAAAACTACAGCAAATCATTCCAGCCTGGAGAAAGATTACACTAAAATGTTAGACCCAAATAAATCCCCTGAATTGTAGAAGCATAGAAAAAAATCCTTGTAGTGGCATTTAATTTCTTTTTTTTTTCTGGCTGTGCTTGTACCTCCCAGGATGACCAACTTTACCAGCAAATTTTAACCCTGCTGTGTTTTACACAGATGTATTGGGCTAAACCAGAAAAAAGTCAATTAAAAAAGAGATTTTCTATGCACAAACCTTGGCCTGCACAGCATAAGAAGCCAGTAAAACTGTAGCTTCTGGGGAGCAATAGATTTCCTCATCCAGGATCTGCTTCTTAACCTAAACCAACAAAAAAGGGAGCAAGTTCAAGAAGCTCAAAGTCAGGACTTAAGTCAGGCTTGAAATGAAAGCAGACATGCCCAGACTAGAACTTGGCACCAAATATCACCTTTAGGAGTTAATAACAGCAACAAGAAATTGGCATTCAAGAACACAGGAAGCCTTTAGTTAGCATTGCATTTAATGAGACCAAAAATGCCAGTCAGCTCTCTCCACACACTTACATAAGGAGTCCTATAAAAGAAAATCCTATAAAACATCAATTTTATTGTCTGTGCTTCATTTCTTTTAACAATCCTTTTTTTTTTTTTTTCCTGCCTGCTTTGGAAAAGTCAGCTTTGCATCACATCAAACATCAGATTTTAGGTTGGGAGGGAGCTCTGGAGGTCAGGTCCAAGCAGAGCAGAATCAGAGCTGTGCAGCTGCCATATAAAACCGTAAGAGATGTTCTCCAGCTTTCCAGAATGAGAGAATAAAGGAGACCCTCAAAAGAGAAGCTGAATAATAAAGCACTTCATTTATTCATTTTCAGTGGTCTAAGCACAATCAGACAATGCCAAAAAGTCTTTCAACATTCTTTTCATTTTAATCACCTGTGGTGCTACCAAGAGCAGAGGTGTTATGGTTTATAAGGTGTTGTTTGACTTTAAATCAGTTGTGCAATTTCTGTTTGAAAACCTAAAGAGGGAAAGGGAAATTAATCTTCCTAAATCCTCCTCTCAGGTGTATTTAGCTTAGGAACATGCACAAGACAACAAAATTTTGCATAGCTCACAGTCTTAAACATTTCCAAATAGAAAAATGACTTGAGCTAGCACAAGTTCTGTTTACAAACACACCTCTGTAGGTGCTGGGAACTGAAATGAACCACCAAGAAAGTTTTTGCTTTTAAATTTAGTCCCTGGTGAGCACAATCTGTGAAGCTGAGTTACAGTGCAGGGAACATTCTTTCTAAGCTGTTAAAATGGAAAGAATGAAAAGATTTTTCTTCCATTTGGAAAGCTTCAGCTTTCACTCTCCACAGTGCAAATCATGCTCCAGAATTTAGAACAATGTGGATAAATCCCCCATAAGTGTCTGGGTTGTTTTATTTGTTTGTTTGTTTTTCTGATCAGTTTTTACAAGGACTTTTTGTTAAACTCCATGAAGAAGCAATAAATTACCTCATCTTTAAGCAGACAATATTTTGCTTTAGTCATTGACATTTATTTAGGCATTTATGCCACATTAATTTGCAAAGGTCTGAAGAGTCAGGAGAGCTGAAATCTTCAGGCATCCAGATGTCTGAACATGTTTTTCCTATTAGCATCCAGGTGTGAGCTGAAGTTCTTACAGTCAGGAAACTTTGCAAGTTCCAATTTGTTTCAGCCTTGTTTTCCTACTTTGGAATGAGAAGAATTTGCTAATTGCATATCTGCTAGTTAAGGCAGGTTCAAGCAGAAAAGAAAAAAAAAATGGAAAAATCAGGATTAAAAGACTAAGAAAAGAGTTCTGCTGTTCCTATTCCTTTCCAAAATTACCTGCAGAAATAAACTGCCAAGTGGTTAAAGGTTCTGGATGAAGTCTGGTGGGTTTATGAACCCTCAGAGCTGCAGCATTTCCCCAGTATTTCATTAGCACATCCTCCTCAAGGAAAAAGGGAATTTACTGGGTTTATTTCCAGCTGCAGACTGAATTCATCCCAGCTACCTGCACAGACACATCCTGCTGGAATAAAGCAACACTCCAGGGGCTGAAACTTCCACAGGAACTCCACAGCAACTCAGGAGAGAAACTGTGTGTCCCACACATTAGAAGTGACCATCCCAAACTCAGCTATGGAGCTTTCCCTGGTTGATCCATCTTTATTTTTGATAAAGTTCCAAGAATTTGCTCCTTTATCTGCTTTTTGATGGAGCTCAAATGGTGTTTGCTGCTCTTCTCCTCTTAAACCTTGCTAGGTGAACAAACCTGGATTTCAGAATGCCTATCAAATTCCATGATCTTTTATCCCTACAATCCACAATGAAGGTTTAGGGAGTTCTTGTTTTCTAGAGGTTTTGCCCTCCAGCACATGATCTCTCCAAAAGCCTCACAGTTCTTCCAGCAGTTCCAGCTTTGCATGGAATTTTAATTTTTTAAACACATATTAAGGAGCAAAACAAGCCTGGAATATTCAGGTTTGGAATTATCCCCCAAACTGCTGGGTGTAGTCACAAAAACCTGCAGAAGATGAAACATTCAGCTTACCTGGACACAAACCCACAGCAGGCAGGAGAGATGTTTATATTTCATAAAAATAATGTCTACAAAGTTCTTGATACAGCTGAAGCAAGCAAAATTATCCTGAGCTGTTAATAAGATCAAAGACAATGCAAAAAGGACTGGGGGAAATACAGAAAGAATTCATGGTTCAAAACTGTTCCTGACCTGAAGGAAGAATAAATGCTGGGTAATTTCCTGTAAGAGTTCCTCTTCTACCTTCTCTGGGTAGAATTTAGCCAAAAAATGAAAGCTAATGGGATCTTCTTTGGGGATTTCTTGATCTAAAACCTGTTTACAGATAAAATAAAATCAAATCAGCAGCAAAAAGGATACATGAGTGTCTCAAGATAATTTTCCCAAGGAAAATCAGAAAGCAGCCAATAACCCACTTAAAGCCTTCCCATCTTTTAGAGGGAAGGGTAATTCTGAGCTTTAATCTAAGAGCAATCAATGGTGATTAGTGTGGGATGCTGCAGGTCAAATGGGATAGAAGCAATCAGAGCAAATAATCCCATTTTCACCTTAAAAAAAGCTACCATGTCAAATTCTGAGTTGTCATGGAACACATCCCTTTAGCTCCTGTGCTCCAGACAGTCAATATTTATAGAAGTAAATAATTAATTGCCACCCATTTTGTCTCCTGTACCTTTTTGTCCATCTTTAACCAGGTGCACATTCCTTTAATTGTGTACTGCAAGCCAAAGAACCAGGTCTCCCTTAAACCAAGGGCTCGGCACACCAGATCAAACAAATCCTTTCCCTTCCACTTCATCTGAAGGAGAGAAAAATCAAGAAAAACATGTATATCCTAAATGAATTTGCTCCCTTTGAGCCCTTTCTCCTATGAAATCTTATTTCACCTTTAGGTTTTTAATGAAATATTCTTGCTGCTGTGTCAGAGTTGCTGTGTTCCACCTCTTCTCCCTCTCCAGACACATCCAGAGAGCAGCTGGAGTCATTTAACCACCAAGCACTTGAGGGAATGAGGATTGTATTATTGATTCCATGGGATGTGGCAAGTCTTTATTAATATTTGTCCAAAATTTTGACTCAATGGTTTATACAAATTGGAGTGACTGAGAGAAAGCCAGGGGAAATCAAATCAGGACACGGGGTAGGAATGCTGAACAATGAGAACAGATCCACTTTCACACCCCTCAGGTATTTCAGTGGCACCAGGCCAAGCCTTTATCCTACTCTGATTTAAATGAGTCTTCTTAAATGTTTTCATTTCAATTTAGCAGCCACAGAGAGCAAACTTTGATTCAAGGCCCCAAATTCACACACATCTGATGCCTTGTTCCCTTCACCAAAGAGGCTGTTCATCTTTTTCACCACAGTTCAAAAAGATGATTTTATCTAATTGCTAAAACTAAAAACTGAATGGAAAAAAAGAAAAAAAAAAAAGTGAACTTTTAGGCAGTATTTGAGTAGAAAGCTGGAAGTCATCCCAGAAGAAGAGCAGAGTCTGGGGAGAAAGGAGAGGTAGCAAAGGAAGGAATACACTATTTGTTAACAAGGACTCTGATCTCTAAATCAGATTTTCCAAAACCTTTATTTTCACAATTCTGTCTGCAAGTCCTCCAGAGCAGTAAATCATACAAGATTAATCTATTCTCTTTCTGAAGGACCTAATAAATTACATTAAATGGCTCACAGAGCAGTCAGGTCTCACTAAAACTGCCAGTCCCATTGGAACTGAGTTTTCTAACTCCCCAAAATACCTGTGTCTTGTTTTGCTTTTGCTGGATGATTAGGAATTAATTAATCAGGGACACTTCTGTCCCTTCAATAGTGCAGCCCAATTTATTTAGCAATCAATCATTTATTTTTCCCCAGACAGGATTTCCCTAATTAATTTATCAGCCATAATTAATAGAACTGCCAGCTTTTTCATCAATCCTTTTTTTCTCTTCTGCCCAGAGATCCAAACACCCATAGCAGGTAAAAAACTGGAGTTTATAAATGGCAAATTGGAAGAGAATGTCCCAGATCAACAAAAGTACCAGTTTATAAATTATTTTATCAACATCTTAGCACCAGCTCTGACCAGTTTATCCAGGCTGGAAGTGTCTTAAAGAGTTGTGTCAGTTCCAAAAAAAAAAAGAATTTCATGGAGATGTAGGAATCCTTACAAATAATTGGAATGAAGAAAGCAGTTTTAGTATTAATTTAGCTGTCAGTCAAATGGATTTCATGTAAACAGCTTTAAATTCTGAACAGAGTTAAGAGAAGAACACACCTGAGAATAAATAATCCATTATTTATAAAAATCACAGATCAGTTTTAAGACCATCCACTAGCTGATAATGTGAATTTTCCCCCAGCATTTGCTGACACTCTCACCTCACAGCTGAACTCCATCTCAGCATCCACTGTTATAACTCTGACTTTAAAAGTCTTTGGTTGTTTCTTCTTCAGGCCTCGGATGGACATATTTTTCAGCTGATGAGGGCAGCCACACCTGAAATCAAACACTGAGGGATGGAAATTCAGCAGCATTTTCTTGGTTAGATTCCAAACTAGGATGAGTCCAAACATGCAGAATAAATTCACCGTTAGAGATGCATTTTTTATGTCTAATAAGGATGTTGAAAGAAAAACCTTTAAAATTAGCTTGCTCCTGAAAGGAAGTTGCTCAGAAAATGCTATTGCTGTCTTTTCTCAGATTTTGGCTATCACAAATAAAATTCTCTTTCTCAAGGGTCTCTGCAGCATCTCCACTCAGTAGAACACCAGAAAATGCAGCTAATCTTTATTATATCAAATCCAACACAATCCTTTCCCACCAGTTATGGCTCCTTCAGCAACTAAACTATTGGATTTCTTTATAACATGAGATTTTAACTCTCTGAAATTATATAAAATGTCAAGAATATATGCATTGAAATTCAGCTGAATTTACCATGTTCTCTTGTGCTGCTCACTCACGATGACAGAAGTTATTTAGATCAGGAATTTTCCCAGTGAAGTTCTCCTGAAATTAATTTAATTTTCTAGAAGCTGACAGAAAATTCTACCAGAAATCTTCTATTCTAAATGTAATCACCTCCATGCCACCCAAAAAACTGAGGAGATGCTGCTTCCACAGGCACAAGGATTTTGTGGAAACCAAATATTGGAAGCTGGAGTTAAATAATGGTGTGAATCTGCTCCAGGCAGTCCTCAGGCATTTCTTTCTGAGCACAGGAAATCAGCCTGTAAAGGTTTTTGCTTCTTTTTACTTTATAAAATTAACAGGTCAAACTTGTATAATGCAGTGAGAATCTGTGAACTGTGCAGGGCAAGAGACTGAGGCATTCCTGGTTTCCTGCAATATAAGACTATTACAGTGTGGCAGAATTCCAATCTCTCCTTGAGGAATTCCAAACTAAAGCTCTAGTTTAAACTGAAAATTTCCATTTGCCTGCACCTTCCAGGATTTCATAAAATATTTTGCTCCTTTTTTTATTTTTCTGCTGAGCTCTAAATTGGCTTGCAAATGTATTGATGTTTCTACTCACCTTGTTTGTGCCACCCACCCACAAATTCTGAGGGGTTGAATAGGAGGTGAAATAGATATGGAAGTTTTTTTTGAGGTGAAACAGATATGGAAGTTTTTCTTTACAAATTTATAGGGAAGTTGAGGCAGGGAATAGATAAAATAGTTACCAAATCATAGGGATATCAGAGGCAGAGCTGGGAACAAGTGATGGAGACAACTCAGAGTGGGGAAGAGGAGCTCAGGAGGAAATTCATCCTTCTGACACCACTGAGACCAGTTGGGGAGTCCTCTCCCTCCAGCTGCCTCTGGTGGAGCTTCTGCTGAAGTCTTTTTTTTTTGGTTTGGGGCACCACTTCTGGAGCTGGGAAGACAACTGCAGCCCAAAGGAGAGGTCCAAGGGCTAGAAAATCATCTGTGGGGAGATGAAAGCACAGGTTAGAGCAGAGAAAGGACAAGTGGTGAGACATGGTAATGGCTGCTCTTCAGGACAAGGAATAATGGGCTTCATGAAGGAAAATTCAAGAATAATCAGGATATTACGGTGCTGGAAAAGCACAGGGTGGCATTTCTCTTTCTGAACTTCCCCCCAAAACAATGTGACAGCATTGTCCTGGAGACTGGAGGCACCTGAACCCTCAAAGGACTCCCCCAAAGCTGGTCCCTTCAGGCAGTGCCCACCCCCAGCCCAGGAGAGGCCACACCACCAAAAACCAGTGAAATCCAAGAACAGCACATCCAGAGCCCAAATCCCATCTCCCCCAGGGTACCTTTCTCCTCAGGGAATTTATTTTAGAGTGAAAAACCAGATCTTGCCACAAACTTTCTTCTATAATTTAAGCAGCTCAGTGCACCCAGCTGAGCAGAGCTCAGATCCTTTCTACTTAGCACAGCAAAGAGTTTTCAATTAAATAAAAAAGGGAATATTGAAAAACCCCAAAATGACCACAGCAATATTGACAAGGAGAGCATCATGTGAGGGCATCCAAACCAGCAGTAAATTACCACAGACATTTTTTGATCTCTAATGTGCAAAATTAAATCTTAACCTGTTGCATTCCAAAGATCTTTTCCATCAGTTTTCTTCAAAACTGTAAATAATTGTACCATACAGCATTTATAGCCTGAGAACTACAGACTTCTACACAAAAATGGAAATAGTTTTATTAGTTTCTAGAAGTAACATCAATGGCTGAAAACTAAGGAGAAAAAAGCTTCATAATTCATTTGTAATATGTAACCTGAAACAGCCAGCTGAGTTAAACAGGAACTTGGAGTTAGGGCCAGTACAGAACATTCTCAGAGTTTCATATGGAAAATTCTGAACAGATAAAATTGAGCAGCTGGAGAAAAATGTACTCATTTTCTCAAAATATGAGAAAAATACCAGAGCTTTTCATTTGGACTTTGAAGTTATTTCTTTTTTCTTATATAACCAGGTTGAAACGACAATATAATTTGTTCAACATTTCCAATAGCATTTTTTTTTGTTCTTTCCAGAATTTTTATTCCATGGAAAAGTACATTCTGACTCACAGCAAAAAGACATTTTTGAATATCAAATTTTCCCCAGAAAAGTAAACTGCATTTTAATCAATAGCACTGGTAAAGAAATTGGAAAGGGTTTTCACACTGAATAGCTGAAATGAATGTTAGATCCTGACAACAGAAGCAAGAGCACTTAGCAGACAAGACTTTAGAAAAATAACTTTTTCAAATAAGAGAAATCTTGCTGGAAAAAAGGCAAGATTAAAAAAAAAGAAAAGAAAGAAAGAAAAAAAGAAAAAACACAAGGGTTTGCAATTTTTTTGTGTAAATGCAAAAGCAATCCCTTCTAACAACAGGAAATCAAGTGCTCCAAGGCTCCTGACACCCAGCTCCAGTGATTTATTCCTGCAGGTGCCACAGGGATCCAGAAGGAGCAAAATGTGATGGATCAGAGCATGAATGCAAATAGGACAGGGTGATGAAAGATTCCTGCCCAGCCAGAACCTGGGAACAGAGAGTTCAGGAGCTGGGAACAAGCCCAGGGAGATGAATGATAAAAGCTTGGTGTGGCAGTGGAACAGAAAGGCAGCGATGGGGAATAAAACGGGAAGGAACAAAAGAGCCTCAAGTCTCTGCTGATGGCCAAGATGAAAGGAGGGACATCCAGCAGCTCTGGGTTTGAGCGTTCTCCCTGCTGGACAGTGAGACAGCAGGAGCAAAGCTGGGGGTGCGGTGGGAAGAGCAGAAGAAGCGGCCAGGTGGCTGTGGCAGCAGCGATGCTGATGTGTCCCAGCACAGCCCTGCTCTTTGATCCACGTGGGGAGGCAGCCACACAGCAGCCAGCACTCGCCCACTGACAGTCAGAGAGGGAAAAGCGAAACCAGCATCGCCACACACTCGCCAAGCTCGAGAAATGCACCAGAACTCAGCACCTCGGAGACAAAGACCTGGAGCTGATTTCTGCTCAGTTAAGCAGTTCCCAGGTGAAGGGATGGGTTTTGTAGGGTTCTCCACGGGGTGTAAAAGCGTCCCTCCAGGTGGCACTGGTTCCCAGTGACAATCACCATCCATCACACTTGGGGCAGCCACACCGGGGTGAGAAATCATCTGTTCTCACACACACACAAAATCCAGTAGCACTTTTTAAGGTGAGGACTCAGGTGCAGACAGGCAAAGGAATAATGGCAAGCGAGACCCCTTTCTTACAGCCCTAAAATGAATCAGCCTTTAAAGGATCAGCTCCTTACAGGAGCTGGAAATACAAAACCTTTGGGACAGCAATGAGGATTCAAGAGACAAGGCTTGGGAATTGGTTAAGAGCCACCACCAGAAGATGCTTGAAGCACCCCACTGCAAAAATCAAATTAGCATAGCCACTACTACAGCTTGAAAGAGTGTCAGCGCTGAAATATTTACTGCAACTCCGAGTGGCAAATTCCCCTGACTCATTATGTTGCTCCCAGTTCCTGAATTTCCATACTCCAGCTCAGGAATTAATGCAAGCGATTTGAATGCAGACAACACAGGCGAGCGTCGTGGGCTCCGTGCAGTTCTTGACTCACGCTCCTGTCTCTGCTCCCTGCCCGAGGAACAATTTCAGCGAAGAATTCACTCTTTTAAAATGGGTCAGCAAGAGAAAGGGTTTTTTTACCCCTCACACTTAAAAGAAGTTATCTAAAGTCACCAGTTGGATCAAGACTTACCTCACAGATCCTTTTTTGAATGACGATAAGAAGGGGAAAAAAAATCCCTTTTAATCCAAAAACTCCGTATTTTCCCCGCAGACATCAATATCCAGCCCTCACAAGTTCTGCCACTGAGAATAAAATCCAAGAACAACTTTTCTACTTGATCCCCTTCCCTTTGTTTCCATGAACTGCAGCATGTTAGCGCCCTCTGAAAAATCAAAGGATTGCTTTCCCAGGTGATAGGAACTCTTAACCATTTCCTGCCTACACCAGGGCTCCTCCCAACTTCCATGCTCTGTAATTCAAATAACCAGGAACTAAAATAAGAGACCCCCCCCTCCCCAACTTTCAGCTTGGATAGCCGTAAAAATTGAGAATGAACTTCTGAATAACTCCTTGGATGGTATCTGATCAAACTATTTCAACAGTGTTTCCTGTTCTGCCCATATCAGCCACCTTAAGAAGGGAAACTGCCTGGAGTTGTGCTGTTAATTAAATATAATTCCCTACCTGTCCTCTTCCTGTGGTGAGAGATGATGGGACACCCACAGCAAAAAAAAGAACAAGGCTCTAAACAGGGCAGCAGCCAAAATACCAGCAGAAAGTGGTAAGTGAGCACATTTAAATAAAATACTGGATGGCCTCAGCCTGAAGTCACGAGGAAAGACCAGGAGCGTGTTACCTCAAAGTCCTATAATTTTGCCATTATTCAGTTTCTAAGTGGTTTGGAGTTTTTTTTGATAACCCTCCATTTTATACAGAGATTTACAGAAACTGAGTATCTTCCAGGTTATGGATCTATATCCAGGTTATGGATAGCAAGGACAGGCCAGCTCTCCCTCCATACATACTATAATTATTCTGTATTTATACGGAAAACCTTCAAGATTTATCTCACGTCCATCACTTATCAGCAGGGGGAAGAGCACAGCATTTGTTGATGTGCAGAAACCTCAAAGAGGCTGCACTGAGTGTCAGCTCCATCCCTGAAATTCCATGTGAAGGGGTCCCTCAGCACCCACAGCCTGCGTTTATTTGGAAGAGGAGGCTCAGGGAGGAACCTCATCACTCCCCACAATTACCTGAGGGGAGGTTGTGGTGAGCTAAAGTAATTCTCTTCTACTTGCAGTGAAAAGACAAGAAAAAACAGCTTTAAACTGAGATGGGAGATTCAGATTAGATATTAGGGAAACTGTTTTTCACTGTTTGGGTGGTCAGGCATGGGAGTAGGGTGCCCAGGGAGGTGGTGGGGTTGCCATCCCTGGAAATGTCTGGATCGGGTGCTGGGCGATGTGGTGGTAGTGATGGATACACACTTGGACTTGACAATCAAAGAATCACAGAATATCCTGAGTTAGAAGAGACCCACCAGGAACATCAAGTCCGACTCCTGACAGTGCACAGAAGGAATCCCATCATGTATCTGAGCTCTTGAGCTCGGTCATGTTTGGTGCCATAACCACTGCACCAAGGAGCCTGTTCCAGTGCCCCACCACACTCCAGGTGAAAAAACTTTCCCTGATATCCAACATAAACCTCCCCTGACTCAGTTCCAGCCATTTCTTCAAATCCTGTCACACATGAGATAGAATGGAACAGAACCTGCTCCACCTCTTCCCCTCATGAGAATACTGAAGACCACAATGAAGTCTGACCTCAGCCTCATCTTCTCCAAGCTGAACAAACCAAGTGACCTCAGCCACTCCTCTTAAGGCTTCCCCTCCACCATCCTTAAAGGATCTTCAAGGAGCTCTTAGGGATTTCTTCTAACTTTAACCATTCTCTTCGCCAACAACACAGAGTGACACCTCCCTCACCACCTCTGAGGGAACAGCCGCCGGCCTGCGCCTTTAAATACCCGGGAGCCCGGCCCCCTCTGGCCCAGGCCCTGCCCCTTCCCGCCGCGCGGCGCTTCCGTGCTCGGCGCCGCCCGTTCCGGGCCCGTCTCTTTAAGGCCCCCGAGGCGCGGCAGCGGCAGCGGCGGTGAGAGGGGCCGGGGCTGGCCTGTGGGGGTTCCCCTGCGCCGCGGTTGCGTCCTGGGTGCTGCATGGCCCGCCCGGCTGAGCCCCGCTGCCTGCGCGGCCCTGCTGGCACGGGGGGCCGGGGCAGGGCCTGGCGCGCAGCGCTGTGGGGAGCCGCGGTGAGGGGGGCTCAGGGCTCCCTCTCTTCAGTTCCTCCTTTTATCCCTGCCCGCCGGTGCTTGGTGGGGGTTGGCCGTGCTGCACAGGCCTGGCTGCGTGGGGTGTTAGCTGTGGGGTGCAGGAGGGCTCCCCACGCTGATCCTTCCAGCTCTGAGCGCCCGCAGCTGAGTTAGGTGTGGGGAAAGCAGCCCCCGAGTGTTTCATCCTATGGCTGTGTCCCTGTATCCCTAAACTCTGCTTCTGATGTGTTGGGACATCAAAGTGAGCGCCTTACAGATTGGGGGGCGTGGAGAGTTCACAGGTGTTGGTTGTGCTTAACAACGTATCTGAGTGGGAGAGAAAATGGTCATTAATCTCCATCCGTTTTAGTATTGATTCAAGTCTTCTGTTGGCTTTTCCCTTGACTCTTGCAAGAGTGGTACAGAAAGCTCTCCCTAATTAAACCAAATAAGGTAATGGAATATAATTTACTTGCAGGAAAGAACTCAAAAGCAAACACAGGTACTATGGATCAGACAGCTCTTTGATGTGTCATTTATGGCTTGAGAAGCTCATTGCCTTCCTTAGGTTTCGTCAGCTCAGCTGGTAATGAGAGGCACCAGAAGCAAATGACTTTGAACAAAAGCTGTAGGCTGCTCCCTTGCTTGTGTGCACTCTGTTCTGATGAACAGGTTTCCAGCCAAAACAGCTGCTGGAGTATGAGTTAAATGAGTAATTTCCACAGATACACTTTTCTCTGTTGTGTTTGTGACAATTGGGATGGTTTATTTTCTTGTGGGGTAAGGTCTCCTCCTCATTCTGTTCTGCCCAGTTTTACTGCTGTCCTGAAGGAACTTTTACTGATAGCAAGGACATAGTGACATCCCTTCTATACTGTAAAAAAGGCTGAGTTAGTGCAATAAATGGAGTTTTGAACTGTTCTTCCAACAAAATGACCTAATGAAGATGTTAGCCTAAAATAAGGACGATTTTGGTATTGATCAGAAAGCGTTTGTTTTTTACTTTGTTCCAATAACACATCTGCTTTTCTTGCTGCCAGGCACTGCATGACCATAACTGAACAATGTCTGTCCCACGTGGAGCTATCCATGCAAAATGGATAGTGGGGAAAGTAATTGGGACCAAAATGCAGAAAACTGCCAAAGTGAGAGTGACGAGGCTCGTGCTGGATCCCTACTTGCTAAAGGTAACACCAGTGAACAACTTCTCCTGCCTGGTGGATTTTGTGTTTTGTGGAGAAATGTTCTGCTGATTTGACTCTTAAAAGTTTTGATGACTCTTTACAAATCAAACTCCTTAAGGATCTGGCTGTGGGGCTGACTGCAAAGGATGAAAAGCAGTGAGTGGTGAGGACTTACAAATTACCTGCTAAATGTATTTCTTTGAAGTGCCTTGTTAATGCACTGCATTTGATCTTTTTGGGAAGGTAAGCTTTTGTTGTTTCACGCTTAGATTTAATTTTTCATGTCGATGTGGAGCATGCTTTGGAGACTTGACACTTTATTAGTCACTTGTACAATAAATTTTATAGCTGTTTTTTCTGTGTGTATAATTGTAACATTACTGTGATCTTGCATTTAGCCCTTATGGATGCACTTCAAACAGGAAGGTTAAAAATGGTATTTTCTTCATTTTAAATAGGGAAACAGTGGTACATGGAAGTAGAATAAGTTGCTTTTGGTGACCAAAAGGTTAAGTATAGAGTCAGGATTAGAAAATGGGTCTTGTGGAGCCCATTTCAATATTTGGTCCAGTAGAAGAACCTTTATTTATTTCTTAATTTATTTCATAAAAGAGTCTGAATTCTGCTGTTTGAATAAGAAAAAAAAAATACTTTCTATGTGAAAAAAATTTGTTTTATCAAGAAAACTCTCACGTGAAAAACTTCAAATTAGAGATTTGAGAGCTTTTTCTTCCCCATCTCCTTTCCTCCAGGCTCAGTTGGCAACACTATCCTGGCAAGAGTTTGGGAAGGGCAGTGCTGTGCTTTCTGTGGAGAACCTGTAGAGTGCACAGTTGCATTTCTCCTCACAATCCAAACTGAATCTCACTTTAAAAGATGCATAAGAGTTTAGTAAAATTTATTTATTTGGTATCAATGGTAAATTTACCCATCGTGTAATTTTGAAATATTATACCAAGGTTTATTTTTTTATTATTATTCTTTTTTGTTCCTTTTACAGTTCTTTAACAAAAGAAAAACCTATTTTGCCCATGACCCACTGCAGCAGTGTGTTGTTGGAGACATTGTTCTTCTGAAAGCTCTGCCCGAGAGAAGGAGCAAACACGTGAAACATGAACTGGCTGAAATTGTGTTCAAGGTTGGCAATGTCATAGATCCCATCACAGGAAAGCCCTGTGCAGGAACCAGATTCCTGGAAAACCTGTCAGATTCAGAAAATCTCACCGAGGCAGATACCACCTATTTAAGTGAGAAACTTCAGGAACTTAAAGTTTGTTCAACAGACAAATAGTGGGGGGAATATTTTAAGCAGAGGGCTTCCAGCTTTTGTGTTTCTCTCTGTCAGGGATGTTTGAGGCCCTGCTGTGATATGTTAAATGTTTCAGTGAACTCTGTAGTCAAAATAAATAGTAAATGTAGTTGCTTATGCAAAGAGATGTTGCAGGTTGATGGGCACCTGGAGCTTTGAATGAAAATACAGAGAAAAATGCAAGTTTAGTGTTCACACTTCATTTTGTTGCCTGTAGTTTTGCCCCAGTGACAGTTCCCAAAGGCAGCTGCCCTCCTGGAATGACCTCTCTGTGTTAAGACAAGACTACAACAATGTGATGTTTAATTTTGGTGGGAGGGTCACTATATTACTTGATTGTTCTGTATTTCAGGCAGTCTTTTGTGGTTTGTAGGGTTACTGAAGATGATGCTATTAAAGCTTTTGAAAGGAAGTGTAGCATTTTAAAACCAGCTGCATGCTTGTGTCCTTATTTCCTCTTACAGTGCCTTCTGACTTCCAAACTCTAACAAAAACACAGCCCTTTGCCTTTACAGAAGCAGAGAGGTGAGAATCAAAGCTTTGGGCAGCTCAGTGTGCTTGGCTCTGTCCAAAGGCAGGATTTCATTCTGGGAGAGCTGCATCTCCCAGCAGGACAGGGGAGCTGATGGGAATACAAAGCCTAAAAGTGATTAGATTTAGTCTAATCAGAAAAGCTAATTAAAATAACACATTTTGGGGAGCTAGAGGTGCTGGTTTGCTGCATGCTTTAATGTGGAGCTGAAGGCCAGAGCAGTTACTGATGAAAGATGACTTTATCCTGGTACAGCTCTGGGGATCTCATGTCCTCTGCTCCAGGACATAGAGCAAGCTGAGAGCCTGCAGCTGTTGCAGCAGCCTCATGTTCTGACTTTGGATCTAAAAGGGCATCTGCCTCAAAATTTGGCAGTGTGGGAGGGGAGAGTGGGATATGAGAGCTGTGAGGAATCCTTTCCAAAGTGTCTGTCAGTCTTTAGGATCATAAGCAAAATAAGGTGTATCAGACCTAAGATCTTATCCTCTGACCAAAAATACCTTACTTTAAGCAACTGAGTAGTTTGCAGTAGTGTTTTCTGCTGTTGTCAGATTATTAAAGATCATTTGTCCTTTAACTTCCTGCACAAAATCAGTTCTGGCTGCCTAAAAAGCCTGACTGAACTCAGCAAATTATTTGGGACAGCAAGGATGAGAAACTTCCAAGTTCCTTTGGTGCTTCAAAGCAAAAAAATGCTGCTCTTTGAATGCCAGTGTTCACGTGGGATGTCAAGAAACTTTTACTGAAATGTCTCTGTAAAATTCTGTGGGCAGGGGCTCTGAGGTTGGGGAAATGCCTTAAGCATGTGGCTGTAGGGTTTTTCTTGTTGTTTGTAGCAGAGGTTTAGATTTATTTAAATTCCTCAGGAACTGGAGCTGGCTGATCAAAGGAAAGGAAAAACCTGAGCTCTGATTCCTGCCCAGGTGAATGTAAAATGTGAAACTTCCAAGCAGAGATTGGGAGAACTTGGATACAGGGTAGAATTTGGGCTGTAGGAAATGCATTGAAGTTGTATCCAAGCAGAACCTGACCCTCAATATATGGGATGTAAGTGTTCTAACAACTAGATAATTATAAATAATAGAAAATGTTTCCTGTTTGCTCAATAGGTTGCATGTACATCTTATTAGGGGGGTGACTATTTTCTTGTCTTGTGATTTCCCTTGAGTAGCTGTGAAAATGCCATGTTTTTTTTCTGTAAGATTGATTCATCACAGTAGGTTATAATTTTTCCAGTGTAGGCTCTGGGAGGGTTGCTCAAAAACTTGCCACGCTGTCAGATCAAAATGTCACTAAAACCAAATTACATATCAGACTGTGTTATTTAATAGAGTGATGGCAATTTTAGGTTAAATTGTTTTAAAGTACAAAGATTGTCCTTTTGTGATGTTAAAGCACATCATATGTGTTATCTTCTGGATAAGTCTCAGAAAGTGCTGATAGAAAAATCATAAAATGGGAAGGGAAAGTTTATAGGGCCAAGATAGAATCATTATAGGTGTTATGTGGAATGATAAGGATTAGTCACTGACTGCTTTCTGTGTTTATTGGCTTGTTGCTTTTAGAACTGCCCTTTAATTATTACCCTAATTATCACTTTATCCTTTATTTGAAGTGATTTAAGGATTGGATGCCAGCACACACCTCCTCCTCAGCCAAAATATCTCTGAGCGGAGCAGTGTGAGGAAAACCCTTCAGCTGCCAGCGAGTGAAAAATGTACGGGGAGAGCAACAAACTGGGGCTGGGGGTCCCTAAACCCAACTGGGTCCCCTAAAACCAGGGGTGGGGTTCCCAAAATTGGGGCTGTGATTCCCTTAAATCTGACCTGGGGGCTCCAAACTGGGCTCATGGTCCCCCCCAAACCAAGGCTAGAGTCTCTCAAAACCAGGGCTTGGGGGGCCTTGCTAAATCCAAGTGGGTCCCTCCCCAGCCCGGAGCTTGGGTACCCCTAAACCAGGCTGGGGCTCCTCCAGAATTGTGGTTGGGGTCCCCCAAATGCAGCTAGATCCCCCAAACCGGGGCTGGGGCCCCTCTATGTCTGACGAGGTGTTCCCAAACCGGGGCAGGCTCCCCGCAAATCCGACTTGCTCCCCCAAACTGAGGCTGGGGAGAT
>VZRH01003769.1:214236-228334 GCA_013397555.1 Urocynchramus pylzowi | reverse complement strand
TTGTTGAGAGAGAAATGGAACTAGAAACAAGTTTCAAAGGATGGCCTTGCAAATAAGACTGGATACTTTGGAGAAATAGAACTATGAAAGATGCATTGTGGTGGGTGGCACCCACATGGGGTAATTTTAGATAATTGGCTTTAAGGCATTTACAGCATGGAGTGGCAAAAGCTGATAGGCCAAGAAACTTAAAATGTAATAATAATTTTATAATATTTACATTGTATGTAATTATAATTATAATTTAATTAAGCTTATAATGTATTGTAATTAAAAACAGATTCTNTATAATTGATATATTATTAATTATTAATAATTTTGATTAAGTAATTATAATTATAATTATTGTTTATATAATCAACATGTTCTTATATATTATTATATATTAAATAATAATATAATAAAAACATAATAAATATAATTTATTATAATATGATATAATATAGTGATGTCTAGTGAAATGATAAATCTCAGTGGGGATAAGCTGCCTTTGCCTTGCTGGGAGAGACTGGGTGGGAAGTTTCAGCAGTGTGTAAGTCCATTGTGCCATGATAATTTCTGATGTGCCATGGCAGTTTCTGATTGTGCCATGGCAGTTTCTGATTGTGCCATGGCAGTTTCTGATTGTGCCATGGTCATTTCTGATTGTGCCATGGTCATTTCTGACTGTGCCATGGCAGTTTCTGATTGTGCCATGATAATTTCTCATGTGCCATGGCAGTTTCTGATTGTGCCACGACAATTTCTGATTGTGCCATGGTCATTTCTGATTATGCCATAGTCATTTTCTGATGTGCCATGGCAGTTTCTGATTATGCCATGGTCATTTCTGATTGTGCCATGACAATTTCTGATGTGCCATGGCAGTTTCTGATTGTGCCACAGTAATTCCTGATTGTGCCATGGCAGTTTCTGATTGTGCCACAGTAATTTCTGGTTGTGCCACGGTAATTTCTGATTGTGCCATGGCAGTTTCTGATTATGCCATGGTCATTTCTGATTGTGCCATGACAATTTCTGATGTGCCATGGCAGTTTCTGATTGTGCCACAGTAATTCCTGATTGTGCCATGGCAGTTTCTGATTGTGCCACAGTAATTTCTGGTTGTGCCACGGTAATTTCTGATTGTGCCACAGTAATTTCTGATTGTGCCATGGCAGTTTCTGATTGTGCCACAGTAATTCCTGATTGTGCCACAGTAATTCCTGATTGTGCCATGGCAATTTCTGATTGTGCCACAGTAATTCCTGGTTGTGCCATGGCAGTTTCTGATTGTGCCACAGTAATTCCTGGTTGTGCCATGGCAGTTTCTGATTGTGCCACGGTGCTTCCCCTGCAGGGGCCTGGGCTCCTCGGCGCGCAGTGCCCGCGAGGACAGCTGGTTAAAATCCCTCTTTGTGCGCAAAGTGGATCCCAGGAAAGACGCCCACTCCAACCTCCTGGCCAAACGAGAGACCAGCAGCCTGTACAAACTGCAGTGTGAGTGATGGCTTTGTGCTCTCAGCACCTCTCCTCCCTCTGTCCCTGCCTGCCTCACGGCCCTCTTGTTGTTGTTGCAGTTCACAATGTCAAACCTGAATGTCTAGAGGCCTACAACAAGCTCTGGTAAGTGTGTGAGTTCTCTTTTCACCTTTTGGACATTGATTGGCAGATATTGTAGTTATATCATAGTTATGTAGAGGGGAGGTGTCAAAAATTCTGCTTTTTTAGGATTTGGTATTAAATAGATCCTATGTGCTGTGCTCAGTTCACCCCACCTCCCTCTTGGCATTGCCATTTCCTGAGCTGCAGTTGAGGATGATTCCTGTCGTGAGAGCTTTGGTGACATTTGCTGGAGCAGCTCTCCCCCTTCCCTGAGTGGTCTTAAAGTTCCTGATCCCTGCAGGGAGGAGAGGTGGAATGCTGGCATTCACACTGCAGCTGCCAGGTTGAGGATGGGTTTTGTCTGCAAGCTGGAAGGAAAGAGAGGTCACTGCTAAATAAAATTACACCAGTGTTAAACTCAGATGTTAAAAACCATGGGGTTGATTTCCTCTCAGCTCATTTATATCCCTCTGCACAAATCCTGTTGCTGAGCTGCTCCCAGGAGTTACACAAACCCTTGGATGGGGTGTCTGCATTGGGGTGATTCCCTCCAGAGGGAGCAGTACTGGGACAGTTTTCTCAAAAAGTTACACCTTTAGAGCATGTAGGAATTACTCACATTTGAAATTGACTGCTTTGAGAGTAAAACTGCAGAAATATTATTCCTTTTCTGCCTCCACAATCCCCCCTCTGGAGCCCTGAAGGAACTGTGTGTTTGAATTTGGGGCTGGAGTGGGCCTGGCACCCAGCACTGCTTTTCTCACTGACAATAAAAACATTGTCAGCATAATGACACCTTTCTGCAACCAGCTTTGAAGTGTGAGCACAGCAGCTGGGCTGGAGGGAGGGGAGGAAGTCCCAGCTCCCAGTTCATGTCCTCAGCTCATCTGTCACCTCTGTGTTGGGCTGGATAACCCAGAACTGTTCTCCCTGCTATAGAGGCATAAAAAAGCCACTAGAATAACATTCAATCAAGGTATTTTTAGCTTTTTTTTGTTTAAAAAATAGATACACACTAAAGGACAATTAGCATTCAGCCAGCTTGCTGTTTAAAAGCTGAATATAAACATGTCCAATTATGCAAGACAGGGAATCACTTCCCTGCAGTATTTCATGAGCTGCCTGAATGTTGAGTGAGAGCAGAGATTTCTGTTTTCAAGGAAAGAGACAAACAGCAAAGAAAGAAACTGCTGACAGCAGTCAGATGAAATATCTGTGGTTAGATTGATTCTTTCCAAAGCAAATTGAAGCATTTCAGGCAAGGAGACAACTTGAATAAAGTAATAAACAAAATTAAGCCTCTCTGAACTTCCCTCCTGCCTCTCCCTAAAGAAAGAAAGAAAAAAAAAAGAACAGGTTAATTCTGTATCAAATCAAAGTGAGGATTAGTCATCATCATCATCAGGTATTAATAAATAATGTAATGAAGACAATTACAAGAATATTCATGGATCACTGTGATTAAGGAGCCCTTCTGAAGAATTAGTGTCAGGTTTTTTTAAAAGGTGTTCTGTGGGCATTTTTTCTCTAATTTGCAACAATACATGGTAGAATTATGCAATAATTTCCCATTCCTCTTCAAAACTGCCTTTCCAGGATCTCATTCTGCTCTGCAAAAATGAACTGGTGGTGAAACATCCTTGAGAATATCCTTGGAGAGTCATTTTATCATGTTATTTACACTGGCTAGTAAGAAAATGTTGAGGTACAAATTGGTAATGAGATTTGCTCAAGGTTGTCTGGAAAGTCAGTGGCAGAATCCAGAGGAAAACTCATCTCTAATGACTCCCAGCCCCAGCCCAGCCTACTTTTTATTCCTTGATACTGTGCAGAGACTCATTGCCTGTGAGCCAATCTGAGGAAGAAGGGTAATTATTCAGGGAAAAATAGAAAAGGCAGAGTTCAACCAGACTAATTGACTTATTCATCAAGGCACAGTGCAGGGAAAGCTGTCTTGACTGAGTCAGCAATCAGCAAAACTTAATTTCTTCATGCTAATATGGGCCACTTCTAAAGTTTGAAAGAGTGTGAGAAATCCTGGGAAGAGTCAGACAGAAATTTTGTGTTGGAGGTGTTTTTAAGGCAGTCCCAGTGTTCGTTAGTGGGTGAGTTGCCTCAAAGTAAGAGCACTTTCTGAAATCAAAAAGCATTACTGTGAGCTACAGCCATTATTTCATTTATCAAATTATTTTTATTCATTCAGCTCAGCAGTTATAACTGGTTTAGAAGAGTGTGCTTTCATATTTCTGAGTTCTCCCCCCTTGAGGGGAGCTTTTCCTCAAGCAAAGAAAAGCTTTTCCTCAAACAAATCACCCATGTAGGCTGAGTTTTCAGTGAGATATCCTGATATTTGTTTTCCTGATGTGTTGGATAACCTTTTAGGCAGACATAATTATTTAGATACACCTAATTTACTGCATCCAAAGATGCAGTAAATGTTATATATTATAGAAATGTTGTAGATCTTTGTTATAGATTTCTAAAAAAAATGGTAACACTCACCTTAATTCTCTGTGGGGGTGTAGCCACCTTCCCCCCTGCATAGCAGAATTTGCTATTTCAGCTTTCTCCTCTGCAAAATAAAGCTTGTGAATGTTCCTAGCATGATGCTGTGTTATACATTGATCAACTGTGGCCTCCCTGAAGGCAATGCAACCCAGTGTCTGTGTGTTCCTTGTTTTCAAGTCAAGAGGTGCTGCCAAAGATTCATGAAGAAAAACACTACCCTTGTGCTCTGGTGGGGACTTGGAACACGTGGTACGGAGAGCAAGATCAGGCTGGTAGGAGATAGAAGTACAACCCAATGTAAACCCATGTGCTTGGCAGGTTTTCTTCTTTTTAAATCATCTCTGCTGACACCCAAACCCCCTGTGTGCAGTGAGGGGGTGTGTGCATCACTCCTCAGCTGTCTTAAATGTGCACTGCTTGCTTGTTGTGCTGGGTTGGACAGCAGAGCCTTCATTCCTTCAGTTTTGTCTCATTGTTGATGTATTTTCATGTTTTCCAGGTGGTGATGGTTGGTAAAATTAACATGTTTTGGGGATGTATTTGTAAAATACAGTCCTGAGTATTTATGAGTGACTCTTGCAAAGGCAGAGTTTGTCCCTCCTTGGGCAGTATAAAAGCTTGGCTCAGCCTTTCAGGCTGTAATTGCTGTATGATAATGAATTGCAAATCATTCCAACCCATCTGCATTGTAAAGTTCACATTAAGCTTTACTGGGGAAAATAAAAATCTTTCTGTTCATGTTCATACAAGGATACTGCCTAACTATGAAAACAAACTGGAACTAGACATGACTGAAGAGCTGCTACAGAGGTAACTCCAAAGAGCCCAGTGTAGAGAGAAAACCTGAAAAATGCCCTGGGAATTGGAAGGAATGGGAAGCCACAGATCCAAATCCATAGAGGTTCTGTGAGAGCTGTGCCAGGATCAGTGCTGTTGCTTCCCAATTAAAAAATAAACTCCTGCATGTCACAATGTGACATGAAATGAGCAATAGTCACACACTGAGATGTCTAAGGTAAAAAAGATACATTTACTTCTGGACTTTGATATTTATAGAATTCTAAAAGTGACCATGGATTGGAGAATGAAATTGTCACTTCTCCATCCACACTGATCAAACTAACAGTCCATCAGTTCTCTCCTCCACCAGAAAAGAATACAAAACAATCATTATTTACATAAAAGTGTGTGAGAAACTCTACTACAAAAATGTAAACATCAGAAGGCTTAGAAAAACAAAGCAACACCTGCACACATCAATTCTCCCTGCACTGCCAGCATATTGCAATATTGACACTGAACAAATGCAGAGAATTAACAGCAGATGAACCAAACAATGTCTGAGACCAGCCCTGGAGGTTAAAGGGGAATTGGGGAATGAGGACAATTGAAATGGGAATTCCTCAGGCAAGTCCCAGTGGCTGCTTTTGAAACAGATGAACACAGGCTGGATCTGTCACTGCATCCCCAGCCTGCCTTGGAAATGTTCTTGCAACACTGGAATAAAGCAGATTGTGGGGTTTGACTTGTTCAGTGCTGGGTTAATATCAGATGGATCCATCAAATCTGCCCTGGGGGTGAGGCAGCAGGAGCAGGAGGAGAAATCTCCTCTCCCAGGGGAGTGCCTCCCATCAGCTCCCACAGAGAGGGAGAAAATAGGTTTTATTTTTCTGTGAGGTGAAATTATTGCCTTGCTATACTAAATGCTTGTAAATACATCTTTCTGTGATTTATTAAAGGGGTTTATTCTGATTTATTAAAGAGTGAATGCTTTGAAAATAATTTAGATACAAACACAGGTACTGGAATTGTTTTTATAGGGGAAATCCCAGCACATATTCAGTTTTCTTCTGCTTTTATTAATGTTGAGCTCAGAAATAACATATGCATCGTTTTTCATGTCCTACAGAAAGTGTCTTGCTTGTGTGCTGGAGCAATTTACTGAACTGAAAATCTGCCCCTCTTCTGCTCTTAGATGAAATTGGTACAAAGCACGTTTTTGGAACTAAGTCATCCTCTTCAGCTGAATCTTAATTTCAATAACAGTCATGACAAGTCATCACATCTTACTAGCATGGCAACAAAAAGTCCTTTCAGAAATTCCCCTGTTACCCTCAGAGTAAATTGCAAAATTTTCCAAGAGAACCCCTTTCAAAAAGCAGATGATTCCGTTATCCCTAAAATAATCCAATGTGTAGTGCTTTAATTAATGAAAATCTATTTTCAAACCTGCTGCCTGGTTTCTATTTTTGTGTAATTTTGTAGTGTGAAGAGCATTTTATAGTGTGATTTTTCCACTGTTTTGGGACGTCCCTGAAAAAACTGAAATTTTCTCTGTTTCAGTTCATTTGTGGAGATATGAGGGAGGGTACCCAGCTCTCAATGAGGTCATGAGCAAACTTCGTCAAAATAAGGTAAAAAATAACTAATCTTGTTACTCAGAGCAAAGAATAGGCAGAGCAAATTAAAAAAAATGCAGATTTAGATACCAAAGTGTCTCATCACTTCCTGTACAAGCCCAGAAATCTCTTTGAGAAAGGATTTATTGTCACATTCAGCTTTCATTCCTGAATACTTCGCCTGTAAATCCTTGGAATTCTCAGATTCACCAGAGAGAATTCAGATTCCTTTCAGAATTTCACTGTCCCACAGTGATAGCATTAAAAAAAACCCAATCTGAGCCCCATCTGGTGTCCTGCTGTTTGTTGGTGCAGAATTTGAGCCATTTCCCATGTTATTTTTTAGGAATTCACAGAATTCCGTAAGGAGAGGGGTAACATGCTCCTCTCCCGTAAGAACCAGCTCCTGCTGGAGTTCAGCTTCTGGAATGAACCTGTTCCCAGAGATGGCCCTAATATTTATGAACTGAGATCCTACCAACTCAGAGTAAGTCCAAATTTTATTTCTTTCTGATTTTTGAAGTTCTGTGCTGTCCTAAAACCTTTGGAAGGTTTTTATGGCAAACAGAGCTTATCTGAAAAATCTGGGTTTTTTCCAAGCTGGTTTCTGAGTCAGGGCTGCTCTCAGAGTGTGGGGTCTGAGGTGAAGGCAGGCTCCAACAAGATCCTGATACCTGCAGAGCTGAAACCCTGTGGTTGCTTTGAGGGATGCTGCAGAGATGACTAAGAGGTGGTAAACAGAGCAATTAGAGATTATTTTAATATTCTTATCACTCCCAGGAAGGGATTGTGTTCATACAGGGTGGTTTCCATACAGAAACAGTGTGAAAATTGTAGAATATTTTGTTTTAAACTGCAGCTTTAAAAGTGTGTTTTGTTTCTGCAGCCTGGAACAATGATTGAATGGGGCAATTACTGGTAAGTGTTAATTAATTAAGTGTTGCCTTCAGCCTTGGGGTGCTCCTGATTGAGAGGTGCAGGTGTAGAAAAAGCAGGACATGAGGTGCCAGGGTGGCACCAAAGCCACCAAACCCCCAGCCAAGGGGCTGCTGCTGCACTTGCACCCCAGTCAGACAATCCTGTGACCCTCTGAGGGAAAAAAAAAGGAATTTTGTGCACTAACAACCCTCTGTGGTTTGGCTTTGCTTCCCAGAACCCTTTTAGTTTGCTGCAAAAAACCTGGATTTCCAGCAGAAAGCTGCTTGGGAAGAGTGGCACTTCTTGTGGGAGGCTTGGTTCATCTTTCCCAAACCACTTCCAGCTGGAATCTTGGCTCTTTGAGCTTTCAAAATCAAGTTGCTTTTGAAAAGCTGCTGAGCAGCACATTTGTATTTTAATATATGGGTTAGAAGTGTTTGAGACAGTTTTCTATTGATTATATGCTTCTGGTTTTGTCTTATTTTTAACCAGTGTAAGCTTATTTCAATTTACTCACTGTCCTTGAAATTCCAGTGGTTGATAGTTAAACAATTTGGAGTATTTTCAATTATTTGGACAAAGGTGAGGACTTAAATTTTCAGACTTGTCCTTGATATCATTTTTTTCAATTACAGTCATTTGAACAGTTGAATTTAGGGTTTTTTTTTTTATAAAATAGGCACATCTCTACTGGTAGAAAATCTGTTTTATAAGATACAGCAAGAGAAATATTTATCTTAGTTTATGCAAACATCTGCATGAATAAAAAGTTGTATTCCACTACCACAAAATCTGTGGAAAATTAATGTGGCAAAGCTGACATGACTAAAACTTAAGGATTTAGTTCTAAAAAGGCCACTTTACACTGTCCCAGCAATTATCTTTATCCTGAATTTGGTTGAAAAATGATTAATACAAAATTTAGTGAAAATGTAACCTCCAATTTTAATGCATCCTAACAAGACACAGAGGTAAATCTTAATTACTTAGTGCTGAAAACAAGCATGCTGCAGCTTTTTTCTTACTTTTAATTGCTCAAGTGCACAGCAAATGCAGTTTAACATTCCAGCTTCCCTTCCAGCCTGCTTTTTTCCCATTCTCCAGTGGTTTTTCCCCATTTTCCCTGATTTCCTGCCCAGCTGTGCAGGCTCTGGTGTCTCTTTGCTCCCCTGCAGGGCCCGTGCAATTCGGTTCCGACAGGACAGCAATGAAGCAGTTGGGGGATTTTTCTCCCAGATTGGACAACTCTACATGGTCCATCACCTTTGGGGTAAATTGCTCTTCTCTGCTTTCTTCTCCCACTGAGCCAACCCAGTCACTTTGCCCAGGAGGAAATATTTTCACAAAAGGCAAAGGAAATGTCTTAAAAGTTAGGGTTTAAAATTTTTTTATTTTCCTTTTTTTTTTTATTTATTAATTTGCCTATTTTTTAAAGAATTTGTGTGTAGGCAAATTTGTTCTTCACCAAACAAGAAATTAATATTTCCTGTTTTGTTCTGTTTCTCCCACAGTTTCTGCTGTCCCTTTCTCATTAGGAACTCAGTGTTTGCTCTCAGTCCCACAGCCATGACCCTGCTGTCCCAACTCATGCTGAAATCAGTTTTTTTACAGTTTCATTTCAAGCCTCACATTCACCACACCTACAGAAAGGAAAGTCAGGCATTTATTTCCATTCCTGCATGGAGGTGTTTTGTCTCTCTCTGTGCATTCATATTCATAAACACCTTAGGATTGTTTCAGCTTGAAAAGCAATAATTTGTTAGAAATTACTCAGTTTTTAATTGACATCCCAACAATCCAGCATTTCATATTTCAGCAGTCTGGCAGCCCTCATGTAGAGCTGTGCCCCTGAATTATCTTACCTGTGCCCAGGTATTTTCTGTCTTCCCCAGCTCCTTCTGTTTGTGCTGCTCTGGGAGCTTTTTCCTTCTGGCAGAGAGCTCCTGATTTTTTTCCTTCCTGCTGTTCCCAGCCTCCTCATTCCTCCTTGGAATTCTTTTAAGGGATTTCTTCCTGTGCAGAAGGCAAAGGAGTCACTTTGTGCTTGTTTTCCCAGCTTACAAAGACCTGCAAACCAGGGAAGATATAAGGAATGCAGCGTGGCATAAACCTGGCTGGGATGAACTGGTTTATTACACAGGTAACCCATTAACTTCTCTGGAATGCTGGGGGCAGACTTTGGGCTGTGCCACCCTCTCTGCTCCTCAGCACATCCCACTGGGAGAAAAAGTTTTTTATCTCAGGGGGAAATGTGTGTCTGTGTCAGTTTTTAGTCTGTAAAGGAGCAGAGGGACATTGCACTGAGCTGTAAAGTGAATTTTGGACATGGAAAAGTTGTCCAAGTGCTAAAAAGTTGCTGCATTAATACAGAGTGTTTATAGCAGCATTTCTGTGGAATGTGGAAGAACAGATTTATGTAAATGCTTGTCCAAAGATTTAGGGAGCCAGGAATGAAATTTACCTTTATATTAAATGATTACTTCTGATATTTCATGAAATACTGGAGCCTTGTTAAATGCATTGCTGGGAAAAGGGAATTTAGACTTTGGAACAAAAAGCCAGGAGATCTTTGAGATCAAAGAAAGCTGTCACAACAGAACTCCCAGAAGTGTGCCAAGCATGTCAGATTTGGGTTCCATAGGGCACATTTCAAAGGAAGTTACACCACAGAAATGTAGGATCACTTCCATTTTGGTGAAAAGAATGGAAATATTTGTCTTCAAATGAGCAGAGAGTTGATATTAAAATCATTTTTTTCCCAAAACCACCATGCTAGAGGTATGATTACTGAATGTGCTGAGCTCTGTCAGTGAAATTAAAACCTGTCTCCATTTTTTTTCAGTGCCCCTTATTCAGGAGATGGAGTCCAGAATCATGATACCCTTGAAGATTTCTCCACTTCAGTAAAGTCACTGATTTTCTTGTGCCTACATAGATGAAGTGACAAGTATTTGTCTTAATTTATGGTATACACTGTATATCATAGTCTGAAATATAAAAGTACTGTATTGAGCTTATAAAAGAGACCTCTTTTCTTCAGAACCCACGACCTTCTGCTCTTAGGGGGGAAAAAAAAAACAAAAACCAACAAGACTGTGATTAAAAGGTTGGTGAATTGAAAACAAGTCCAAATCTGTGGGCCAGGTCCCCAGGGAATGTGTGACCTACAGGATTTGAAATCTCCTGCTCCACAGGCACTGCCCAGAGCTCAGGAGCAGCATTGCTGTGAGCATTTAATGACTGCAGCTCTCCAAAACAAACGTGGGTGTGAAATGTGAAGCTCTGGAGAAATGAGAATTTCATTTCAAATTGTGAAACGAGCAGCTCTGGGGTTGCTGTGAAATCCCCCCTGGCTGGTGGAGCAGGCCTGAAATCAGCAAATCTCCATTTCCAAGCAGGCAGTCATTAATTTGGGTTAATCTTGTGTGGCAGGGCATGGATTTTGGACAGCAAGGGGCATTGCAGGGTCTCTGTGCACACATTTGTGTGGAACCTCCCCCTGGAATGAATCCCACGCAGGGTGAGCCACGCTTCCCCCACAGACACTGCCTGAACACCCTGCAGGGAATCAATCCACTCCAAAGCATTTCCCTCCCCAAACAGCTCCAAAATCTGGGAAAAGGGGTTGAATTTAATAAGCAGTGCTGGTTCAGACCCAGAGGGGGGCTGCAGTCCCCGTGGCTGGGTTGGTGTGTGAAGCTGGGGTTGGCATTTCTGTGTCCCATGGTGTCCAGTTCTGTTTTGGTTTCACTTTTAGGCTAGAATGTATCCACACTTTTTGGTGTCTGCAACGATGTGAACATCCTGTAAGTGACAATAATATTCTCTCTCTCTCTCAAGTGGCTCCAAGAATCAGTGTAACATACTGAATGTACAAATCAGTTCTGAATGTCCAGTTTGTACATTTCAAGAAGTTTTCAGGAAGAACATATCAGTCAATAAAAACCTTTTAATTTTCACTTTTTGCTGGCATCTCCTATGTATTGCACCACTTGTGTTTTCTCTCCTCTTGCAGTGTTTAGTATGGAAAATTTAGAATATTTAAGCTTAATTAACCATTACCACTTCTCTGGGTCGGGGACAGCATTTCCCATTTTCTGCTCTCCTTCTCCAAAGTGAATTTACAATATCTCCATCACATCCTTTGCTGAGTGTTCTAGAGGTTCTGAGTGCTGTGATGATAAATACAAAACACTTTTCCTTTTGATTTTTCTCCACAAATTATGCTTCATTTTTCAGGTGTGACTTCTGCTTTCGTGAAATACACTGCATTCATGCCTCCCCTTGAATTTCCCCTTGAGCAAAGTCAATATTTGATCTGGTTCTTGTCTGGTTTTATATTTTCCTCCTGTTGCCAAGTGATGATGGGATTTTACTGAGTCACATTCTGTGCTGTATCAGCTTGAAGTTGCTCAGTGGGCCAAGGAAATCATTTGAGCTGATCCTCCTTGCAAGTCAGCCCTGAGCACTGATATCACCTGGGGCTGCCATTGCACCTGACTTTTGGGGCTGCTCTTCAGCTGCAGAAGGAAAAAAGGGATGCCAATATCACCTTCCAGACCTTTTTATCTCTCCCAGCATCCTCCCAGATTTCTTTTCCCTGGAGAATTGTGCTTGTAACTCCCACCCAGCAATCTCAGCCAGAGACAAACAGCAAAAAATATTTTTGGAGCTACAGGATTTTTTGTGTTCTGATGGCAATCCATGTTTTTTTTACCTTCACCAGGAATTAAATTCTGCCTGGCAGAGCTCTTGTTCTCCAAAGACCACAAAGTTTAGCCTGGATAAGGAATCAGAGGAATAACTGGGTGTCCTGTGGGGTGACATCATAGAGGGCAGGTCCCTCACCCACTCCTAGGATCTGAATTCCCCCTGGAATTCTGAATTTCCCCTGCCCTGATGTGTTGTGGATGTGTCTCCCCTCATTCTGAGCTTCCTGCTCATGCTCTGGCTGCCCTCAGGGACAGATAAAACAGATTAAACTTGTTATTTTACCTGCAGATAAAGCAGTTCCTGTTCTTTTCCTTACAGATAACAGTGTAAACTCCAATGGAAAAATGGGTAATGCCAGTCTTTCCTTGGCTTCCCTTTGCCTGAGCTTGGCTTTCCCTGGTTCTGTGAACTCTTGGGATTTTCCCTCTTGATTCCATGGCTGAGTTCAAGTTTTCCTTAGGTGAGCAATCCCTCAGCATTTCTTACAGCACAACTGCTGCAGTTCAGAACTGAAGTCACTTCCCAAGGGTTGAAAAGTGGGGACAGTGCCTGGCAGGGCCTCTGGCAGCTCTCAACTCTTGTTCCACTGCCATGACACAATTAAAACTCAGGTTTTATCGTCCTGGAGAAGGCTGCAAACTGTCCCTCATGCAAATACATAATTTAAAGCAATTCTGCCTCATGGAATAATCACATAAAAAGCCTTTTTTGGTCGAAAGACCCACCTGAAGCCCAGATCCTCCCTGTGTGACCTGTGCTGCTCCCCAGACTTTGCCCCTCTGTGCTGGGATGTGTCCAGGCAAATCTGTGACACTGAAACTTTCCTCACCCTGCTCTATTCCCTGCTGGGAATTTTCCACTATTTCACAGACAAAACAGCTGAGCCTCTCCCTGAGCTCAGCAGTGCTCCTGCTGCCTCCTGGGCTAGAGGTCAGCCTCCAGATTTGCCCAGTGGAAGGGGAGGGGGGCATTTTTTTTGCAAGCCAGTGTGACCTAAAGAGCTGTTGTGAAATCCCTGGCACAGCCCCACGTTTCCATAGAGCCCCGAGTGGCAGCAGCTCCTGCTGTGAATGTTAACATCCCTTCCAGGGCTCCTGCCTGGGGCACTGGGGGAGCTGCAGAGCCCTGAGCCGTGTCCCAGTGCCTGGAGCTCCAGCTGATCAGCTCCATGGCAGATTTATTTCCTTTGTGGCCTTTTGATTCCATAAAAAACAGCAAACAAGCTCCTGAACTTCCTCACTGTGGGATTGCACAGGGGAAAAGTGGGAGCAGAAACACTTCAGACGTGCCCTGCTCATGCAGCCTTGCCTGAACAGAAGCAGGATTGTCCAGGAGCTGCCCTGAGAGCTGCCTGGGACTTTTCTCAGGAAGAATTTCCATCTTGAACACTCCCAGAAGTTGTGGGCAGCACTGCCAGCCATTGTCTGCTTGGCTTTTGTGGGGTTTGCTGGAGCCTCTGCAGATCCTCTGGGGCTCTTAGCGTGTCTGCCTTGCTCCAAAAACCATCCCAAGTTTGGTTCTGAATTTGTTTTCTTTTAACCCTTCTACTTTTCTACTATTTAAATGCTGTTGTAACTTAAGCCAAAATCATTTGGCAGCTTCAGTGAGAGCTGCACCCCTCACTCTGGGCTGTGGTGTCCCCCTTCCCCTCCTCACAGAATGAACAGAACCAGCATTTGCTTTAATTGTTGGTGATGCTTTGATGATTGGACAGCAGCTGTCGTGTGGCACCTTGGTTTAATCATCATAAATTAAGGAAATTCAGTGCTAATTGTGGAAAGCAGTGATTGTTGTGAGACAATGTGACATTTTGGAGGGCAGGGACATCTCTTGTTTCTGTTCCACACCAGAAATACACGGTGGGGTGAAAGAGAATTGCCACACTTCAGTTTCTGGAAAAATACTGGGGCTCTTTGTAAGCACTTAGAAGATAAAAACCTCAGCAGATTTTTTTTTTTTTTTTTTTTTTTTTCATG
>VZRH01003769.1:182017-212114 GCA_013397555.1 Urocynchramus pylzowi | reverse complement strand
TTTTGTTAAAGAATCCAAACCTCACTCTTCTCTTTGCCCCAAGGATTTGCTCAGAAGGAATTCAGGATTTCTGTAATACTCACTCCAGGGGGGCAGGCTTCCATGTCTGTAGCTCCATCTCCAATCATAACCACCTTCTTGAAATGGAACTGTTCTTTCAGATGAGTGATAACCTTTCCTTTCCCCCCTGATTCAGCTGTTGGTTGTGTTTCATCAAATCCTGCATATTCTCCTAGAAAACAATGGAAGGACAAGTTGGAAATACAGATATTTTCTGGTAAATGAAGGAAGATCTCTGCCTGTGGTCTTGACTTCATTGCATGCAGTCCTGTAAAACTCACAGCACAGGACCCCAAATCAGTAATTCCAAGGTAAATTTAGACTGGGATTTCACCAAGTCTTCAGTGGGGGGATTTTCAAAGAAAAGTGGAGACATTTTCAGAGAAAACCAGAAACCTGTGTGGGCAGTGCTACCAATCCATTCCCAGCCACTCTGGTGTGAACATGCCAAAAGCAGCACCCAGGATGATGCACAGTGTAGGAAACCCTGAGTAAGGAACACCCTCAGCACCTACAGCCATGCTGGGGCACTCCAGCTTCAAATCCAGAGCAGCTCTGCTCCAGGACCCAAAGCCCCTGAAAGGGAGGGTTGTGAGAGCAGCTCAGGTCATGGACTCTTTAACTTGAAGGAGAGGAGAAAATGAAACTCTGCTCTCAGCAGAGTTTTACCTTTGGCACAGCTTGCAATTAAAAAGTAACTGCAGCTCTATTTCTTACACTGAGCGTGCCCTGAGCTGGTTTTGGGTGAGGTTTTGTAATTTTCCTCCATGGAGTTAGCTGGATTGGTAACAGGACAGTGCCTGCAGCCCAGTATCTGAGAGCTGGAGCCAGAAAAGTGCCATTCATTAGGAGAGAAGGGAGGCTGAGGGGGCTCTCACCGTTGAAGTAAAACTTGAGCCTGTTGGCGAAGACGTTTGCTGTGGGGATGTTCAGCTGCAGGGCCACGTGTTCCACAATGCTCTGAAAGCCCCCCGAGACCAAGAACACCTGAACCCCTCGTTGGTGGAGTCTGCTCACCAGCTCCCTGAGAAGAGACAGCACAAAGGTCAAAGAAATCCTTCCTAAGCCAGGCTTTGTGCTATTCCAGCTTAGTTTGGGGGTGTGCTGCTTCCAGCTCCATCCATCTCTGCTGCCCAAAGCTTTTGCCTCTTTCTCTTTGTTTGTGCACACACCTGGCTGTCAAGAGCTGGACAAAGCCATCATTTCATTCCTCAAAAACAAGCACTCCCTAAAACTGTTTCCTTACCACTTTCACACTAGTTCCCTTGAACAAGTGAGAGGAGACCCAATTCAAATTCTTTTTCTGAAGAGAAACAATTTTCATTTCAAGAAAACGAATCTGGAATGCAGCAAAAAGCAGGGATGAGATAAAACCACTGCTCCAAAATGCTAAGTGGGCTGAAAAGTGCAAAGTGCAAATGTTTTCTAGCTCCCAGTTGGCTCACCAGATGCTGAACATCAATGCCATCTTTAGAAGAGGGCCCCAGCTACAGAAAAGGAATCAAAAAAAGGAGTTTGTGACCCCAGTTCATGCCAGCAGGACTTGAAGGCAGTGCAAAGTTTTGGGGATTTGGCTCTGGAGGCAGAAGATCAGCCTGCAGCAAGGGCAGCAGGGGAAGGGGTGGCAGGACCAGCAGAAACACTAAAGACTGAAAAGCAAAGCAGAGGCTTAAAGCAGGACACAGAAAAGGAGGAAGAAAGGGAAGAACTGAAAAGGGGGAAGAAAGAGAAGGAATGAAAAGGAGGAAGAAAGAGAAGGAATGAAAAGGAGGAAGAAAGAGAAGGAATGAAAAGGAGGAAGAAAAGGAAGGAATGAAAAGGAAAATCACATGATCCTGAACAAGGAAACAATGTTCTCTTTGTAGTTACCTCTAGCTGTCTTCTACAGAAAAAAGATATAATACAAGCACAGGATCATCTAAAACTCCTGTTATATGCTAAAAATATTTTAAGCTATGGTCAGATTTTGTAGTAAAGAAATTCTTTTCAATTGATAGAAACAATCTGAATGGGGAAAAAAAATCCCCAGAGCTTTTCAGTTTTAATAATTCATGTTCATTCCAAACCTCAGGATGAATGAATACACATATTTATGTGTGTTTGCTTCAATTTAAATGTTTTTAGGGACTTCAGAATGGGTAGCTCTGAGCAATGGATCCCCTAAATTGAGCCCGGGGTGTGACTGACACTGAGCAGAGTCAGAGAGAGGCAAGAGAGTTGCAGAACAGACCAAATTTAAGGAGGTATTAAATCTCCTCCCAGTCCCATCACCCCTGAAAAACCAGTGGTTGAACAGATTCTTTTCCATGCCCACTTAATCCTCATGCCAGGATTTGAGCTTGGCAGCCAAGGTGCCAGTTAATATCTAAGAATCTTTTTTCCATGGATGCTTAACCACTAGCCATGGAGTCAGGCTCCTGATCCAAGCTCTGTACACGCCCAGCATGGAGATGGAGCAGGAAGGCAACACAAACCAGCTCTGTGGCCTTCCAGCATCACTAATGACACAGAATTTGGTTGATTTAATCCATTTGCTTCCTGAGTACTTAAAAAAAAAAAAAATTCAGTTCTTCTTACCTTATTCCTGGAGTTAGCTGAGGTGGGTTGTCAGATATTAATTTCTGCACTTGTTCATAGGAGGGCCGGATGAGACCTAACCGTGCTGTGAGAGCTGCCTTGAATGTCACAGTGCCACCCATGGCTCTGCGGGTCCTGAGGGACAGCCAAAAAATCAAATCAGGGACACTTCACCAGCTGGGGCTCCTCCCAACAACAGAGCACTAACGAGGAATGACAAGGAACCAGGGAAGAGAGGTTATGCTGAACCCAAAGATCAGTGGCTAAGAGATCTCCACGGATGGAAGCAGTGCAGCAAAGGAAAATGGCTCCATTCCATGATGCCATACTGGGACCACATTCCTGAGCTGAATCTAACAGAGCTTTTGCTAAAAGCTTCAGCTTGTGCTGTTTCCCAGCCTCGGCCTCAGCAACGGGTTGGGAGTGCTGTCCCCTCTCCTCCATCTCATGGTAAGGTTTCCTCATTCAGAGCAGGGTTTGGTAGTGCTTAGCCAAGTTTAATGATGAGGGCTGCTCTCATCATTATCAAATTTATCAAAATTTATTTATTTATTTTTGATAATTTATCAATTATCAAAATTACCATCAGAGAATTTATTCCAGGACAGTTTTGTTGGGTAGCCCCCCAATTCCCAAACCAAGCTACTTCACCCTGCACTAACTCCACTCATTACCCAACCCCTTCACAAACTATCATCACCTACAGCAGAACCAAACAAGTGTAGAGCCCAACTCCAGGATCAGGGATCAGCCACCCAGGGCTCACTGTGCCTGCGCCGGGGAGCTCCCCAGCCATACGTACATCTCTGCCACGGCGTCCCCGACGCCGCAGAACTTGGCCAGCTCGTCGATGCCCTCCTCCCTGATGACGGTGCTGTCCACGTCGAAGCACACGGCGTCGGCGCTGCGGAAGATCTCCTTCAGCTCCATCAGGGACGCCATCCTTTTGGGAGCCTTCTTACTGTGAGGGGACAAGATGAAGTCTATCTCTGAGTGAGAGTAGTGCACTGTTTCCTGAGCCATTGGTGCTGCTGCTCTGGCGCGGGCGAGAAGGGCCGAGCGCAGCCGGCTCACGGCTTTTATCCCGGGGGGAATGGTGGTGGAGGTCTGCCTCAGCTGCTGATTTGCTCCCGCCTGTTGCTGCCTACTGATGGTCACCTCGTGCTCCAGGTGGGCCGTGGAGCCCTGGGCTGCTGCTGATTTGTTCCCTGCTGCCTCAGCCCATTCGTGGGTTCAAGGTTGTAATCCTTGGCATTGGCTGAGGCAGCAGGCTGCCAAGAGCTGTGTGGGATTGCAGGGCTCTGTTTTGTCTCAGGGGGGTCTTGGTTTCTCATCTCTCCGAGGCTGGGGTGTCACAGGAGTTGCTGCAGGACACACAGGTCCTAAGGACTGATTGCAAACTATTCTAAACTTATCAATGAGTGGTTGTCCCTAAATCAGGAATGTTTAGATCCTGTCCTACATCCTCCTTAATAAAAGATTGGGCCATTTACATTGGGGATTAGCCTTTTATAAACCCATCAAACCCTTGGCCTTTGAGAACTTCACTCAACCCATCAAGATATCACATTTTCTATAACAGTCCCTGACAAAAGTTTATTTTCTACCCCTTTAGATGAAAAAAGTTTCTTTTCTACTCTTTTAGATCTGCCCACTTCAACATGTTGAGCACTTCTGCAGATCAGAAGCTTAAGGAGTTAAGTATCTTCTTACTCATCCCTACTCGCCTTGTGCTTCATCCTTTCATAGGGGAATTAATTCAGTGTGGATTTTACTGTTTACTAATCTATAATTTAGACACAAACAACACCTTCCTATTTATCTCACTTCTCAGATTTTTGTAGAAGTTTTTGTTTCTTCCAATCTCTCAGACATCTCTTGTATGATTGATCTGGGTTGCAGGTTCTTCTCCTGGGATAGAGGAAAACCACCATCAAACAGCACCTTCTTAAGAATGATGGATGTCTTTACAACCTTTCATCTTTTGTTTTCCTCTCACTAATGGTCAAAGCAGGAACAAGAACCTTTGGGTTTATTCCCAGGATGTGATGAAAATTGGGATACACAAAAGGTTTTATGAAAAATTCCCATCATCACTACAAATGTGGAACACACTCCTCTCTTATCTGCTCTTGTGCATAGAATAAAAGAGAATGCTCCAATCTGCTGGGAGGTGGAAATCTGTCTAAAGGAAACCACCCAGCCTGAGTGGTGAAAGCTGTTGTGAGCAGCCAGGAGCTGTGTCTGCCTGACAAACAGGAGATATCAACGAGCAAGGGACAGAGACAACACGGGACATGAGAGGCACAGGCAGCCCTCAGACAGGACATTTTGTGGGGTTTATTCTGCTGCCTTTGAGGGGAGTGGTGGCACTAGAGAAGGTATCCCAGAAAAGGGCTTTTACAGAGCCCCTCTGATCTGCTGTTTGGCACAACTCTGCCCCCGGTGCATGGACACACCAGTCTAAAAACTGGTGTAAAACTCCAGTCTAGCCTCAGGATCATGACTAAAGGATTATTTGCTGCAGGCCATGTGGGGTTTTATCTTTTTCTACAAAGACTGCACCGGACATGTAAGAAGAATAGTTATAAGTCAAGAGCACAGCATATAAAAGAAAAGTGGCCACGGACATCAAAACTCCCCTCTGCCAGCACCCAGCTCTGAGGAGAGGCTTGGTGGCCAGAGGCCAGATCTGAGGTCAGGCTTGGCACGGGCTGGGCAGGTGCCACGTGAATTGCACGTTTACTTCAGCCTTGACTTGCCCCAGGCTGCAGAGCTGTGGCTGTGTTTGCAGTGAAATATCCCAGATTTCCAGGCAGCTGTGACATTGGCGTCACGGTGTTCCAGCAGCCAGCCCTGCTGATGCAAAGCCACCATTGCCACACCTGGGGCTGCACTGCAACACTGTCACAGCATGTGGCAATGGCACCGCGTGGGGACACTGCTCTGTGACGTGACTGCTCGGTGACAAGCTGGAATTTGGGTCTGGATGCACGGCTTTAATCTGCCCCAGAAAAACTCTGTTATCTCTCCAGAGGTGTGCTGGGAGTGATGAAATGTTCACGTTTCCTTCTCTCTGATATCCACATTTCCCATGCTTCTTTCCCTGCTGGAGGGGCTGACAGTGATGGCATGAAAGCCGTGGTGGACCTTGCACTTTGATGGACAAATAAAGAAGGATTATTGTGGAGTCATAGCTGGAATTAACCCTGTCCTCTCTTTATTCCTCTTTGAAAATAGTTTCAAACTGTGGTTTGTGTTGTCTAAAAATGACAATTGGAAGGGAAGAATTGAAAAAATCATCAGTAGCACATCAGAGCAAAAAGAATTGAAGTCGTGTAAAACCCTTCTATGGACAAATCTCAGCTGCAGTCAGGGAAAAGCAATTTTGTATTCCAGAGTAGTCCAGGCTGTGTAAGTAGCAGAGATTAATTATTCCAAAATACAGAGCATCTGATTGCTTTAAAGTGTAAATGTTTTAATGAGATGGGAAGGATAAAGAAATTACAAAAAAATAATGGGTTCTGTTTCCATATGAAAAACACTGATATGGAATCTCTGATCTTCCTACCACTGAATTTCAGGTAATCAATTCCCAGCCTGAAAAGCATCCAAGCAGCAAACATTTCAACAGGGCTGATAAAAAATACCATGGGGAAAATCTGGAAAGAAGAATATGGGGAGGAGAAAAACAATGGGCAAAGAAGTGGCTAAAGAAAACAAAAGAGTGACAGAGAGAGAGACATAGGGTGAGACTTGAGATAAAGATGGAGAAAAAAGAAAATGACAAGGGAAAAGTGGGATTCCTGTGATATCTCCTTGCCTCCAGACTATGAAGTGTTTCATTAGGCTGTTAAAAAAAAAAAATAAAGACATTTTCACAAGAAATAATTCTCTTTCATAATAGACAGGGTGGAGTCACAAACAGGGGAATTATGTAAGAGCACATGGGAAGGGAAAACAACTGAAATCCTCTCTGTCTGCTGTCCCTGTGAGGCAAGTGCCTCACAGGGAAAAACTGTCCCATCCTCTGTATCCACATGTAATGCAAATGGAAGCAGTAAGTGGTGCTCAGAACTGCAGGTGTTCTGGGGCTGCAAAGTTTTGATGAGATCTCAAACCCCTCATTGTGACTAGACCTCCCTTGTTGTCATATTTCAGCTTTCAGAAGTGCTGCCACGCTGCCACTTTGCAAGATGATCACATTTATTGCTGTTAAAAATGAAGATTAAGTGAATCGTAATGAAATATTACCCAGCACTCAGGAATATCCTTGTTTGCAAACAACTTCTGATTCACTTCCCCACTTAACATTGTGCTGAACAGTAACAGAAGTTCAACCCCATTAAACTGTTTCTTTTGCCTTGAAGGGAGACTGCTGCTCAGAGCAAAGGATTTGGAGAAAATAGTTCTTGAAACTTTTTTCAGGACCTTTTCCTCCTACAGCTTCTAAGAACATTCCCAGGAGTGTTTCCATGGTATGAGTTTAAACAAACCACTTAATCCTCATTGTTTCCAGTCCTGTGTCTGTAAAATGGGAATAATACAGTGGCACAGCTTTTCTGTGCTGAGCTTTCATCCTCAGAATTAGCAACGTTTTGAAAGCTTTAGAGGAAAGCTGATACATTTAAGCAGATTAGTTATATTTAAGCAAATTGTGTTTGTGTTTTATATAAGTTTTAGAAGTTCAACCCATCCACAGATAACTTTCTTTGGTTTGCAGGGTGAGAATAGGAAGAGTCAGTCCTTCATCTCCTGGGTTTTCTTCTTTTTTTTTTTTAAGATTTTTGTTAAACCTCCTGGGTTTTCTATTTCATTTTAGGTTTTGCCTTAACCTCCTGCTCAGTTTGTAAAGGCAGTGGCACAAAGCTGTCTGCGAGTCAAGAGATGAGCTGCTCGCCGCTCCACGCGATTATCTGCACAGCAGTGCCTCACAGCGAACTCATTTAAGCACCTCGCGAAAAGCAGGTGAAAAAGGGCAGAAGGAACCTGTTGGATGTTGACATCCACCTCCCAACTCTCCAATCCCCTCTCGCCTGTCCTGCCAAAATGCTGCTGCTCGCCCCGTGCCCGATTGCATCATTCATTCACGCTGCTGTTATAAGCAGCCACCGCGCCGGAGCCGGCCAGCACAGGCACAAGATCCTCCTCATTTTCCCTGCTGGAAAAACCCCCCTTGTGTTACGGATCTGCAAGCCACACTCCAACCCTTTCCGACCTGCGAGAAAAGCACGATCCCGACTTACAGAAGGGAACTGGCCGTGGCTGCCGCCGCCGCCGGGATCCTCCTGGCTGCGCCACGCAGGGAGGGATCAGCTGCGCCCTTCAGCGACACCAGCCCCGCGCCCGGGCTGCGCTGGGCGACAGCCGCATTGTGCCGCTCGGCCCCTGATAAAGCGCTGAGTCAGCCGGCCCGGGGGGTTTGTTTGAGGTGCTCGCACACATGGGAGCAGAGCAGGGCAGCCGTTCGCTGCCAGCCGGGGCGGCAGAGGTGTGACCGCCCGGGCCAGGGGAGGAGCCGCCCCGGGCCGCGCGGTGAGCGGGGCAGCGCCGAGCGGCGGATGGCGGGTTTCTCCTGGCTGAAATCAGCGAGGCAGGGACGCTCTTCTGGGGAGAGAAGGGAGGATTTGTGAGCTGAGATCACAGAATCACCAGGTTGGAAGAGATCTTTACGATCATCGAGTCCAGCCCAGCCCCAGCACCTCAGCTAAACCATGGCACCCAATGGTTTGTTAACCAGCCCAGCCCCAGCACCTTAACTAAACCATGGCACCCAATGGTTTGTTTATCAGCCCAGCCCCAGCACCTTAACTAAACCATGGAACTCAATGGTTTGTTTATCAGCCCAGCCCCAGCACCTTAACTAAACCATGGAACTCAATGGTTTGTTTACCAGCCCAGCCCCAGCACCTTAACTAAACCATGGCACCCAATGGTTTGTTTACCAGCCCAGCCCCAGCACCTCAGCTAAACCATGGCACCCATCCAGGCTTTGTTTAAACACACCAGGGATGGTGACTCCACCACCTCCCCGGGCAGGCCATTCCAGTGCTTTATCATTCTTTCTGTAAAAAACTTTTTCCTAACATCCAACCTAAGTTTCCCATGGCACAGCTTAAGAATGTGTCCTCTGGTTCTGTCAGGGCTGCCTGGAGAAAGAGACCAACCCCCACGGGACTACAGCCACCTTTCAGGAATTTAAAATTGCAATATCTCCTCTTGGCTTTAGCTGTCAGTGCATCCCTGAGCGAAGTTACACACACAAATCCCATCCAAAGCTGGCAAAAGCTCGGCAGCAGAGGGGAAAGGCGTGGGAAAAGGCTCTGTGTTGTTTCCCCAAAAGCTGTGGAAAAATTGCCAAAGCTGCCCGTGCTTGCGTTCTGGCATCCCACAGAAGAGCTTCCCTCACTCGCTGCCATGGCTTGGAAAATGGGAGAGTGCCAGCCCAGGAGTTGTTTGGTTCAAGGTCAAGAAAAGCTGATTTAGCTGATTTAGCTGCTTTTGTCCACTTGTGCCAGGAGTCCTGTGACTGCTGCCCGTCTGTTCTGCACCGCTGGATGCTCCAGTCACACTCTGTGCATGACCTCTTCTGCCATCCTGGCAGTGTCACCCCTCAAAATTCCATTTATTAATCAAATCTGATCACCTTTTGTGCCCCTCCTCCCTTTATGTTTTTTCAGAGTTTCTCAGTACATGAGAGGATCATCTCTCAGGAACTTTTTGAGTCAGGAAAAGATGGGACCAAGCCCCTGTGCTGCCAAACTGGTGCCAGGGATCAGCAGCCCTGTGCTGTTTGTCAGCTTTATCATGGCAGGACAGGATGTTGTTTAAAGCAGATTTAGAAATCATTTCTGTGAATAAGGTTAAAGGAAAACCCATCTTGATAAAGATGAAAGAAAATGGCTTTTACCAAGAATCTCAGAGGGGTTTTTGCCAAGATAAGCAGTGCCTGGCTTGACTGAGAGAATTGCTGCTGAATATTTAATGAAGGATATTGCCTTTATTTGGCTTAGTTTAATGGACATGTTGGCTTTAATTTAGTTAAATATTTTGATTCTAACCTGGTGTAATCCATTGAATTCATAGGGCAATTTAAGTCTGGTAAGCACTTGCCCTTTATTTTTTATTACACATAAAAAACAAATAGAACAATTCTACAGCTAAGACCGAAAAAAATAGGGGAAAAAGCTTGTCTTGATGGCTGAAAAATGCTGCAAAATGGGATTTTAATGTGAAGATGCTCGTGAGAAATGTTACTATAACACAAAATAACTATCCTGAGGAATGTGAGCCAGCAAAGAAACACAGAGAGCTCTGCCTGGGAGCTGTAGGAGGATGCTCAGGAGTGAAAATACAAACTAGATCCAAACGCAGCACCCAACTCTTGTACGTCACTACAGAACCTCTCAAGTTGTACAAAAACCAGCAGAAACCACCTGCATGGAGGATTAGGATGTCTTTGAAAACATCTTTTCCCTTTTTCCCCCTCTTCTCCTAAAAAAAAAGCATCTCAAAACCAAATTTTTTTTTATTTTCTAGCATAAATAATTCCTCTCACAAACCTGAACCTGGCCCACATCACTGCCAGCCCCCTAATGTTTTAGGATGGGCAATTCCTGCCTTTCCATAGGCATCAGCAAGGAAAACATAAAATAGAACAAGCCTGCTGGGATGGGTTTGACAAGGCTGCCCTCTGTTGAGAACAGCCTGAGAGGAACAGGCAAAAAAAATAAAAAATAAAAAAAAATAAAAAAAAACAGAGAAGCAAAGGCAACAAAATATTTGATCTGCGAGTTGCAGAATCCAGGGCAGAGCTGGGGATCCAGGTGTTTTAACTGGACATTGCATCTCAGATATTTGCACAGCAGCCTCTTGGGCCAGGTTTGGTGGTTTGTTTTGTCATGGTTTCAGCATCCCAACGAAGTGCTGACAGTATTTTAACAGAGTTCCAGAGCCAATATTGAAATGGCAGGTGTGATTCCCTGCATTTTGCAATGTTTAATGTTTATTTCCAATAACTGCAATCACAGAGGAGAAAGCCCAGCCACTCCACCGCAGTCAGCATCAAAATATTTCACAAGACACTGCTCAACAACAGGGCTCCAAACTTGTAGGATGTCTAAACGCCACCTAAAACATGAAAAAAACCAGAATCCCAAGGATATCAGCAGCTATCCCTTCCAGGGAGATAGACAGGCCACATGTGGGAGTCCTCCTCTTGTGCACAGCGTGGCATTTTGCCCAGAAATCTGAGATCCTCACCCAAAGCAGGTGCCACAGGCTGCAGCCAAACCCAGCCAGGCTGCCCTGACACTTGACACTGACTTTTCCCATCAAGCTCCCCCAAAACTCCTGTGCAGCAAAACTGGACCCAACAGCAGGCTCAGACTTTGCTCCTGGAGGTGGTGTGGAAATACATCCAGCTCCTTGCATTGCTGAAGCAATCCAGGGCTGCATCCAGAGCTCCCTGCTGCAAAAATGTGGGATGGAGAGGGAGGGATTTTCTAGAATCCATACGTTTGGTTGGAAGGGAACTTAAAGAGCATCTTGTTTCAGCCCCCTGCCATGGGCAGGAACACTTTCCACTATGCCAGGGTGCTCCAAGCCCTGTCCAAGCTGGCCTTGGACACTTCCAGCTTCTCTGGGCATCTTCACACCTGGCTGGCGAGTGCTGGGGAAGGGTCTCTGCCTTCCCTGCACCAAATACTGACAAAATCCTGGCCGCAGGGCCAGCTGTCCCTGGGGTCAGCACTCTCTGGAGCTGGGCTGCAGAGCACTGGGAACTGCCTGGGGATTGTTGTGGGGCCGGGCACCTGCCTCACGCAACACTTGGAATAAGAAGAGGTTGTGTCACACCGGGTGTTGCCGTGTGCTCCAGTGGGTGTTGGAGGGTACAAGCCCAGACGGAGCAATCTGGGATTCAAACCTGGTGCAATCAGTGCCCGCAGGGGTGTGAGGGACCACGGCAGGAGCTTCTTCTCCAGTTCCTCCGGCAAAACCCACTCATCCCTCCGTTTCAGAGTCCAAAGACACAAATATTTCAATGTCTCCAGGAGTGAACCCTGACAGGCCGTGTAGGGAAAACGTTTCAGCACCCACCAAGGTTATCTTGACAATAGTATTTCTGGTTTTATTCTACACGGAAACCTCTGTGTGGCCTTGAGAGGGACCATCCCCATCCTTAGAACCCCTGGGAGGGATTCAGCCCAGAAAGCCCCGGGCAGAGGGTGGGCACTGGGGGCTATGGAGGCCCCGGTGCCCCACACATCAGCTTGTGTGTTATGAGAAGACGAGTTTTGATTAACCTCAATCCCTAATTTAACCAAGAACCATTGAATATTAATCTGCACCACTTAACTATTAATTCTATCAGTCTAATGTGAAATCACAGGGTTTAATTATTTATTCTGACGGTTCTGAGGAGTTGCTGGCGGTGTCCGTGGCATGAGAGGGCGGACTGAGCACCGACCATCCCCGCCCGTTCCCAAACCCAGGCACCCGCCCCGCGCTCCCCTCACGGCCCGCTCTGAGGGCGGCACCGCGCCCGCGCCTCAGCGGCGGGGAGAGGGCGGGACTAAACGGAGCGACGGCTCCACAGCCAATGGGAGCGCGGCTGGCGCGCCAGCAACCCAATGAGAATCGAGACGCCATGGCGGCGGGAGCACCCGGGATGAGCGACAGGCATTATAACTAATAGAAACGCATCATTGCGCCAGTGGACCAATGGGCGAGCCCGGAGTGTTCTAGAAGGGGCGGGCGGGAGGCGGGGCGGCGCTGCCCCGCCCGGCGCGGCGCAGAGCGGAGCGCAGTCATGGCGGTGAAGGCGCTGAACCCCAAGGCCGAGGTGGCCCGTGCCCAGGCCGCGCTGGCCGTCAACATCAGCGCGGCCCGCGGGCTGCAGGACGTGCTGAGGACCAACCTGGGGCCCAAGGGCACCATGAAGATGTGAGGGAGCCCCCGCGCCTCTCGCCGCGGGTGGGGTTGGGGGGGAGCACGGCCTGAGGGGAGGCGTGAGGGAAGCGGCGGGGGCCGGGAGGTGCGGAGGGAACAAAGGCGGGCGCGGGAGGGGTGAGTGGCTGAGGGATGCGGAGGCAGCGCCGGCAGCCCGTGTTTCGGGCCGGGGCTGGATGGATGAATGGATGGGGAAGGAGCGGGGCGGGCCCGCGGCCTCACACGTGGGTTGGGGCCGAAACGCCGCTCACCCGGCCCGTGCCGCCCGCAGGCTCGTGTCGGGGTCCGGGGACATCAAGCTGACCAAAGATGGCAACGTGCTGCTGCAGGAAATGGTGAGCTGGGGCTGGTCCTCGCAGGGGGGGTTAGGGAGGGACGAGCGCCTTTGGGTGAGGGGGAATCGCGGCCCCCCTGCCCCACCCGCCCTTATCCATTGAAGTGAAATGGCCCTTGGGAGGAGGGTAAAGAAGTAAGTGCAGGTTAAGGCAATACTGTAAAGAGAGTAATATTAAAAATATAAACGGCACCATAAGAATGAGTAAAATAAACAGCCAAAGGAGTAGCAAACCAGTTAGGGTAAATCGTTAGAACATCACCTTCAGTTCTTTCTTAGCAGATCTCAGATTTTTGTTTGCTGTACCACTGCAGTGAAACGTAACTGCTCAGCTTCTTATTTCTGTCTAGCAAATCCAACACCCCACGGCCTCCTTGATAGCAAAAGTAGCAACAGCACAAGATGACATCACTGGAGATGGCACCACCTCGAATGTCCTCATCATTGGAGAGCTCCTAAAGCAGGCAGATCTTTATATTTCTGAGGTGTGTATGCAGTGTTTCTTTTGTAGGTGGGCAAGTTAAGGCCTTCATTAAGACCCCTCAGTGGGATTTTTTTGTTAAATGTTTAACAGGAGTGGAACATAAATGCATTGTTCTGCTTAAAATGAGAAGTTGTGGAAAGGGGGAAAAGCTAGAGGAGAGGACTTAAACCCTGTTAAAAATCAAACCCATTTATTGTGGATACTGTAGCTTTTAAGGTTTTGTGTGATACCTGCTGTTACTTTGTTTTGTGGGAGTGAAAACATTTCTGGAGTGTTTGAAAGGAGCTCCTCCCTGAGGGCAGGTAAACGTGGATGTTGCACAGCGAACACCCAAGTGTGCTTTGTAGTTCCCTTGGTTTGAGTTCTGTGCTAAATTAATCTGTACTTTTCCTCTGCATTGGAAGGATTTGCATTCCTTTTACATGTATTCAGAAGGACAGAACACATGGCATATTCCCTGTGCTTTGCCATTCCATGGAATGTTGAAACCACGGGTTCTGTTTGTGGAAAAAGAACCATTTTTGTCTTCCACTGACCAATGATTTCTCTTCCCTTGCCTTAGGGTTTGCACCCTAGAATAGTAGCAGAGGGATTTGAGATTGCCAAGGAAAAAGCACTTGAGGTTTTGGAGCAGGTCAAAGTGTCCAAGGAGATGGACAGGGAGACCCTCATCGATGTTGCCAGGACATCCCTCAGGACTAAAGTCCATGCTGAGCTTGCTGACATCCTGACAGAGGTGAGTGTCCCTGTCACCTCTGCCTCTGGGTGTGAAGAGATCCAGCTGTGAAAGTGCTGGGATTATAATTTGAAGTGTGAAAGAAGTGAACTCGCACTGTGGAAGACTGATGGTCATTTTGGGGTGTTTCCCTCCCCTGTGTTGCAGGCTGTGGTAGATTCTGTCCTGACAGTCAGAAAACCAGGGGAGCCCATTGACCTGTACATGGTGGAAATCATGGAGATGAAGCACAAATCAGAGACAGACACAGCGTAAGTCAGGAGGATCCTTGGGCTTCAGTTCAATGGGGCCCTGAGCTTTGAGGAGCCTGGGGGGTTTTGGTTTCTCTTTAGGGTGTCCTAAAGCTACCACTGGAAGAGTTGAAATACAGATTCCACCCATAAATAGCTTGGCAGAAGTTTCTCAGTCGCTGAATTTGATTCCTTGATAAAGTTATCAAATAGCAAAGAACAGCACTGGCTTAACAATGTTGGATCAATAATTGTTTCTTCGTAGTGTCTGTGGCTTGATGATGCTTTAGGTTGGCATCTGTTAAACAGAAAGCAGCATTTGATAAATGGGAACTGGGTTGTGGATTGGGTATTCCATAGGATTTCCATTTCCCTCAGTGCATGGATGAATTCTGCACTAGCTCTCCTCAGTAGCTGGTGCAGTCAGACACCATGCCAGAGCAAATTCCTTTTTTTCCACTGTACCTGGCATGCTTCTTTATGGGAATGAGCATGTCCTTGGAAGGGGAACACATCACCCTTGGTGCCCAGGCAGTTTGGGCTGGAGCAGTCCCACTCTCTGCACTCCATGACATCCTGTGTTTGTGTCCATGGACACCCAGAGTGGTTTTTAATCTTGCAGGCTGATCAGGGGGCTGGTTCTGGATCATGGAGCTCGCCACCCTGACATGAAGAAAAGAGTGGAAGATGCTTTTATTCTTACCTGCAACGTGTCCCTGGAGTATGAGAAAACGTGAGTACACAGCAAATGCTTGTGTCCTGAGAAGTTTTATTTAAAGTGTGCTTAAATACCAACCAAGACTGTGAAGGGGAAAGGTGATGCCTCTCCTGCAGCCCTTTTGGGAAAGGTGGTGGGTGAAAAAATCTCTGTGAGAGGCAGAGCTTCACAGTGGTTTTTATTTTGTTGTGTAATCACAGAAAGGTTAAAAGTCATTCCTTTCTTGGGCACGACTTGATATTGTAGAGCAAGCACATTAATACACTTCACAGTTCTCTCAGTTTCAAGTGTCCACCTTATTTTTTGAAGTGGAAAAGCTCTGAACCAGAGAGCGGGAGCAGCAGTGTGGGTTGGAGGGGCTGGTTTGTTTTGGGTTGATTTCTTCAGAATGTTACTGAAAGACTCATTGCTTATGATCAAATTTATTTCTACAGCAGAGAGGAAGTTTTCTCACTGCTTTTTTGTGGGTTTTTCCCCCTTCAGAGAGGTGAGCTCTGGATTCTTCTACAAAAGTGCTGAGGAGAGGGAGAAGTTGGTGAAAGCAGAAAGAAAGTTCATTGAAGACAGAGTCAACAAAATCATAGAATTGAAAAGAAAAGTCTGTGGCGACTCAGACAAAGGATTTGTTGTGATCAACCAGAAGGTGAGATGAAGAGGATAACTGAAAATTATTTGAAATGCCAGAATTAGCTACATTTAGGCTGATACTTCTGAATATAATGTACAGTTCCTACTTGAGACCTTTGAGCCTTGAGGAAGATCTTGTAAGTGTCAGAGTGAGAGGAGGTGGTTTTAGCTTTGTCCTTATGCTGATGGTCACTTTCTGTTTGCAGGGAATTGACCCGTTTTCCTTGGATGCCCTTGCCAAAGAAGGAATAGTTGCTCTGAGGAGAGCTAAAAGGAGGAACATGGAAAGGTCAGTTTTGGGGAGAGGAGAGGATACAATAATCTGCTCTTCCAAACTGAGACAGGGAGTCAAGTCTGGCTTAAATCCATCTTTAAAGGCTTGATTAAAAATTCCACTTCAGTCTGTGCAGCTCTTCTGGTGTAACTCGGGGCACTTTGAGCTCTCAGGATGCTTTCAATCAGACACCTACAGAGGAGCCTTAATTCTATAAGTTAGTTTTTTAAAGAGCTCGTCCATGAACAAAACCAAACTGTTGCAAGCCTAGGATCTGCAGGCTGAAATACTGCAGTGATTTTGGGTTTTATTGAACATAAAGCTGAGTTCTGCCTGTTCTCTGTCAGACTGACCCTGGCCTGTGGTGGCACTGCCATGAATTCTGTGGAGGATCTCACTCCTGACTGCCTGGGACATGCAGGGCTTGTCTATGAGTACACCCTGGTGAGTGACCAAGTGTTTGAAGAGTAAAGCTGGAGTATTGAAATCAAATAATTAAGATCCACTTGGAAGTGAACATCTGCCTGGATGTTTGCTCCTGTCATAGACTGAGAAAACAGAAATAAAGTTCTACTGCTTCTCATCACTTCTTGAAGTGCTGTGAGTGCAGAACCCAGCCTGAAAGCATCCAGTTCATTCATTTGTGTACACCTTGCTGAGGCAAGGGGCTGACAGGCAAACCTGTCCCTGTTTTCCCCAGGGGGAGGAGAAGTACACCTTCATTGAGAAGTGTGAGAACCCCCGCTCGGTGACCCTGCTCATCAGGGGCCCCAACAAGCACACGCTGACCCAGATCAAGGATGCAGTGAGGGATGGGCTGCGGGCTGTGAAAAATGCCATTGAGGATGGTGAGTGTCCTCCCTGTTAATCATCACAAGGACCTGTAGAAACTCATCCCAAAATTAGGGAATTATGTATCAGCTCCCTTGGTTCCTGCTCCAATCCAAGCCTGAGCTCAGGGTGAGGCAATTTTATAGTTCTGTGGTTGGTTACTCGCCTGTTCAGGTGCAGGATATGGAGGGAAGAGATCAAACTGCACTGAAAAGGAGCTGTTTAAGCTCAAACAGGTGCTTTCCCCTTGCAGGATGTGTGGTTCCAGGAGCAGGGGCACTGGAGGTGGCAGTAGCCAATGCTCTTGTGAAACACAAACCCAGCGTGAAAGGAAGAGCCCAGCTCGGAGTTCAGGCTTTTGCTGACGCTCTGCTCATCATTCCTAAGGTAAAAGGAGTTCCTGGGGGATAAAGTGGCTTTAAAGCACACACAGACTCAGTGCTTTTTCTGCTGGAGGGCTCTGTCATCAGCAGAATGAAGCCAATGCCTCTGTTCTGTGCCAGGTGCTTGCTCAGAACTCGGGATATGATCCCCAGGAGACGCTGGTGAAGGTCCAGGCAGAGCACATGGAGTCAGGGCAGCTCACTGGGGTTGATCTCAACACTGGTAAGGACTCCCTCAGCCACAGGTGATGCTCCAGTAAGAACCTGGCTGACTCTGAAGCACAAAGTGCTCTGAGTGCAGAAAGTGTTATCTTTATTGACAACAAGCTGCACAGAAGCCTTGGCAGTCGGGCTGCTGCAGTTCAGTGTGTTCTGATTTGAGGTTTTTAGAGGATAAAGCACACTGTTGGATACAGTGAGTGATACCAGATGTCAGCCAGCAGAAAGTCTGTGTGAACTTGTTTTTTAAAGGATGTTCTCTTCTGTTGCAGGGGAGCCAATGGTGGCTGCAGCAGCTGGAATCTGGGATAATTACAATGTCAAAAAGCAGCTGCTTCATTCATGGTAAGGCTGGCAGTATTTCACTTGTAACATTACTCTGTGTGTGTTTAAGTGATATAAAACTGGGGAGCCCACGTACAGGAAGATGTCTTGAAACACAAAAATGAGGCTGAGTTTGGCAATTGTAACAATATTTCTTTGCTGTTTCCCTGTGTCCAGCACGGTGATTGCCAGCAACATCCTCCTGGTGGATGAAATCATGAGAGCTGGGATGTCCTCCCTGAAGGGCTGAGCTGGAGCTGCTCCCTGTGGAATTTCTCCAAGGAATCCACCCCAGGGCCCTGTCCTTGGCTGTGGTGGATGTCCCAGCACCAGGAGTCACTCTGCCATGAGGGACAGCCCCTTTGGTAACACGGCCACTCACAATCTCAGCAGCTTAATCAAAGATTTGGCTCTTAAAAGGAGTTATTTATTTTTGATTTCACTGAACTGTGTGGCTGCAGTTGCTTTCCATTTTTACCCAATAAACTGTTCTGTTCTGGTTGCCTTGTGTGTCTGTTCTTTAACCTCCTCTCCCTCCAGAACATTCTGCAGTGGGGGGCTGCATTCTTGGCAATTTTGTGAAATTACTACTCAAGATTTTTGTGATACTACTGCTGTGGGAACAGGGTGGGATCAGGCCTGGAATTTGTTCAGTAAATTAAAAAAAAAAAAAAAAAAAAACCTGGATTAAGGCAATCACTTTATAGTTTTGTACTTGCTTATGAATAAAATTGTAAAATTTAGTTCACTGCAGAATGGCTTGGGGGGGTGAAGGACCTGTTTTAAGGGTTGAATTTTTAATAGTGATGCTTCTATACATTAAAGTATTTATGGATGACGAGTGCCAGAGCAGGTCTGGGCAGAGCTTTCGGTGGGTTTGTGGCAGGGGAACAGCCTCCTGCCCTCTGGAATGATTTTCTCTAAAACCAGCGGTGCTTTGTGTTAAAAGGAATCTCCTTCCTCTGTCACACACGAACCTTAAAAAAGCCCCTGAACCACCCAAACCTGCCTCTCGTGTGTGGAGGGGTGGCAGTTCCAACCCGTGCGCAGCCGGGCAGTGACAGCAATCCCCTTTCCCTGCGGAACGGCTGCCCCGGAAGCGCTTCCCGAGCCCGCGGCACCTCCGGGTCGGGCCCGCGGCTCCTCCGCGATGGGAGCGGCGGGGCTGCTGCTGCTGTGCTGCGGGGTGCTGGGGGCTCAGCGCGGTGAGAGCCCCCGAGATCCCCCCGGCATCCCCCCCCGGAGCCTCCTGCCGATCCCCCAGCCGGGGATCGCTCCCTTCCCGAAAATGGGACTTTAAACGCTTAGAGCTGTACGGGCACCAACCGCTGTCACCCCTTCCAGCACACGCAGGGACATCCCGTCACTAGCTGCGCCTCGCCAGTGTTTAAAAATGAAACTTGTACTGAATTTCTCCCTTTTCAGCGCTCGGAGAGGATGGCAGCATGGTGCAGCTGCCCGGAGGCACCTTCCAGATGGGATCCGGCTCCCTGCCGAGGAGGGGCGAGGAGGCGCCCGCCAGGGAGGTGACAGTGAGGCCGTTTGCTCTCGACAAACACCCGGTGACAAACAGGGACTTCAGGTGAGCCCGCCGTGCCTCAGGCGGCTGTGGGGAGGGGGCAGCGCCGGGGTGGTGCCAGCTGTTCTGTTGGTCTGAAAGCCAATGCTTGGGTGCTCACTGGAAAAAAATGTGTCTGTCAATGGGAAATCACCCCCACAGGTGCAAGCTGAACCATCGTGGCAGTGTAGCTTGCAAACATACTTTTATTTCCTTTTTTGTCCTTTTCCCCCTCTTTCTTTTCTCTTTTTTTGTTCTTCTCTTTTTCATCTCCTCTTCTTCTCCTCTATTTCTCCTCCTCTCTTCTTCCTCTCTTTTTCTTCTCCTCCTCCTTTCCCTCTCCTCTCCCTATTCTTTCCCTCTCTTCTCTTCCTCTTTCTTCTCTTCCTCTTTCTTCTCTTCCTCTTTCTTCTCTTCCTCTTTCTTCTCTTCCTCTTTCTCTCTTCTTCTCTTCCACTAACAGCAGCCACAGGTTTTACTGGCTTTTAAGGGATTTTCTTCTCTTTGCAGTTATAGAAACCTTAGTGCAGGCTGAGTTTAACTGCACAGGTAGCATTAAAAGTATCAAATCTGTGCAAAGATGCACAGTAGACTGTTTTATCTGTTAAATCTAAATCAAACCATCTGGAGCTGGGGGTCTGTGAGTTTTGTACCTTTTGCCTTGCTCTGAACTCATTGCACAAGCAGATTTGTGAGGCAGAGCTTGAAGAACTCTTACCCAGAACATGTTGTATTTATGCCAGGGAGTTTGTTAGAGAAAAGAAATACAAAACAGAAGCAGAAGCATTTGGCTGGAGCTTTGTCTTTGAGGATTTCGTATCTGAAGAGCTGAAAAAAAAAGTCACCCAAAAACTGGAGGTAAATCTGAATCCTATTATGAGTTTGGTGTTGCTTTTCCACTGAGGAGCAGTTGCCTCTTTGCAGAGCCTGCTGTTCTCAGAGGTTTTTCTTTAGTCTGGGGTTGTTTTGCTTTTGAACCTCAGCAGGATTGAGCTGGGGTTGATTTGTGTGCTCCTCTGTTTCCATGCTCTGTCAGCTGTCAGTCTGGACTCCAGGAGCTGGGAGGAAGTAAAATGTGTTTCAAAGTACTTTGATAATCCAACTTTAAAATAGAAAAACTGAACAGCATGAGCCTCTTGATCTATATTCACTTCTAAAAGCAGATGCCTCTGCTCTGTGGGAAAGCAGCATCCAAATGTCTGTGATAACCCAGCTCAAACTGCAGCGTTTCCCAGACTAACACACCCTGCTGTGGGACGGTGTCACCAGTCCAGGTGCCACCAGTTCACCTTTAATCTTGGTGTCATTTCTTTCCCCAGTCAGCCCCGTGGTGGCTGCCCATTGAGAAGGCTTTTTGGAGACAGGTGAGTAAAATCCTGGTGTGGTAAAATATTGTTGTAATAAAATCCTGGTAAAATCCTGGTATGATAAAATCCTGGTGTGGTGACTCCTCCCCATGCTGGGAGCTTGTGTGTGCTGAACCTTATTGACCAAAAATAAGTGAAAAACCATTTTCCATCCTTTCATCTCTTCTATCCCTATTCCCTTTGTAATGAAAACTGTATAAAATTAATTCAAATCTGCTTCTAGCCCTCAGGCCCTGGCTCCAGCATTAAGGACAGGCTGGATTACCCAGTGCTGCACGTGAGCTGGAACGATGCTCAGGCCTTCTGTGCCTGGAGAGGGAAGCGGCTCCCGTCGGAGGAGGAGTGGGAATTTGCTGCCAGGGGAGGACTGGAGCGTAGGTAGCACAAGCTCTGAGCTTTTCCCAAAGCAGGCATGGAGTGGTGTTAGTTCCACCAGATGCAAACCTCCCTCCAGGGGTGTTTTCAGGTGTTAATCTGGGGGGGTTTCAACCACCTCTTTTGGCCTGAGAGTGTGATAATATTAATAATTAATAAAATAAATTAATAAAACCTCAGTGTTCTAAGCTGAGCAGAAAAGGACAATCCTAAAAGCCTGGCTGGAGCGACCCAGGGCTGACAAGTGTTTTTTCCTCCCTGGCAGAAAGGATGTATCCCTGGGGAAACAAGTTCCAGCCAAACCGTACAAACCTGTGGCAGGTAAGATCCTAAAAATCATCCCACCCACACTGGGCTGTCCTCAGGGTGGGGTTTCACTCAGCCACTGAGTGAGGGTGTCCTGGGGAACACTGTGGGTACTGAAACTGAGCTTTTGAGGGGTTGTAAAAATACCCTCAGAGGGAGCAGGCTCAGCCCATCTTCCCTGGGAAACCAGGATTTTACTGCTTCTAAAAATTCACCCATAAATTTGTTTGAAGAGGGAACTTGGGACAACTTCAGGTGGTTGATCTCTCTTGACCAGCATAAATTACCACCAGAGAGTTATTTGGAGCCACACTACTTGGAGTGTGGCACAGCCCTGTGAGGAGCAGGATTTGGGGTTGTTTCTGGGGTGGTTCTTTGCTAGGAGTGATCTCTGTTCCCCAGGGTGACTTCCCTCGGGGGGACACGGCTGAGGACGGCTACCACGGCGTCTCCCCGGTGACAGCCTTCCCTGCCCAGAACAGCTACGGTACAGAGCACCCTCACCCTGCTTTGGGGATGGCATCTGCTCCCAAAATCAGTGTTAATTATCAAATCCTGCAGCTGGGCAGAGTTTCAGATGTGGGGGATCTGGAGCAGAGTAAGTGAGCCCAGGAAAAGCATCGATGGTTGGTGCTGGAGTTGGCTGAAGTGCACCTGCTGCACTTCAGGCACCAAATCTTCTCCTTTTAATTAAAACTGGGTTATTTTGCAACTCAGGGGGATGTAAAAAAAATTCCAAGGACATTTTCTGGCTGCTGTGTCCTCATGCACATGGGAAATGATGACACATTGAAGCTTGAAATACAGTGAGGAATTTCTTCAGCCTCACCATTAAACCACACTCTTGAATGATCCTTTGAATGTTGTTCCCCATCCCATACACCAAATTTACATCTCTTGCACACCTGCTCTCCTAATTCTTTCACAAAACCATCTCAGGGCTCTACGACCTGCTGGGAAACACCTGGGAATGGACAGCATCAGAATTCCTGGCTCCAGGAAGGGCACCCAGGGCTCAGAAGATGCAGGTGCTGAGAGGGGCCTCGTGGATTGACACTGCAGATGGCTCTGCAAACCACAGAGCTCGTGTCACCACCAGGTAGGTCTGGCCAACGCCCAGGTGCTGCTGCACAAGGATTTTCTCTGGGTTGGTTTTATTTTAAAAGATGTTTGTTTGTTCCTACACATTTTTTTTTGAGAAGCAGTTGGTAGAGAACACTACAAATATGGCTAAAACCACCCCTGCTATAAATCCATTCCTAAATGCTTCTCAAATCATGTGTTTTCCAGCAGGTATTAATTATTAAATTATTTTCTCTGAGTTATTCAGGGGAATTGGAAGATGTTTCTAGGCTGTTCTAGCAGGTCACATTAGGGTTGTGAGTGTTGTAACATATTAGGGATATGTGTAAAGAGGAAGGATCCCTAATTTTGGGTCTCTTTTTCCCTGTGAGGATGGGGAACACACCAGACTCTGCCTCTGACAACCTCAGCTTCCGCTGCGCTGCCGACGTCCCGCCCGTGCCAGCCTGGAAAAGGCAGAGCAAACCCGAGCTCTGAGGGCTCACTGGGAACACCTGAGGCATTTTCTCCTGTGGAGATCAACAGTAACCCTCAGCTGTCACTTCCATTAAACCCCAATTGTTTCTAAAATTAAAAATAATTTCAACCTTTTCAGTGCTGGGATGTCTGGGTGGGAGCAGTGACTGGCAAGGCAGGAAGGGGGGTTTGTCTTTAGGGTCCTTTTGGTGTGGGAGATTCTCCAGCTCTCCTGTTGTTGTCCATGTAAAGCAGAGGGATGCATGTGTGGGACTGGGCCAGAGCTGCTCTGACCTCCAGCCCCAGTGAGGGGACACCCACAGCCCCCTGTGACCATCAGTGTGGGGCTGCCAGGGGGGAAGTGATGGGGGCACATCCCTGGAAGGGGAAGTCATAATCCATCCCCATTCCCTTGGGAAGTCACAGCTTTGGAGCAGTGCTGTGCCTTCCCAGAAGTAAAACAACGCACCTTGATTGGCATTTGAGCAGTGACAAAATGCTGTGTGTGACAGATGTTGTGACAAACCAGTGCCCCACCTCTCCCAGGAGTTACAACGAGCAGAAACTCTCTGTGCATGAGCTCTGCACCAAAGCTGACCAGGAGCCTTGATCACAAGGGTGGGCAAGAGCACTGCTCAGGGATCCCTCACCCACCTCTAACTGTCCCAAAACAGGCACTGCAGGTACCTGAGGGCTGAGCCTTCCCCGTGGGGAGCTGCAGATGGTTCTGGCTCTGTTAAAGGTGGCTTCTCCAAACCTATTCCTCCAGCGAGACACACCCCAGGAGCAAATTATTTGCTGGGTTTGTATTTACACCAGTCCCGAGCCAAGTGAAAGAAAATTTAAAAACCCCAGAAATCACCATTTTGTTTTCCATGATTTTACTCGCCTTACTGTGAGCCAAACCAGGGGCTGGGCAGCGATCAGAACAGCCCCTCCTCGGTTGCCAGGGTGAGCAGGATGGCCTTGCAGGTGTTCTCAAAGAGGGCAGCTCTGTTCTGGGCCTCCCCCTTCTTCACCCAGTGGCGGTAGGTGCGGAAGGCGCAGGCGTCGATGAGCTTGCGGACGGGCTTGAGGGCGTAGGGGTCCCTGACCACCAGCTCCCTGGTCACTGACTTCACCTGCCGGTACTGGTAGTAGATCCTCACCGAGGCCAGCACGGTCAGGCAGATCACCTGGGCCACAGGGAACGGCCTGGCAGTCAGGGGAGTCCTCCCACAACAGCCTGGGATTCAAGGGAGTCCTCCCACAGCAGCCTGGCAGTCAGGGGAATCCTCCCAACAGCCTGGCAGTCAGGGGAATCCTCCCACAACAGCCTAGGATTCAAGGGAGTCCTCCCACAACAGCCTGGTAGTCAGGGGAATCCTCCCAACAGCCTGGGATTCAGGGGAATTCCCACAACAGCCCCGGCATTCAGGGGAATTCTCCTACAACAGCCTGAGATTCAGGGGAATTCCCACAACAGCCTGGGATTCAGAGGAATTCTCCCACAATAGCTTAGGATTCAGGGGAGTCCTCCCACAACAGCCTACCACTCANCCCACTAGCCTGGGATTCAGGGGAATCCTCCCACAACAGCCTGGCACTCAGGGGAATCCTCCCACAACAGCCTGGCAGTCAGGGGAATTCTCCCACAACAGCCTGGCAGTCAGGGGAATTCCCACAATGGGGTGGTCCCAGTGCATCACCTCATGTGGGGGAGTCAGGAGGGAGCTCAGTGCCTGGCACTGTTTAGTTCCTGTGGGGCTGGCAAAGGGCAGGGGTTCATGCCAGGGAATCACAGAATCACAGCATGGTTTGAGTTAAAAGGGAACTTAAAGCCTGTTTTATTCCCTGCCATGGGAAGGGATGTCTTCACCTATCCCAGGTTGCTCCAAGCCCTGTCTGACCTGGCCTTGGACACTTCCAGGGATGGGGCAGCCACAGCTTCTCTGGGAAACCTCTGCCAGGGCCTCACCACCCTCACAGCCAAGAATTTCTGCCCACTATCCCATCTGACCCTGCCCTCTGGCAGTGGGAAGGCACTCCCCCTTGCCCTGTCACTCCATCCCTTGTCCAAATTCCCTCTCCAGCTCTCTTGGAGCCTCTTTAGGCAATGGAAGGGGCTCTAAGGTCTCCCTGGATCCTTCTCTTCTCCTGGCTAAACCCTCCAGCTCTTTCAATGTTTTTTTTGGAGGTGAGAGGCAGTTTCTCCCTTCTCCCTTAACTCCCTCCTGTGAGGGAGTGCCTGCTCTGCACCCAGGCTGCCGCATCCTCCCAAAACCCAGCTCCATCAGCCTTACCCAACCCCCATTTTCTCCCAAAACCATCCCACTGCTGCCTCCTGCAGCTCCCAGCCTCATCCCCACCTTGAATTTGCGGAAGGGGCTGAAGTGCCGGACCTCCTCCACGTCGTACTGCTGGAAGAAGGGGTGTGCCAGCGCCTCGCCCGCCGTGTACCGCTGCCGCGGGTCCACCACCAGGAACCGCGAGATCTGCAGGGCCACCCGCTCAGTCTGGGCCATGCCAGGGCTCTGCAACACCCCCTCCACTCCAGGTTTTCCCAGCCCAAGCACCTACCAGGTCCTTGACGGTGTCGGAGCGGTCGTCCCACTCCGGGGAGCCGAACTGGTAATCGCCGTTCATGATCATGCGCAGCATCAGCATCTGCTTGCGGTGCCAGAAGGGCGGCGAGCCGGCCAGCAGGGTGTACATGATCACCCCGGTGCTCCACCTGTGGGCAGCCCACACCGAGCCTCCAGCACCCCTGTGCCACCCCCGGGGCACCCAGCTGGCTCTGCGCCCCAGGGGAAAACCAGCAGGGAAACTGGAGCACCTGGAAACAGCTGGAAAACCAGCAGGGAACTGCCCTGCGTGTGCCTGGGGAGGGGAGGGGGCTTTGAGCTGAGCTGATGGGGAGTTGTTCCCTGGATGCTGCAGGAGGATGCCTTGAGATGGAGTATTTGACCCTTGCAGAGTTTTTTAGGGAAGGGAGTGGGGCTTGGTGATGCCAGCTGATGCCCTCAGGCATGGCTCAGGCTGTGCAGTGCCAGGTCTCCTGGCTCAGACTGGAGAGGGGATGAAATGCCCTGGTGTGTGTCACAAGTCTGACTACTGCAGCCTGAAGCCACCAGAGGTGGTGGCAAAGTCCCTGCAGAGCTGTGGTGGGCTGCCCTGAGCTGGCTGCTCTCTCAGGGGCTGTACAAGGTGTGTTTAAAACCCCATGTCTTGGAGCTCAGCCTACACTGACTTTTATGAATAGAAAGTGTTGCTTTCCTTCCCACAATGGGGCAAAGTGAGGAGATGGGCTTGACCCCAGGCTGCTCCTCCCCCTGCTCTGTGCCAGAACCCCCTGGTGACCCAGACAGCCCCTCACAGCCACCAGTATTGGCTTTGGTGCATTATTTCATTCTTTCCAAACACTCAAACAGGTCCCCATGGGCACAGTTCTGGCCGTGCCTCAAACCACGTGTGTGTGTTTAGGGAACAGCTTCTTACTCACATATCCACCTCCTTCCCGTAGCCTTGGTGCTCATCATCCATGGAGCACTGCAGGATCTCAGGAGCCAGGTAGCCAGGAGTGCCACAGATCTCTGTGGGGACAGGGACACAGGGCAGAGCATCAACCCAGGTGCTATCCCCACCCAACCCCAGGCAGCCCATGGTGGGATTTTTGCAGGGATGGTGCTCACAGGGAGGAATTGCAACCTGTGTGCCTCTCACTGGTGAGTTTTTTGGTGAATTACTGTGGCTAAAAAATGAGCAAAGAAAATTATATGGATGCTTGTGAGAGGGGATGCCTGTTGGATATGTGGCTCTTTGCATGTGGGAGCTGGGGGAAACAATGGGGTAGTAAGTGGATCAGGTAATGGGGATCAGCTGGAGGAAAAAAGAAGTGGAATGGATTAGGATGGTTTTCCCAAAGAGCAGCAACTTTTTCATGGCAAGGAGAGAGCTGTGGGGGCTGTGTGCAGGCAGACCTTGTGTGTGAGGACAGCAAAAGCAGCCAAACAGCACCAATTTCCACCCCCAGGTGAGACTGGTGACAAGGAGAGAGTGGGGCTGGAAATACTCACCAGCCCAGCATCCCCCCACCTTGCCAGCCCCCTACCTTTGAGCTTCTCATTCTCGTTCAGCTGGCAGGAGAAGCCAAAATCTGTCAGCTTGATGTTCATGTCATCATCCAGCAGGATGTTCTCCGGCTTCAGGTCCCGGTGGACGATGTTGATGGAGTGCAGGTACTGGATCACTTCCAGCAGCGCTCGCATGATCTTCCTGGGGATGGGGACAGCTCATTCCCTGTCCCAAATACCCAATGGCACCACGATCCCAGGGAAGGGGACAGGGACAGTGCACAGGGACACAGCCCAGGGTGCTGTGCTGGCTCCCCTCAAACCCACTCTCTGCTCTTGCAAGGTGATTTCTACCCCTCTGCACCTGGCCTTACCTGGTTTCTTTCTCGCTCAAGGTGACTTTCTCAGTGAGGTAGTCAAAGAGCTCCCCTCTCTTCATCCTGCATGAGGGAGGGGAAACAGAGTCAGGCAGAGGCTGAGCTGCAACAGCAAACCAGCTCTGAGTCCCTGGGGAGGATCAGTCAGGGGTCTGTGCCCCTTAATAGCCCAAACTAACTTTCATAAAAAGGGGTAAAAATGCCCTTATGTATTTCAGTAAAATATCAGACAGAAGGAGAGGAAGCTGGGCCTGGAGAGGGAGGGCTTTGGATAGAAACACAATTGTTACAGTTGGAAAAGACCTTTAAGATCACCAAGTCCAACCATCAAAGATGGGGCAGAGATGGGGCTCTCCCAGTACCATCCCACTCCTCTGACATCCACTGCACTGTCCTGGCACTGGGAATTGTGCCTTTGCAGACACCCTGGTCCCACTGAGCATATAAATAACCCTCAGAGATGCATGACAGCTCTCACCAAAGGTTACAGGGAAACCCGAGCAGTGCTGAGCCGCTGACAGGGGGAAAACAGTGCTGGCAGCAGAGCTGCAATGAGCTTGCAGTAATTGGGGCTTGACTCTTCCTTAAGGGCTGCTTGTCCCTCCACTTTGTCATTTTTGGGCCATAAAAAGCTGGGACCAATCTGCAGAGAGGGAGTGGGCCCAGGGTGCTGAGCCAGCTGGTACTTACAGGTCAAACACCAAGAAGAAGAAGGTGCTGGATTCATAGCTGTCCTTCAGCTGGACTGTAATAAAGCACAGGGGCTGTGAGCACAGTGTTCCTGCCCATCAATGGATTAAAAATCTGATTAAGCTGCTAAGTGAGTTAATGAAGAGCTGATCTTCACAGGTGTTGTGCTTGGGAGACAACATGGGGGTGAAGGGAGAGCAAACAACGCTCTGAGCAGGTGCCTGGCATCATCCAGGGATTTCACCCCAAAAACCCTTCCTGGGAACACCCTGAGGAGCACACAGGGCAGAAATTGCCCTTGAGTGGATGCTCAGGGCCTGACTTACTGACGTTGGGGTGGCCTGAGACCTTGCGGAGGATGTCGATCTCCTTGGTGGTGGCTTCCCGCAGCTCCTGCACCTCCTTGGGGGAGATGTTCCCCGCCGTGATGTCGATGATCTTCACGGCGTATTCCTGCCTCGTGGTTTTGTGGATGCACCGCCGGACCACGCTGCTCACCCCCCTGCCAGGGACAACAGGGACAAAAGGGGGGGTCCATCCCTGCCTGCCCAGCCAGCGGCACCTGGGCTGGCTGGGATTTTCATGCACCAGCGGGTCTCGCTCTGTCACCCTGTCTCGGTGGGACAGAAGGTTTTGAGCTGATGGAAAGTGCTGTTCCATGCTATTTTTAGCCCCATGCTGCTGTGGGCCCTGTTTGTATCAGATTCCCAGGGAACACTGCTCCTATCTGGCACTGGAGGACGTGAAACCAAAACAAGCCGCTTGCCAAAAATAAAGCTTTACCTGCCCAAAACCTCCTTCGGCTCATATTTTTCATAAAACTCCTTGGATGAGTTCCAGTCTGGTAGATCTTCTTCCTTGGTCATCTCTGGCTCCTGTCAGGCAGCACTCTGGGCTTGTCTAAGGGCAGAAAGGAGGTGCAAGAAAAAAAGAGCCAGGATGGGCACTCACTGCCCCCAGAGCTGGGATCATCAATCCCTTATGGAAGAAAAAACATTGAGGAGGAAGGAAGAGAAGGAAGATCCTGGACCAGCCAAAGGGGGTATTTTGCTGCTTGGAAAAGCCAAGCTTTGCCCTTGGGATGCTGCAGAGATCCCACTGGGAACAGGAGAAACCTCACTGGATTCCCTCATAGCCTGGCTGTCCCCAGGGGCAGAACCAGCCTGGCTGGGGCCAAGGCTTTGGGAAATGCTGCAGCAGCCCAAAATCTCATCCCTTCCCTGTGCCTGGAGCTCAGGGAAGCAGCCTCCAGAAACAGCACCCCGCACCAACACCACCCCAAGTGGAATCTAAAAGCTGGAATCTGCCCCTATTGTTTTTCTCTTTCTTTTCCTTGTTATTTTTAAGATGACAAAGTTGTCTTTGGCTGAGAATAAGAAGGGAAAATAGTGTTTAAAGGGAATAGAAATGGACTGAGGAGGAAAAAGAGGTGGTGAGAGTCAGTGAAGCAGCAAGAGGGGCTGGGTGGGTCAGGGTGCAGATGGGGACAGAGGGACTGGGGACAGTGGGAGCTGAGCCAGCGTGAGGACAGCAGCTCTAAGAGCTCCCTCAGCCACTCCTGTGCAGCTGCCAGCAGCCTCCACAACTCCTGAAAGGCTCTCGTCCCATTTCTTTTTCCTATTTCAGGCTTGGAGGGGTTTTTATACAGCTTATTTCTGTGCCCATACACGGAGCCCAGGCAGTTAGGATGGAAAGCAGTTCTTACAAGCCTCAGCAGCAAAACTGTCCCTTTGGGATGACAGTTTGTTGCTGGGGAGGGGACACAGGTGGGCAGGAGATCCCCAGTTCTGTGAGTTTCCTTTGCCCTCCTCTCAATAACTCTGCCAGGGCACTGGCAGCTCTCAGTACATTTAAATCTCATTAGCAATGTGTTATCTGTACTGACCTGGTTTTAAGGACCAAAGTGATGGTTTGGGTGTCTGGCTGCTGCTGCCAGGGATGTCTAACACGGGCTGGAGCATTTCTAAACAGCCATGAGCTTAACTTACAAAATTTTAGTGGTTGGAAATACCGTGAGTAATAACAAACCAAGCTGAAATCACAAAGGAGAGGCAAGACCAGGAAGTAGGGAAAATAAAATATCTC
>VZRH01003769.1:162678-174469 GCA_013397555.1 Urocynchramus pylzowi | reverse complement strand
AGGGGCTGCGGGCCGGGCGGGGGCACGGAGGCGCCGGGGCAGGCGGGGACGGGGCAGCGCTCCCGGTGTGGGGCAGCCCCGTGGCTGGAGGGCCGCTGTGGGAACGGGGATTGTCGGGATCACTGCGGGCTGGAGGGTGAGGCACCCGCAATTGCTGTGTTGTAATCAGTGGCAATTAGGCGGAGTGACAGGCGTTTTAGTGGTAAAAGCTCGGCAGAGTGGCGTGCTGTAGCTGTGAGCGGTGGTTGAGGACAACACAAACAAGTGCAGTTGCGGGTGGTTTGCTTTGTTAGCTGTAATTGCAGTGTCTGTGTTGCGTTTTCATTGGGACGTCTCCTGGCAGCGCAGGAGATGCTTTGGTGATCCGGAGGAAGTGCTTCATTCAAGGCAGGCTTGGATACCTCTGCACTACAAGCCCAGTCCAAATCCTGAGTTCTTTTGCAGGTGTCCAGCCAGTTGAGCAGTTGTTTTCTAAAGGGCAAGGGCTCTTATTTCTGTTAGGAGAGTCATTGTATAAATCTAGTTCTTGAGAAAATCTATGTATTAATTCCTTCCTCTTTATTTGAATGAGAATTTTGTTGTTATTGTGTTAGTGCCTTCAGTTGAATGAGTACTTGAGATTTCCTTTCTCCCCTCTCAGCCTAACCTGTGCAAAAGCTGTCACAGTTTTTATAGAGGTACTTGCTGTATCATCATAACAAGCCAGTTTGAGGGAGTATTCTCATCCTCTGTCAAGCTGGGAGCTGTGAAATTTTTGAGGCAAAACATCCAGGGAGCTCTTTTTCCTAAATCCTCCTCTGTGGTGACAGAAGTGAGATTGTGTGACAGAGATCTGTGTCTCTGGCCACCTGATGTCATGATTGAGTGAAGGCTTTAACTCTGCTTTTCTGTCTGCCTCAGGTCATCTTTAGTTTGTGAAGGTGCTTGTTCATGTCTCTGCTTGGAAATGAGAAGTTTGGATCTAACAGGGAGGAAACTTCAATAAACTCACCAGATAAATTCAAATAATATAAATAAAATTATGCTTAGACTACTGAGATTAAACCACATGAGTCTCATCAATGATTTAACTTTGATCACAGATACAGGGTAAAAAGAGAATAACAGAGATTCAAGCATTTAGTACCAGATACAGGAGTAAAAAGGGAATAACAGAGATTTAAGCCTGTTCTTATATAGAATTGGTCCTCCAGAAGCTTTTTGTTTTTGCAGCAAATGCTCTTGTTGTGACAGGGAATTGGCTGTCACAGTTCTGATGCATGTTTACTGAACACTTGGGAGAAGGAAATTACCTAAAGATATAATTGGAATTATTTCTAATTATGGAACCAAGCTGGGTAATTACAGCGTTCATTAGCAATGCTGCAGCTGACACGTTGAGTAAGACCTGGGAATCCTTTGCTGGAGGAATTCTGGATGATAATGTGAGGAGTTAGGGATGAAATGCTCTCAGATCTCCCAGCAGTTGCTAGGAGAACCGTGCTGGAGTGAAGCACTGCAAATGCCAGGAGAGCTCGTGATCGTTGGAGCAGGTGGTGAAAGGAGTTTGTGGAAAAGGAACGTGCAAGTTCTGTTCACTCCAACCATATTTGGAGAAGAATTTGCTTTCCAGGCTGTGCAGGACACAGAGGGGGAGTTCTGCTTTAAAAGTAAGGCAGGAGGGCAAGGCATTAAAGTTGGAAAGAAATTAATCTTCTTTTGCATGTTCCCACAGCTCCCCATCCTCTGTTCTCTGTCACTTTCTCCAGCTGAGTGTTCCTTGTTCCCACATCACCAAAGTTTCTCAAAAACTTCATTTCTAAAAGGAACTTTAAACCACACTTTAGATTTCATTGGGGTTGTAAAGTTTCAATTTTGTGTTCCAGCTTTTTCACAGGTAATTCAGACTTAATTTCTTAATTTAAGCTTNGCATGTTCCCACAGCTCCCCATCCTCTGTTCTCTGTCACTTTCTCCAGCTGAGTGTTCCTTGTTCCCACATCACCAAAGTTTCTCAAAAACTTCATTTCTAAAAGGAACTTTAAACCACACTTTAGATTTCACTGGGGTTGTAAAGTTTCAATTTTGTGTTCCAGCTTTTTCACAGGTAATTCAGACTTAACTTCCACATTTCTTTTCTCATTGAGCTGTTACACTGACAGTCAGAAATTAATTGATTAGCTGATGATTAGAATTAACTTTGCAGAGTTAACTGGGTGAGAAACTTCTGTTCCTGCTTTGGCTTTTAAAAGGTTCATTGGGTTATGTGACTTTTTATTTAAGCTGGATTTGCTGATGGAGCTTGGAATGTTGCAATCTTCACATCTTGAGTTTTGACTCCAAGAGTGGGCTGAACTCTAAAAAGCACTTAATGCTGTTAGGATTCATTTTAAATGCATAGAATAATTAGAATAAATTCGTTTATTCCTTCCTGAGCTGACTTTCTGGTATTTTGGGTGGAGTTTTTTTCACCAGCTGTTGGTATTTCCAAGTCTTGCTTTTAAGCCAGATCTGGCATTGGCACAACAACAAGAACAGAAATGTAAAGACTGCCAGCATGCAGAGGGAGGAGCACAGAAAATCTCCTATCAGAGCCTGACTCATGCAGAAGGTTATGTTGGAGAGATCCCTTCCCAGTATCCCTTACCCAAAACATGAATGGTCAGCATATTTCAAATTTTTATCAAGGGGAAAGTTCATGAAATAGTTTAAAAATAAAAATTGCTAAGGAGTGGCTGATAAGGGCAGGTATTAGGGCAATACCTTACATCCATGGCAATTGCTGTATTTATTTTAAATTAATTGCTGTCTGATAGTTGAGAATAATTAAGTGTCAAGAATGGCTTTATTTATAAACTGGCTATTTTATAAACTGGATAATAGTTTTCCACTGAAAAATATTTTTGGTCTTGCTGTAGTTTCACAGTGGGAATTAAAGTAATAAAACACTTTTCAAGTCATACAGGTCATGCTACAGCTTGAAATAAAATGTGACCTTTAAGTGGTAATGCAGAGACCCAGAGCCTTTGGCTTTGGTCTTTTCCATGCCCTGAGAGATTTTGGGATGTTCTAATACATTTCTGCTTTCTGTCTTGATGAATTGGAGATTCCTGGAGGATAAATTAATGGTTTTGAGTGACTTTAGTAGCCTGGCATGCATTGATGAATGCTGTAAGAGAGCCTCAAGACAGCAGCACAAACGAGCAAAGGGCACATGGGTATCTTTAGCAATATTTGCAGCTGCGTCACTGGAGGGGTTTGGCAATAGTCAATATTGATCTTTGCCTGATTGCTGAAGGAGTTCTAGAGTTAAAATAGCATTTGGAGGATCTGGATGTCGTTGGTATTTTAGGAATTCCTTGTTCTGTTCATGGGCAAAGTCTTGGGTTGGTGTCGTGTTTGAGGCACTTGGAAAACTTGTGAAAAAGTCTGATGTGACAGAATGGTTTGGGTTGGAAGGGACCTTCAAGGTCATCTTGTCCCAGCCCCTGCCATGGGTGGGGACACTTTCCTCCAGACCAAGCTGCACATCCACCTTGTGTTTTCTGCTGGGTGCCCCAAAATATTCACCTGGTAGTTCCTGAAAATGCCTGTTAAATTTGGGGGGTGTTGTGGGCAGGTCTGAAAGGGTGGCCTGTGACGGGGGTAGTGTTATTGTATGGTTCTGCTCACGTTCATAAATCACTTTAAACACTGAATTTACACCCCTTGTGTTCTGTTTGGTTGATTGTGCTGCTGTAGAGCTCTTGCTCTGCAGAGTGGGTGTGAATTGCTCTAAGAACTGCGGGTAAAACTGCCCCGTGCTGGTTCCTCAGCAGAGCACACCTTGCTAGAACTGTTCTGGTGCATCTTTACAGGGATCAAAGTGACAGGAACAACCCCATTGTCCAAGGAAATGGGACATGGAGAAAAATTCCCAGACCTCCCTAAGCTGATGTTTAAACAGGTTCTGTTGTGGGGCAGTTCCTGTAAACTTCTTATCTGGCAAGTTTGCTTAATTCCAAGTAAAAAACATTATGTGGCAGTTATCATTCATATTTATAATAACAAATTCCTGATATCCCAGGAATTTTTTTCATTGCTATACCTGCAAGCAGATATCCAGACATGTGTGGGGTTTTCAGCTGCAAGTGTTAGTGACTGCTGTAAGGTGTTAGGAGATGTAACAGGGATTCTGGATTTACTGGGTTTGCTGTGTGAGGGAAGCTTGGAAAATCTCTGGTTTCAAATTGGGCAGGGAGAAATTGGAGGAGCCAAATTCAGTGCCACAGGGGAAGGGAGGGAAACCCAAAGTCACTCCTCTGCTGAAGGGAAACCCTGCCCTGGGAGCCAAGGTTCTCTGTGCCTTGTCCCCAGCTGGGCTGGCACTGTGCAAACAGGGCTCAGGGCTGGCACAGGGGAGCAGAGGGGTGAGCTGGGAGGATCCAGAGCTCATTCCATGTGCTGGAGAGGGGAGGTGTTCCAGGAATGCTGCTAGAAACCAGCCTGGAGTTTTAAAGTTGCTCTTATAGCTGCAGAAGCTGAGAACTCAAATGGTTTGGATTTTTTTTTCCCATCTTTCTAGTAGAAAATTGATGATTTAATACTGATACAACACTTAGTGACTGAGGCACATCTTTTATAAAACACAGCAGTGCCCCTGCTGTGAAAATCTTTGTTTTCCATCCTTGCAGTGCTCACACAAACATGTTAATTTTTGCTTTTCATAAGTATATAGTTTCCAGCTTGACTGGAATTTGTAATAGGGCTAGGAATTATTTTGCCTGGTGCAAAGTAAATTTAACAAAGTGCTTATAATTCAGACTTGGGCTTCATTTATGGTAGCTTAATAGAAAATATTATTAAGGAAGGAATAGAAGGAATCAGTGCTGTTGGCTTGTATCTTGAATAGCCAGTGCTTCTGTAAAGGCTTCTATAAAATAATTATCCTCTGTCTGCTTAATATTTTGCTGATCTAGACACTGAGAGTTTTTACAGACTCTTTCTGAAGTAGAGCTGGAGGATATATAGAAGAAAACCTCATTTGGTTATGCTAAATGCTGCTAATAGATTTAAACATGAAATTAAGTGTATCAACATTTTTGAGCACTCCTGGCAAGTTTACAAATGGGAATTTTTAATCTTCTTTTTTGTGGCTTCTAATTGAAGGCTTTTACTTAATTTATTAAAACTGTTAAGAGTGGTATTGAAACCATGAATTAGATTTATTCCAAAATCCTCTGGTGAAGCTGGAAAGAAGTTGCAACCAAAGTTTCTTAACATGGTCCAGATCCTTTGGCCTTTATATGAGCTTTTCACTGAAGGCAGGGGGTGAGCTCTGCTCCCCTGTGGGAATTTTCATTCTGGACAAGAAATTATCTCACAAGTCCAGTGGTGCTTAAGGAAATGTGCACATCATTATCAAGTGTAAATTTTATTATTATTTTTTGTATTTTTAGAAAATTAGATTTATTGTTTCCTCAAGGTAACAGAGTGGTAAGGGGTGCTTGCTGTTGATAACAAAATAATGCTCATGGGATGATAAATAATCCTGAAATGAGAGGGAGTAAGTACTACTTAAGTAACTACTACCCAAAAACCACCCAAATTTGAGTTCTTTCCTTGCAGTTTGAGTACAGAATCTTTGTTATTGTTTGCCCTTTTCATTGCACCAAACCCAACAACTGAGAGAGAATTGTGTTGGCAACTGCTGCTGCACAAATGCAGAGATTTGGGATCAGCCAGGCCTTTGAATAATCTCATCCCCTGGAGGATTTGATTGCATTTCCAAGCAGTCCCTGAGGACACTGGAATGAGCCCTGGGAATTGTCCTTTGTTCAAGGCACCTGCTGCTGGACCTGCCCTGAGCCAGTGAGGTTCTTTCCATGTTAGAATGGAAATACAGGGGTCAGTTCAGTTCTGGGTGTGAAAACCAAGGGGGTTGCCAGGTGAAATCCAGGGATGTGGTTCTGCTCATCACCAGAGGTTGTTGTTGAGGTCAGAAGTGCTCAGAAGGCATCTGGGACACCCAGGAAGGCCTCAGGGGAGCTGCCAAGCGTTGGTGCAGGTGAAACCCCAGTTCAGAAGTTTCAGCTGATCCTTAAGGAGGCCAAGGAAAGATCATTCTTGGGCAATGGTCTTTGACAAAGCTGTTCAAAACATCTGCAGGCAACTGTCAGAGCTGGGGCTTGGCCACAGAAACACTCCAGCATTTCTTACAGGGGCTGCAGGGGACAAGGATCCAGTTCCTGGCTAAATAAACACTTTTTGGTTGGTTTGTTTGACTTGGTGTGTTTGGCAGGCTTGGAATTCTGCTGCTTTTGGAGCCAGTGCTGACAGCTCAGAGCTTGTAACTTGTTAAACTGGAAGGTTGTTTGCTTGTCCTCTGAAATACTTGAGATGCTGGGTGACTAAATGAGGTTCTTGTGTTCCCTTTTAGCATTTTCTCTGCTAAATTATGCTAAAATGTTTCAAGTGTGTCTCCTAATACGCTGTTCTGGAACACAGAGGATGTTCAGAATTGTGCAAAAGAGATTGAAATTAATTTAGTGATGTAAAATTGTAAGGTTTTGTTGGAGGTACATCACTTGTGGAGCACAGTGTTCTCAGTTATTTTGTCTTCCTGTTAAGAAGTAACAGTTGCACACAAATACTGCTTTAAACTTCTGAAAATGCAACATTGCTGAGCTTTGTGAAGTACCTCAGACCAAAAGGGGCATTTTTTTAGAGGGTGGATAATAACTTTCAAGACCTCCTTTTGATAAAAGAAGACTGAAACACGATGGACTGAAAATCTCTGCAGTGTTCAATTGTAGATGTTGGGAAAGTAGATAAATCACTTCATTTTAGATTTCTTGAATCACTATTTAACATTTTAAAGAACATTCAGAGTGGTACATGCAGATAGGGAGGGAAACTGAGTTCCAAAGATGTCTTAAAGGTTTGTTCCTTGTAATTAGATCAGATTGCTTTTGATTTTTTTTTAATAGCAGTGAAACTGGGGTGTGGTGAAAGTGGGTTTGGCCCTGTGTTTGTCACAGTGCTCTGAGTCACCTCGGGTGACTGCCACCTGGATCTGAGCACGGAACTCCTGCTCCTCGGGGATGGAGCCTCCAGGCAGAACCAGGAAAAGCTTGCTGAAATCAGGCTCTGCTTTTCTCTTGCTCTGTGCTTCCTGCAGGTCATTTTGTTTAGCATTCTGTATCCAAAAAAAAAAAAAAAAAAAAAAGAANTCTAAGCTGTAATCATTTCTCACTATCTAAAAAAAAAAAAAAAAAAAAAAAAAGATGCAAATGATAACACTTCTTCTAAATTACGGGGTTTTTTTGTAAAATGTGAGTCACGTGAAATACTTCTGAGTTTATTTTTTTCAGCTTATCTTGATATTAGGACTTTCTTCTTGTTATTTGTTTGCCATATTTTTTTAGTCTTTGAAAATTATCATCAATCAGGCAATTCACACCTGAGTTTAGTGTGAAAAGGAACATTATCCACTCAGTTTTTATCCTTCCTCCACTTGCTGGCAGAAGTTCCTGGTTCACTGTGAGTTTTACAACCTTAATAACATTAGGAGATTATTTAGACTTTTCAGCAGGGAAATGAGATGGGAAAAGGGAGTATACAAAGTAAATATATAAAATCTAAATACTTTGCTTTTCAGTTGATGCCGAACACTTGCTCCACTCCAAACCTTATAAGGCTGGGAAAAGTGTTCTGTGCTAAACCCCAGGCTGCTTAGCTGTCTCCAAGTGTGTGCAATAAGATGTGAGATTAGACCTGGACTCCATGGGCTGAAATTTAATACTTGATGTCCTCAAAGCTGCTACAAGGCCAACAAGACACTTAATGAACTCCTGCATGTGGAAAAAGCTTTCCCTGTGCTCTGACCTTGCAGCTCTGCACAGATCACTCCAGGACTCTGACTCCTGGGAAGGTCTGGAACTCATTATCCTTCCACTGGCAACATTTTATTATTCTCTTGCAGAACAGCTGCAGGGTCAGGTTCTGTAAAATGCCATTTCTGATATTTTAAGCTCGAGTTTGCTCTCAGACATCACAGGATCTGCTGAGCATCAGAAGTGAGAGCACTCAGGTGGGGATGGATTCAGCATCCTGCAGTTGTTTGGACTTAGGCTGATCCTGAACCTTTGCCCACTTTGGGTTGTGCAGGAAAACCTGAGTGTGTTCAAATCATTTTAATGTCACCCTGCAAAGAATTCTCTCTTGGAGACCTCAATACTAAACTGAACCTGTGGATGGCAGGCTGAAGCATCTGTAAATGTAGTAATACAGAAAAATCAATGTAAACTATTAAATGTAAAAATGACAATTTCTTTAATGTATTTGTGTGGCTCTTTAATTCAGCCTTTGGAATTGGACAACACAAGACAATTGTTACATGTGTTGTAACCATCTTATCAAAGGAAGGCTAAAAAATTAACAGTTCTCACTTAAAATCCAGATAACATTTGAGGTGTGGGAGGAAATCTCACCTTAACTGAGATTCTTTGTAATTCTTTGTAACTTCCATAACCCCAGAGTTGCCCTGGGGTTATGGAAGAGCAGAGAGCCAGGCAGTTCTGCACTGCTTTTCCTTGTAGCTCCATGTCTGGCAGCTCTGGGATGCTGAGGCTCTGTCCCCTGGAAGAGCATTGTTTGTGCTGCCTTGAAGCTCAATATTGGCACAAAAGTCTCACTTTTAAAAGATTTGAGACCAAACTTGCTGAAAGCATGTTTGGTTTTGACTGTTTATACAGTAAATCTGCTTTCTAAGAATTGGGACCTGCTGGGCTTCTTGGGGAGAAGAGCACAAGAGTATTAATAGTAAATTCAATCTTAGTCTGCAATTAAAATGATGAGTTTAAATGAGTTTTGCACAGATGGCCGTGAGACTAGAAAGTGTTTTGGAGATGATATGAAATTGTCCTCATTGTGGTGCCTCTTTCTGTGAGAAAACTGCTTGTGATGTGGTGATGGCAGGTCCCAGGTGAGTGACATCAGCACCATTCCTGCCACGTGCAGGGACAAACCTGAGCTGTGTCTTGGCTCAGCAGGGCCATTGCCTCTAGGACAGGAAACTTCCTGAAAACTGCACTTTCCTTGGAGTTTCCTGCTGCAGCAGGATGAGGAATGGCATTTTTTTACCTTGCTCAGTTAAGCTGCTAATGTGAAGCAAGCCTTACATTTGTGTGCTTGGCTCGATGCTCCAAAAATCTGCTGGCAGATATCCCAGTGTGCTCTTGTGAGTGAAATTACCTTGGAGTAACAAAATAACTTCATATTTTCAAGTGACACTAATAAATAGGGTTCTCACTTGGCTTTTACAAATAATGGCATGATCTGCCTTAGGGCATGGAATTAATGGTTTCTGGCACAAACACAATTGCTAATTTAATCTTTCCTCCTTCTGCAGCAGCAGTTTTGTAGGGCTTGTGCTGCTTTCTGCTTTATCACTGGAAAGTTGAAAGTCACTTTGTAGGGATTTCAGGTGTTGGTTCAAAGTGTCACACTGTGCAAGAGCTCCAACAAACGAGGGCTGGGGATCTTGTGATGGTGCCATCCTCAGCTCGTGTGCTTGACACATTTGGGTTCCTCCTGAGCTGTTTGAGGAGCAGCTGAGGTACAGATTTATGCCCTGATTCTCCTGCTCTGATGCAGACAAATGAGTGGAACAAATCCTTGCCTCAGCTTTGTAGTGACCTTGTGTCCTCTTGACTGTGGTGCAGAGAGCTGCTGAAGCTGTCATTGGGGAAAGGAAGTGTTTATGTGACAAAACAGCTCCAAACTCCAGCCCTGGGAAGCAGAGCTGGTGTTCAGTGAGGTTCCAGCTGGGTGAACTCAGCAGTTCCTGGTGTGTCAAACAACTTTAATCAGCAAGGTGTGGGATAAAGCTGTGCCCAGTGCTCTCCCTGTTGCTGCTTGGTTTTCCAAGAGAACAGCACATAAATCATGTCAGGATATGTGTCCTTTTCTTTCCCAACAGCCCTGAACTGGAAATGCTGCTGGAAAGCAGGAGGTGGCCAAATAAGAGTTAATTAGTTTCCCTGTTTTACAGATGGGGTCGAGGATTCGGTCTCTTGGGTTCCATCTTTGGAAAGGACAGTGCAATAAATCAGTCAAACAGTGTTTTTGGCCTGGTGTTTTATATACTACAAATGCTACTTGGTGAGTATTCATTCATTTCAGAGCCTCAAGTGTAAAGCAGGGCTGTGGGGATGAAGGAGGAGAGCAATATCCATTGTACAATCTGCAGGAAACCAGATAAATGCTCCTGATTTTTATATCTTGGGGTTTTTTTAGCAGCAATTTAATGATACATCTGTCCAAAGGGCTTAAAAACCCAACTGATAAAAAGAGTAATTGCACTTTCTCCTGATATGCTATTAATAATCCAAGTGTGAAGACAGTTTCTGTGCTGGTATTTTCACTCCAGTGTATTTGGCATTGGATTGCATGGTGGAAAAGAGAGGGAATAAAAATGGAATGGGCAAGTTTTGGAGGAGTAATAGAGAGAGCAGGCAAAAAAGGGCATGAAATATAAATTTGTATATTTCTTGGTAACTCTGTGGTTTGCTATAAAGCTGTTAATCCTGACAGAAATAACTTGACCACGAATTTTCCTATAACTCAGGAACGTGAGGATGGTTAATCCTACACACACTCCTTATCACAGGGCTGTCAGACAGAGCCTCAGATACTCCCCTCCAAATACCCAGGTGGTATTTTAACCAGAATTTTGTGTAACTGTTGCTGAGTGGCTGAGTTTGAATTCAATTTTGCTCTGTGTGGAGAGGGGTGAGTAACTTTGTCTCTCTTGTTGCAGGTATGACAGCAAGTGCAGTAGCAGCTCTAATCCTCATGACATCCTCCATAGTGTCTGTAGTAGGGTCCCTGTACTTGGCATACATTCTGTACTTCGTGCTGAAGGAATTTTGCATTGTCTGCGTGCTCACATATTTGCTGAACTTCATTCTCTTTATCATCAACTACAAACGACTAGTTTATTTGAACGAGGCCTGGAAGAGGCAACTCCAACCCAAACAGGAATAACCCCTGCTGGAACTTTTGACTGACAGTCTGAAGACCCAACTTCCATTAAGTTTATTTTGCAGTAATTTTTTTATTCTCCATATCAGACACTTTTTGCCCCTCCCTTTCCCCCACAAGAATCATAATGGAAATTTTGAATGATAAATTTCAAGGGGCCCCAGATAATTTCTCTGTGCTAATCTTCAGTGTCAATGCGGTTATGAAAGAAAGCTCTTTAACAATCAAAGACAAGCTTTAACTTTACTTTGAAGGAGTTTTAGCCACAGCAGAACCTAGACTCTCTCTCTTCCCCCTCCACTTGTGAAGTGGGTAACACTTGCTATAAAATATCCTGTATATAAATTCAGGTATAACAAGATGTGATCATGACATGAAATATTCTAGACTAGCATCACCATATTTAATGTTGCCATGTTTACAGTAAGTGTATTTTTTTCTTTTTTTTTTCTTTTTTTTTTCTTTTTTTTTTTTTTAGCTGATGGACTTAGATTTGACTAGGACTTATGCTGTAAATAAAATTAGAACTCTTGGTTTCATCCCTGGAGAACTCACTGTCCCATGGGTTTGGTTAGGAGCTGTCAGAGGGTTCAGCTCAGAGTCGACTGACACGATGGAAGAAGTGACCTCTAAGGAACATGGAGTTGCTGCTCTCACTGTTGTGCTTTCACAAGAATGATGCTTGGGGTTGGTTCCATTTTTTTCTTCTTTTTTCTTTTTTTCTTTTTTTTTTTCTTTTTTTCTTTTTTTTTTTTTTTTTTTTTTTTTCTTTAAAAAAAAAGGAATTA
>VZRH01003769.1:146973-162654 GCA_013397555.1 Urocynchramus pylzowi | reverse complement strand
TTTTTTTTTTTTTTTTTTTTTTTTGTCTCCAGTAACAAAAATGGAATTAAAGCTGAAACCTGAAGTATGTTGATTAAACGACAACCTCATTAATTTCTGTACAGAACAAAAATAGCTTCATGTGGTCAATGAAAAGCTGATTTGCAGATTGGGGGTTGGATGAAGTGTTCTTTGAAAGGACTCCATTTCCAAGCAGAGCTGTTCCATTTGAAGCTGTGCTCAGCCAGCCAGTGTTACTAATGTTTGATGTTCTGTGAATGCTGCAGTATAGAATTGCAATTTGCAGTGGAAACCACTGAGTGAGCAGGATAACCAAGCAGTGCACTGAAAAAGCAGTTCCTTAATTGATCTTGGTCAGGATCTTTGGTTTGTGCTATATTGGGAAATGAACTTTAGGCCTGACACACACACACACCGAAGATCTCTTGGAAGGGCAACCTGTTCAATGGGATAAGTAAGTCAATGTGCTCCTGAAAATGAAATGTGATATAGTGCTATCATTGCTCTTTCTAAGAACTAATTGAGGAAAAAAAAAATTAAACTGCAGATTTAAACAAAGGAACAAAATTGTACACATTGTTTCTGCACTCAGTATTCTAAGGCTGAATGTTAAAAGTGCCTTCTGTCTTCAAATCTTAAACCAAATACTTTGTGTTGAACTTGGCAGGCAGAAGTGTCCTTGCTTTAAAAATGAACAAACAAAATTCCCAGCAAACTTGCTGGGGATAGAAGAGTATTAAGAGATCTGGTTTTAGTTTTTAGACTGAGAAGTGGTAGCAGTATTGTTTTCAGTTTAATTTAAAAGGTTGATGTGATTTGGAAAAGTGAAATACTTGTGTTTCAGACTGTGTGACACCAAAATGTGTGGGTTCAGCTACTTTCTGTAATTGGTGCTGTGCTGCTTTTTGCCCTTGTCAGTTCGAAATATGAAGAAATCCAACTGCATACCCATTTATTTAAAGAACTAATTTAACTCCTTTTAGCATTTTCATTCTCAAACATGAATGTCAGAGAGACACTTCCATTGTAAGTGGATTTTAAACACTAAGGATAAACTTGACTGTGAAACGAGCAGTGTTTCCATGGAGCAAAACAAGGTTGGAGATTGAATTCACAAAATTAATATTTAAATTACTACTGAAGTAATTCTGGTTTGTACCAAGGGTAGAGGTGGAAACTGCTTTTCTGTACAGAGTTGTGTGGTGTGAGTAACATCTGTTGCATGTAACACTAAATGACTTGTCCCTCATCTGACAGTTTTAGCCAACAATCCATTAAATGAGTTTTGTATTGACCAGAGTATAGTTAAAGCTTGTCTTGATGTTTAGTTCTGTCTCTCAAATGCCTTCCACTTTGATATTAAGGGGAATGAATGATGTTGAATTGGTCCCTCAAGGCTTGGCTTTGTTCTCTCCCAAGCCTTGAGGCAGTAGCAGTGTTTAATGTGTTGTACAGATTTTATTTCGATGCATTCCTGTGATCTACACTAAAGGCATCTTTTTTTCATCCAAGGAAGAGGTGAACATGTGCTGCCTCAAAGCTGCTCCTATCTCAGAGCAAGCAGCCATGGAGACAAGTCTAATCCATGAGTACTTGGTCCAGTTTCTGGGAAAAAAAAGAGGAAAAAAAGCCCCATCAGCTGAAAGTATTGGTGTTGACTTAACTTCACTGTGTCTTGTGCTTGTTTGTGTGGGCATAGTCTGTTGATTCAGTTTGTTTAGTAAAAATGTTTAGGGCCAGATTTTCAGCAGTCCTTGTTAGTGTGCACTTAGGGAGCAAATGGAGCTGGAGTTTGGGCTCTGGGAGAATTTGCAGCCACACTTTGTGCACAGCCTTGCAAATCTGATCCTTAATTGTGAACTCTCTTGTCTTGTGTGCTTCCCTTGCAGTTACTTTTTACTGGAAGTGGTTTGCTAGAAATGGCCCTGATTTCTTCCATTTCTCTTCTCGTGCTTCAGAAATGCAGTTGGCCTGAATAAAGGGCAGAATAATCTTAGCAGGAGAAATTTGGACCTTTCTGCTTCCAGTTCTTTTGACTCTTTCCTTGCTGCTCCCAATGATAGAAACAGCATCTTCCTTCCAGTAGAATGGGTTGTGGTGGAAATCAGGAGTGCAGCTGTGCCCCCCTGTCTGCCCCAGCCAAAATGTGGTGGCAGATGTGTGCTTGATACTGGTTTTACCCTTACAAATCCAAAGGCAAATCCTAAAAATTCTCAAGGATGCAGGAGTTTGGGTAAAGGCAGGTAAATGATATTTGGGCTGGCAAGGGACAGGTGGTGTTACAGAGATCCTTGTTGTGCTTTCAACACTCAGGAGAATGGAAGGGATGAAATTCACAGTATCCAAACAGAGGTTCTGAATTTGGGCTCTTCCTGCCCCTCCTTGGCTCTCTCAGAACCCCAGAATTCTTCTAGGATCATGGAATATTCTGAGTTGGAAGTTTCACAGTGAGGGGCAGATTGGAAAGGCAAAAAAACCTCATCCCAAACCCTGCTTAGGAATTAAACATTCCTGAAATCCTCTTACTGTAAGGTACTTGCTGCTCTTTAAGGCCAACAAAGCACTGAGTCTCGTGGAAGAAATGAATATTCTTGAAGTTTCTTCCGTGAAACATTTGTGACACTGAGGCCAATGAAACATTCCTGAGCACTCTGAGATCTGGAGAGACAGCAGATCTCTGGTGAGGAGGTTTCTGAATGCTGGAGTTTGCATTTTTGTGCTGCTGTAGAGTCTCAGTTGTTCAGGAGGCTGGTGAGGTGCTTCAGGCAGTTCTGCTCCTAATTTGTGTGGGCTGAGATCAGAGCTTGGCTTTGGTTCTGCCAGTGTTGCTTAAACTGGTCCAGAAAAGATATGAAGTATTATGTTACCACAAAACTGTGTTAAGCATGGCCTAAATATTAGGTGTTTGTTCTGTATAGTATGTTCCATCAACTATTTATTCCCAGTGCTTTCAACTCCAAATCCAACACCCATTTAAAATGGAGTCATTGGGCAGATGTTCCTTTTCTCAATATAGGCTGAGAGATTCTCTGCTGGAGGTTTAGGATACAATTTTGCTAACAGGTAAAAAACCATGTAAATATGTACGAATTCTATTTGTTGCACATAACTTTTTTGGTATAAAAAAAAAAAAGAAGAAAAAAAAAACCCAACAAAAATAAATGTAGAAATTACCTGTGGATGTCTTGCTGCAATCATTCTTATGCTGCATTCATGCAGTCCAAACATAAGAGCTTGAATGAACCCAACCAGAGGCCTTTTTGGACTCAGTCTGAGCCTTAGAAACTGTTTTTAATGTCAGTACTGTAATTCTGTTTCTAGAAATTGTACCAAGTCGTGTGGTTTTTTCCCAAGACCTTGTGTGTGTTTAGCAGTAGAAGGGTTAAAGCACTTGATTCTCCCCAGATCCCAGTTTTCCCAGTAGAATTCCTGCAGCTTTGTGTCTGGCTGAGCATTGTGTGTAAAGGCTGAGCAGCGTTGACTTGAGGCTTTCAATGTTTACAGTTCTTTAAGCAAAAAAAGAAACAAAAAAAAACCAAACACCCAACCTTGTGATTTTTACCACTTTTTGCTTTATTGGGGCTGCTCAAAGCTGGTCCCACAGACCACAAAATCCCTGGAAAGTGCTGGTTGTGTCCCTGGATTTGGAGAGGGAGCTGCTGGCCAGGGTTGGGTTTGTTGAGAACAAGCAGGAATTAACCCTCAAATGTGTGCTCAGATTTTGGGGGAGCTGAGCTGAGCCCTGGTTTGTAAGGAGTGACCAATGTCAAATCCTCATCTGTGTTTTGGTCAGGTCTGTTGAAATTTCTTTGGGGAAGAAAATGATTTTTTAAAGGATGATGGAGAAGTTGAAATGACTTTCAAACACTGCTAGTTAGCAGTACCATGGTGTGTTTGAACAAATGTCTTTTTATTGTGCATAGAGTTTTATATTCTGGGGGTTTAGTTCTAGAGAAAATCTAGGCCTAGCACGATGTGAGGAATGCTGTAGTGTTGTTTCTTTCCCCTTAAAAACACAAGAAAAATTATTGTGGAGTCTGCAGTGAACATCTGTGTCCTCATTCTGCTGGGGCAGGGTGGAAGGTGCTGCTGGTTCCTTGTGTACCACCTCTGAAGGGAACAGAATGTGGCCAGCACACAACAGAAAAGCAAATATTTCCATTATATGGTCAGATTTGGTCACTTCCCTGAGCCACTCACACCAGAGGCAGCTGCAGAACAGGGATCCATGGCACCAGTTTCACCCAGAATCTGTGAATTCCAGTAACCAAACTCCAGAATTAGAACTTCCCAAATGCATTGGGCAGCCTCTGCTTTTGTTGTCCTGCTCCTTGTGATGCTGTTTCCAGCACAGTGCTGGGAAGTTTGCAGACCAAACGTTCTGGGTTTTGCTGTGAGTGCTGGTGTGAGCCATGCCAGGCTAAAGCCTGGCCTAAGGCTGGTGTGCAGGCCTAAAGGGACACCACTGAAGCAGCACAGGGATTTACACCTGGCCCTGCCCCAGAGGGCTTCAGGCCACTCTCAGAAAGGTTTGGAACAGAATTTCCCTCTGGGCTGCTCTTCCTGTGGTGACATTTAATATGAAGGAAGCCCTTCCACATGGAAGTGGCATTGTTAGACACAGCTTGTGTCTGACAGTGGCAGTTCTGGTACTGTAAAATAAATAGATTTAAAGTTGAGTTGATGTAGTCCCTCCCTCTGTAACATTCCACCTTGCTGCTGGAACAGGAATTCCAAACTCTCTGCTGGAGTATGTTGGGTGGCTCACACCCTTCCTGGCTGCTGGGAATGCTCAGGATTTCTCACACATCCATCCTGTCAGGCCAGAGCAGCTGCACAAACTGTGCTCCTCTGCAATCCTGTGGACAGTTTGCTGTGATCTCAGTAGTGTTAACTCTTAGGGGAGTTTAACTGGAAAACCTCATTTGCTTTAGAGGGATGTGATGTTCATTTAGAGTAACTTAGATTTTGTTTTTAAGTTCAGCATTGAGTTGTATCATGTAATATTTGTAATTTTTTTTTTTTTGCCATAAACAGATACCTCAGTCAGGATTTCTTAACTTCAGCTCCTCGAAAGTGAATATTTGTTTTCCTGCCTGGAAACAAGAGGCCTCCAGACATGGCTGAGCAGAGGAAACAAAAGTTTCTGATCTGCTTTGCATCACAGTAACTACTTCAGGTGGACTAGAAATCGCATTGGACTTGCAAGAATCAGGCATAAAACTTATTTAAACAGAGATTTAATAAGAAGTTCAACATAATCCCCAGCCACTAAACCCTTTGTTTTCATTTTAGGAAGAGGGAATGTGATGTTATTACAGGAGGAAGACAGCTTGATTCATTTGCAATCTTCCAGTATCTGTCCCTAAGAACAAAGGCAGCGGCTTTGGGCTGGCGCTGGCGGGTGAAGATTCCTTTCTTGTTCCCCAGAACTCGTGTGGTCCCTGCAGAGAAGTTATAAAACACAGAAATGTATAAGCCAAGCTCTTCAGGCCCTGCTGTGAGCTGTTACAATGTAGGTACTAAATCAGGCCAGGTGGAAGAGACCTCTGCACTTTCTTCTGCACAGTCAGGTACAGCCGGGAAGCCTGGCAGGGCCATGGCTGTGACGGAGCAATCCAGCTGCAGTTCCCTGTTTTTACAGCTGCTGAGCTGGGACACTTCACTGGGGTGTGCCCACTGATCAGTGTTCTATCTACTGGAGATTGGCTCCACCTTCAGATTGGATGGAGGAAATGGTGGTGACTGTTCTCTCCTGTCTGGTGTCTGGCTCCTTTCTGCCTGTTTTAGTTTTCATAGGAAATTAGAGAAAAGGATTGCAACACACAGAGAGACTGGAACTGCATCTGTGTCTGACCTTGTCTGCATTTTCTTCTTGATGCTGCTTTTCTGGCCACTGCCATCACTGAGCTTTCTAATGCCTGTCCTGGTGCTCTGCAGGGTGTTTTAGTGCTGTTCCTCCCTCTCCCTGACTGCTCACCATCCAACCCACTGCAGGTGCATAAGCAGAACAGGTTCATTATTAGATCTGAGTTGTGATTGTTTAATTTCTGTGGGACTGCACTGAAAATTAAGGAATCTCCCTTCCTTTGTGACTGCACTTATCTCTTAATAATGGATGGAGTGTCATGGTGAGACAGCTGTGTGCCAGTGTGGCATCTGCTCCTCTACTGCTGAAACTCTACCAAGTAAATAATGATTATTTAAGGTGCTCTGTTCCCAGGGCAGCTGTAGGTGACACTGGAAGCAAGTGAGATGTCCCTGACAGCTGCCTGAAGCTCTGAATTGAGGGTGGCCAAAAACCAGGAGTAATCTGGGTCCCTCACAAGCTCCCCCTGTGCATTGTCTCATGTTCCTGGGAGCATCTGTGCAGGAGAAAGGGGGAATTACACAGGCAGGACCTTCCCTCTTGGCTCTGCTCATGCTGGATTTTGTGACAAAACCAGCTGTGCTCTGTCCTGGTGAACAGAGAGCCTTTTGTCCTACCCTTCAGCACAGTGTTTGTGTGGCATCAACCACTAAACTCCCAGGGAGGATGGAGAGGGGTGTTTAGAATCTAAATAAAAGCTCACCTTGATTGGTCATGAAATCAGCAAAATTCCAGATGAGCTCCCCGATCACGTACTCCTTCCTCTTCTTGTCCAGGACAGAGTGGTACTCCCTGAGCATGGCCTGCTGGTACTCCTCACTGAACATCATGGGGGGGTCCTGCAGCCAGGAGAACAGGCTCAGGGCACAAACAACCCCATTGCCACTGCCTGAGGGCTATTCCTGAACAGGAGCTCTGGGCTGCCTGGTCTGCTGCTTGTGCTGCATTAACAGGGCTGTTGTTGTGACCATTGGCAAACACAGAACTCCAGGAATTCCCAGGGGCAATTCCCCTGGTGGCCTTTGTCATGACAGGGACAGGAGTGCCACCCCCCCTGCATGGGACAGCACCAGGAACCTCCATTCTCCAGGGTTTGCTTTCATTTAAGCATTTTCTAGCACTGCCAAGGACACATTTTGGAGTCCTCTTTAGCAGACAAAGTGAGTAGCAAATCTCACTGGTTTTGGTGGAGCAGGATCCCAACCCTGGAGCCTTTTGGGCACTCCCAGCAAAGCCAGGCCCAGTGGTGCCAGCCTCTCCCAGTCACATTTTGCTGCCCTGTAAGAGCTGTTTCCATCTGGCAAACACCACAACACTCACACTGTGCAGCCCAGGCACTGAGTCTGCTCCATATTCACTCTGGATAATGGGTTTTTGGTAGGTTTTATACCAGTTCTCAAACTGGGCTGTGAGTTGGAGTGGGATCACTTCCAGGTGGCCTGGGTCGTGGTACCAGGAGAAGTAGCTGTTCACACAAATCACATCCACGTAGGGAGCCTGCAAAAAACAAGGTGGGAGTGTTTTGGCACAGATTTCAACCTTCTCTTGTAAATCTAAATCCTCCTTTGGGTTCATTTAATGGAATCCAGGTTCATTACACCTAGAATTAATTGTTTCCCCCATCACTCAGGCCCTCCAAATATAATCTATTTCCCAGGAAAAAAAAAAAAAAGGGATAAATTTAATAAGCTAACAGCATTTAATTTGGCATTTTCCTTACAGATTAGAAAGTCACAGCAAAGAGTTAGACAAGATCAACACGTTTCATTCTCAGGTTTGTTAGAAGTTTTTTTGTTTCCAAGATGTCTCTGGCTTGCTGGTACATTTAGATGTACTTTTTCTTTTTGAGTATTGGAATGTGATTATCAAGTGAGTGGTCAAATATTTTGACTAGCAACTAAATTTTGTGCATCAATGGTGCAATACTAAGACTAAAGCATTCTGCAAGTTATTTGCCATTTCTACCACATGGACAGTGTGATAAAAGGGCACAAAGCCCCCTCAAAATAAAGTGATGTTGTATGTAACTTGTTCAATGTTCTCTTAACATGTTTTGTAATAAAAGAAAAAAAAAAGTTCTAATATCACATCAGTGTATGAGAGATCTGTTCTTTGGGTTTGTTTGCCTGAGCTCCTCATTTGGGCAGAGTGGGAATGGGATATCCAAAAGCACATTTCCTGCTGGGCTCCTTCAAATTTAAAACCATCAGAGGTTTGGTTTTTTTTCTGGGGTGGGGAGGAAAAACCTCAGAGTTGCAGCCATTCCTGCTAATAAGAGGACATTTTAGAAGAAATCCAAAGTGTAACCTGGATCAGGGATGTGTGGCAGCACCAACTCACCTGCTAGAAGTGATTATTGTACAAGGATCTACCCTGGAAACAAATACAGGTGTTAAAAATCCTTGGTTCAGGCTATGAAAGGCCCAAAAATCCAAGGAAAGTGCCTTTTGGTTATTTATCCAGCTCTAGGGCTTTAATTGTGGAGCTGGAGGAGCTTTTGGATTATTCAACACAAACAGACATCTGCCAAAGAAGATCTAGAGCAGTTGAAAGCAGGAATTAAAGCAAAGCTTCCTTCCTTTAGACTTCCACAGGGGTTGTGAGCATTTTAAAGAGGTTTAAGCTTTGGCTTAATTGCAAGTGAAAATCCTGAGTATTAGTAAACACAATCAATGGCATAGCAAAGCATGACAATATTAATGGAATCCAGGGGCATAATCCTGCACACAAAGAATTGTTCTCTTTTACAGATCCCTTTTTTTTTTCAGTTGTAGCTGGACTACAACTACAGGATGAGATGATTTCTACTAGCAGCAAAAATGTAATTTTTCTTTAGCCTTTCCCTGCTAAATATCTCCAGTAAATTTAGGTAGGAGTGTGGGGGAAAGGAGTATAAAACAAGTGACAAGAGGAGGAAATTTAATGTATGAATTAAAAAAAAAAAAAGAAAAGAAAAAGCTAGAAAATCAAGCAAACTTACACCATGATCAAGAGCGTAATTAGCATCTGTCACAAAGGTGACTGGTCTGGAGGGGTCGAGAGCTTTAGTGTGAGCTATCACTGTCCTGTTTGCAAACAGTAAAGCAAGAGTTCAACAACAGCATGGAGAAGCACAGCCCCCTCTCCCCAGGCTCTCTGGCCTTCCACCCCCCAGGCTGAGCTGCTTTTGATTTAGCAGCCAGTGTTTGAATGAAATAAAGAGAATATCTGTCACCAAGTGGTTGCTACGCCACCTGAAAAAGAGCAGAGTGGAAGCACACCAAGCACAGGCACATGGGTGGTGCCAGCAGCTCAGAAGTTGAAGGGACAGTTGAGTTTGAGGACAAAACTGTAAAAAGGGCGATGGGAAGTTTCTGAACAACTCCTGGGATGTGTTCTTGAGGCCCTGTGCCTCAGCAGGCAGAGGTTGGATGTTTCTGAGGAAGCCCTGAGTGAGGAGATGGGACAGAATGGGACAGTCAAGCTCTGCTGCTGCCCTGGCATTGCAGGAGGTGGTGGAACATCCTGAAGAATGGAACTCACAGTTCTCCCTTAATGCACCTCAGCTCCCAGGGGCAGTCTGCTGCCCAGTACAGAGCTGCTTCTGGGCTATCCAAAGCTTAAATCTCTTTAGAAATAAACCAAGGGGGCTGCAGGGACTCAAAGCAGTGGCTTTGAAGTGGGAAGCCACAGAACAAATAAGCAGCACTGACTGCAGAACCTTGTGTTCAGAATGAAAGGCCAGTTATGTTACAGCATTGCTGTAAATCTCAAAGGATTCAGCACTCATCTTCCAGGGCTAACAAGGAATATTCCATTCTCACCAGGTCTGATTTTACTCAACTCAAGCTCAAGAAGAGATGCTCAAACCAAGTGGACTCCTGGAAATTTTGTGGAGTCTCGGTGGTTCAGAACCAACACACTGGGACAATTGTGAGCATCAGTTCCACACATGCAGCAGTTCCATTTTAGTTTGCATCCACAGGTTCAGTTCCAGCGTTCCCAGAAATGCCTGCCCTCCCTTTACTCCTCTCTGTGCCATCCCAGAGGAAGAAGGGATCCTCATCTCTGCCAAGAGATGAGGAGCAGAGGCACTTACTTGAAGTAGTGAGCAGCTGGGGGCAGCTCCGACGCCGGCTCGTTGGCCACTGACCACATGACCACTGAGGGCCTGTTCTTATCCCTGCGGACCAGCTCCTCCATCACAGCCAGGTGATGCTGCAGGGACTTGTTCCCAAAGCTCTCGCTGCAAGACAGAAGGAGGTGAGGGTGTAAATCCATCCATTTCCCTGTGAAAACTCAGCCTCTGGGCACAGCAGAGCCTTGATGCTGAGGATGGCTTCTGCCCTATTTCCCCAGAGTTTGCTGCACAGTTCAGGGCCGTGGTTTGGGCTTGTTAATGGAGCCATGTGGCAAAATATGGCAAAATGCCCTCTGGTTGCCCAACATCACGAGGCACTGGTGGCGCAAGGGGAGATTTCCAAACAGAACAAAGTACTCTCACTATCAGCACAACGGGTGGGACACTGAGGACAAAAGTGTAAAAATAGTAATGGGACACTTGGGAACAGCTGAGAGAGGAGCAGAGGGGCGAGGGCAGGGCGTGCTGGGCAGCTCTTACGGCAGTTTGATGCCCACCCCCGGGCTCTCGTCGATGACCACGATGCCGTAGGCGTCGCACAGGTCCATGATCTCCTCGGCGTAGGGGTAGTGGCTGGTGCGGAACGAGTTGGCCCCCAGCCAGCGCAGCAGGTTGAAATCCTTCACAATCAGGGGCCAGTCCAGGCCTTTGCCACGGATCTGGGGGGAGAGAGCAAGCAGCCCTGGTGAGCACAGCTTCCCTGCTGGATCCAGCCCCAGCCCCAACTGTTGGGCAACCCGACAGCTGCTGTCACAGTCAGAGGGGTTTGGGTTGGAGGGGACCTTAAAGCTCTTATCATTCCACCCCCTGCCATGGGCAGGGACGCCTTCCACTAGCTCAGGTTGCTCCAAGCCCTGCCCAGCCGGCCTGGAACACTTGCAGGGATGAGGCAACCACAGCTTCTTTGAGCAACCTGTGCCTCCCCACCTCACAGCAGACTGACCGACTGTCAGCATGTCTGGCTGAAAGCTGTGGCTGGGAGATGCTTCAGTGTCTCCACCAGCACATCCATGTGCACTGAGGGATGGCAGGACTGTGACAGGACCGGGCATGGTGTCCCCTTAGTGCTTAGCCTGGGAGGAGGGTGTGAGGAAACAGCTCCTTGGAGAGGAGAGGGGAGGGGAGGCAGCACAGGTGCCACCTCAGCAGCGTGAGCTGAGGTGGCCCTGGGTGTCCCTGCCGTGGGTGCCACACTCACATCTGCATCCTCGTGCTTGTTGACCCCGTGGAAGTAGAAGGGCCTGCCGTTGATGAGGAACTGGCTGCTGGTGACGTGCACGGTGCGGATGCCCACCGGGAGCGTGTACACGTCCTCCAGCAGGGCCCTGCCCACCTGGGCCTGCATCTGCACCTGCACGTCAGGGAGCAACGGGAGGGATCCTCACAGGGATGCCCAGGGCTCCCTCCCCTGTCTGGGAGAGAGATTCTGGCCCCACATCCCTTCCCAGCCCTCAGCACACAGCCTGTTCCTCGCTGCTGCTGCACAGGGGGGCCGGGTCTGACTGAACAAAAAATACAAATCCAAGGTGTGGAAGCTGCAACCACAAGAATGAGCCCCTTGATGACCCTTTTGGCACTTGCTCATCCCCAAAACTTGAATGTCTTTTCCCCATGGCATCCCCCCAGGCCATTTCTGTGCCCTGCACCTTGATGCCAGGCAATGACCGACACATCACCTGCTCCCAGGTGTGACCCTGAGTCCCTGGGAACTCAGAGCAGCTCATCCTCCCTGATTTCTGCACCTGAACATCACCAGTGATCCTTAACTCCCACGGAATCTCCCAGGCTGCAGCTGTTGAACTCATCATCTCCCCAGAGGGGATGGACTGGACCCTCAGTGTGAAGGGCCAGCAGTTCAGAGCACACTCCAGGAATGCCCTTCTCCCTGCCAGACCCTTCAGAAGCTGCCAAAGCTTGATTTGATTATTGCCTAATTAGCAGAGCCACTCTGGTTACATGCACAGGGCCTGTGACAGGAGAGGACAGAGGATGTGCCATATGGCAGTGCCTTAACCCTATTAAACACACCCACAGAGGAGGAAATGCCACTTTACCTCCAAGGAGTACAGGTATCCAGGGTTCTCGTGCATCAGGTAAGGCCACCAGAGGTTTGGGTTGAGGACTTTGAGCTCTCCCACTGGGCCATCACCTGTAGCAACCACCTTCCCCTCTTGGTCACGTAAACTCAGGGACAAGGAATTGGCTGTGCTGCCAACCACTGACACCTGATACTGCACCGTGGCTGGCTCAGAGGAAACAAAAGACAATCAGAGACTGCAAGAGACAGCTCAGCCTCAGGAAAAAGCCACTAGGAAACAAATTCAATCAGACTCGTGCAGGATATTTCCCCTGCTGCCCTTGGCAGCTCCATTTGGAGCCTGAGGGAGCTGCTGGAATTGCTCTGGACCTACCAACACTGTCTGATGAAGTGGTTGTCACAGTGATGTCATCGATGTAGGCAGCAGGAGTGGTGTAAAGCACAACTGGGCGGTGGATCCCAGCATAATTAAAGAAATCAAACTTGATGTTCTGCACAAAATAGTTCTTGGGGTACCTGAGTGAGCAAGACAGGAGAACTGGCTGCATTACACTTCAATACACAGCTGAAGGCAGCGTGTGGATGCTGGCAGTGCAAAATAATCATGTAAAATATCTTTATGACGGGCTGGATCTGTCTCAGCTGCTACACTGAAGGATTTTGCAGTTAACAAAGAAGTTAACGAAGATCTTGATCCTTCAGGAGAGCTGCTACTTGCATCTCCCAGCTGAATCCAAGCTTCTCAAACCTGCCCTGGATTCAGTTTGGCAAATCACCCAATGTGAGCCCCCTGTGCACAAAACAGATGCAAAAACTCACTGCTGATTCCTCACAACACCACTGCTTAAACTCCTTGCAGCTCCACTGATGAATCCACCATAAAGACAACCCCACGGAGGGATTTCTGAACCAGCAGCTGAACAAACTCCCCCTCTCCCACCCCTGGGATGAGCCCAGCAGTAAAACAGGCCAGGACTCACCTTGACTTGTCAGCCATGTACTGGATGGAGCCTGGGGGCAGCGTGTGGGGGGTCAGGGTGTTGTTGAGGGCCACGGTGATGCGGCACAGGGCGCCTGGGCTGCCCTGCACCACGCTGCTGATGTCAGCCTCAAAGGGCAGGTGCCCCCCCTCGTGCTCCACCACCTGCACCCCGTTCACCCACTGCAAGGAAAGACACAAAAACGGCTTCCTGGGATTTTGTGGCCAGCAGAGCACAGGGAAGGGAAGCCCAGTTACAAGGAACACCTGGGCTCTTGATCCTCAGAGGGATCAGCCTTGATCTTTGAGGGATCTCCCCTTGCTGGGAGCGAGGTCTGGGTCACATCGAGGGTCACAGTGTGGGGCAGATCCATTAATCAGGAAATGTTTAGTTACCAACCCCAAAACTGCAGGATCAGAGAAGAGAAACTGCAATTCATTTTTGCTGGGGGAAAACGGGCACGAGCTCAGAAGGGGATGCAAAACCGAGCCAGGGACGCATTTGCTGAACAAACCATAAAAGTGCCTTTAGCCCAGCCTAATTTAGAAGCACAGGGCCGACGCCCCGAGGCACGTACCACGATGGAGTAGTAATGGGCGCTCCCAAAGCGCAGCACCACCCTGGGGGCGGGATCGCCCTGCAGCCAGCGCCGGGGGAGCAGCACCTCCTTCTCGTACCACACCCAGCCGATGTAATTCTCCAGGCTGGGGTCCTGAGTGATGTCGTTGAAGCTGGCAGGCACTGGCATGTCAATCACAGGGCCGGTCTGGCAGGAATTGCGTGGATAAGGAAGGAACAGAGCGTTTAAAAAGAGGAATTTTATTACTGGAGGTGTCCCCTTCCACTGACAGCCTTACAGTGCCTTTGCCAAGGGGAAATACTTGGGAAAAGCTGTTTAAAAACTGCTGAGATCTCACACAGCTCCTATACAAGCCCTAATTAGCACCAGACACAGGAACCTGCCTGTTCCTACAGGAAGCAGCTGCTCCTTTTTTTTCCCCTCCTGCTGTACAATGAAATGTTTTCATTAATAGCCCTGGCATCATGGAATCAGAGAAGTGAGGAGGGAAAAAACCCAAGCCCAGGTTGTTGTTTCAGTGGGAATTTTCTCCTGCACAGCTCAACCAGAGCAAGGTGGGGGTTGTGGTGCTGTTTGTCAGCTGAGAGCTGTAGCAAAAGGGTAATAAAATAATAGATATTTTGGGCAGTAATGGATATTTTGGGATATTTTTCCCCCCATGGAGACTGTTTGGGATGAGCTCAGCCTTTCTCACTGCATGAAAGGAACAGAAATTCCTTGAGATTACAAGAGAGTCCATTCAGTTGCTTATTCCAATATGAAGATTAGAGGGAGGCAGTGTCACAGTACATTGAATTTTGAGGAATCCAGACGCTGTTGCCAAACAGAGCTGTTCATTTTCAGCACTTTCTGCACTCAGGATGTTGCACAAAGGAGTTCTGCAGCTTCTCCTTTTCTGAGGAAGCTTCAGGAAATGGAATGAGGAAGGTCTGGGCACCCAGGGTGGGCATCATGTGCGTGGCTGACTCAGCACTGGCACTGCAGAGAGCCCAGTGCCCCCATCAGAAAATCCTAGTGGGAAAATCCTTGGATGGGCAAGAGGATTTTCTAGTATCTGATGAAGAAAAACCCTTGCCTGTGCTGGCCAGAACCTGTGTGTCCTTCAGGGAGATTCTCTGAGGTCTAAAACAGGTTGCATGCACTCATCTAAGCCTCCCTTTGAAGGGGCATAGTTCAGGATTCCTCTCCTCTGCAAAACTTCCAGCAGCACAGTGCCCTTCAGCTCTTCTCTCCTTCCACAATCCAGCAACAAAATCGGCCAAAAGGCTAAAAACAGAAATAATGATCCACTTATCCATTTTATGCATAAAATCCATAACTCCTTTCTGTCAGGTAACGCAATTAATTTCCAAGCAGATCTCAGTAACACCAATTCTTTTCTACTAGCACTGTGAAATTTTGGAATAATCAATTCCCAATGACCTCCCAGGCACATTTTTGCTGGCTCTGCGCTGCTGGAAGCTCAGCACTGAGCAAGGCTCCTGCAGCACGGCACACCTGGAGGTGGATGGGGCTCATTCAAACGGAGTCTGCCTCCGGAGCAGCACCGGGGGCATCATCGGGGGCTGCTAATCGGGAACTGCCTCAAGAACAACCTGGGCAGGGCCAGCACCGCGGGGAGAACGGCGGGGAAGAAGGCAGGGAAAGAGGAAGAGAGGGAGAGAGAAGAGGAGGCGGCAGCGGAGCCCGGTTCGGAGGGGAAAGAGCGCAGCCGGAGCCTGGTTCAGAGGGGAAAGAGCGCAGCCCGTGCCCGGGGAGGGAAAAGAGCGCAGCCCGTGCCCGGGATGGGCAGCGCCCGCCCCGCTCCCCGCTACCTGCCGGAGCGGCCGCCGGTACCAGCGCTGCGTGAACCCGGCGTCCCTGCCCGGAGACAGATCGGCGCGGAAGCTCCAGAGGCCGCCCAGCTCCCTGCGCTCGCGGGAGGGGGTGTCCCGGGGCTGCAGCATCCCGGTGGGACCGGCCGCCAGCCCCGGGAGGAACAGCAGCAGCACCGGCAGTGGGCACGGAGCGGCCCTGCCGCCGCCTGAGGCCGCCAGCGCCATCTTGGCTGTGGGCAGGGCCGCGGCTGAGGGGCGGGGGCGGGGCCGCGGCTGA
>VZRH01003769.1:128051-145674 GCA_013397555.1 Urocynchramus pylzowi | reverse complement strand
CCTCTCCTCTCCTCTCCTCTCCTCTCCTCTTTACTTATTTATTCATTTGCTTACTTATTTACACTATTTATTTGTTTGTTATTTTGTTTATTTATCACAGAATCATTTAGGTTGGAAAAGACCTCCGAGGTCACCAAGTCCAACCTGTGACCCAACACCCCCCTGTCACCCAGAGCAGGGCACTGAGCGCCACATCCACTCTTCCCTTAAACACCTCCAGGGATGGTGATTCCACCTCTCTGCACAACCCATTCTGATGTTTGGTCACCCTTTCTGGGAAGGAATTCCTCCTGATGTCCAACCTAAACCTCCCCTTAAGCACAGCTTAGGTTAATTACTACTGCTTGCTTATTTTTATTTTTATTTCTTTATTGCCTGCTTGCATACTTCCATTTATTATCAGAGTCACTTGTTGAAATGTGAAGGTTTAAAGTTATTGGAAATGGCAAAAGGAATGCTGGTGGCTACTTGGGGCAAAGAGGGAGGGTGAGCTCTTGAAAAACCAAGACACAAGAGCAGAATTTTAGTGAACTACAGACACCCCAGTGTTCATTAACTCCAGATCAGTGGCAGGGTCTCTCTCCCCACACTCTAAGCCTGTTCCTTGAGCCTCTTGAGCAGCTCCCGCAGCTGCTCGATCTGGGCGGACACGCTGCTCTTGGCGGTGCCGCCCGCGGCCGTGTACTGCTCCACGCTGCTCACCACGCTGAACACCTGAGCCACGTCGCTGCCAAACAGGGGGCTGGGGGCACAGGGGCTGTCAGGGGGCTCTGGGCTGCTCCACCTGCCCACTGCCTGTGGACAGCCTGAGGCACTGAGCACGGAGCCTTTTCCCCGGGGGAAACGCTCCTGAGCTTCTGCTGCCTCCAAGGGGACACTGAGGAACTTCAGAGCCAAACTCCTCTGGGGGCTTCCTGCCCAGGGCAGAGGTGTCTCCCAGCCCCTCCCAAGAGCTCCTGCCCATGCCCATGCCCATTCCACCCTGCTGGAGTGGAAGGGAGGTGATGTTGTCCCCCTCCAGTGTTTCAGCAGGAGCATTTGTGATATTCAGGACAGGAGGATGTTGAGGTGCTGTCCTGCCCAGGCACTTTGGGGAAGGCAGGTCAGGGAGGCTGAGCCCTGCCTGTGCAGGGAAGAGAAATAACAGAGGTACAAACCTGATGTTCTGCAGCTCCTCCAGGCTGAGATTGTTGATGGTGATGCCTTTGGTCTCAGCCAGCTGGACGGCCTTGCCAGAGGCCACATGGGCTTGTCTGAAGGGCATCTGCAGGGGGAAGGGGACAGAGCAGAGGGGACTCAGCTCAGTTCCTCTGCGTCCGAAGAAATCTCAGCTCCAGTTCTCCCTCTGGCACTTACTCCCTTCCGAACCAGGTAGAGAGCCAGGTCAGTAGCCAACATCTCTGGGCTCAGTGCCCTCTCCATGCTCTCCTTGTTGATCTGCAGGAGAAGGATCCCAGGGACACGTTACCATCAGCTCCTCCTTGGGGCATGCTAGTGGCAGGGTGAGGGGAACTCATCTGGAGCTCTAAAACAATGCTCTGAGCAGCTGGCAGAGGGGACCAAAATGAATAGTGTGGGTGGGGCACTGAGGAGTTTTTATCTGGGAACAATCTGGAGTTGTGCTCTCTGTGTTACTCACAGAATATGCACCATGATGATGTTGAATAGTGAGAAGGTGAGAAGAATCCTTACCTGGAGGGTGGAAATCACTCCAGTGGCAACCTGGAGCACAGCATTCAGGGTGTCTACGACATCAAAGACAGCCTCCTTGTCCTCCTGTATTGGAACAGTGATGGAAATGGCTCTGAGCCAGCCTGGTGCAGCACAAAAACCCCCCAGCTCTGCTGACTCCTCCAGCCAGCAGGAGAGATGGTGAGGAGAGAAACAAGGGCTTTACCTGCAGGTCCTTGTTGTAGGTGCTCGGGAGTCCTTTGAGGACCATGAGAATGGCAGCCAACTGCAGAGGGAACAGGAGAGGCAGGGAGTGAGGTACAGAGCAAAGCACAGCCCCAGGGCAGCTGCAGAACCCACAGCTCCTTACAGAGAAAAGAGCAAGAAAAAGGAGATTCTCCAGCCCCAATAGGAGCAGCTTCCTCTCCCTCCTCCTCCTCCTCTTTGGGGCTCACCCGTCCGAAGACTCGCCCGGCTTTGCTGCGGATCAGCTCCAGACTGTCGGGATTCTTCTTCTGAGGCATCAGGCTGCTGCCAGTGCTGCAAGGAAGGTGAGTGGAGTGCACTGGTGAGCAAAACCTCATCCACACACACACATCATCACTTACCCTGCCCTACAAAAGCAATGTGTAGGACACTCTTCACTGTACTCCTCTTTAGGGTGTAGGAAATCAGTGAACTGACTGAGTTGCTCTTTGATTTTGCACCTTGTCTGCAGTTCCCTCAACAGTCCCACTCTCACAGAGCAACTTAAAAGGGGGCTCCCCCTCCAGGGTGGTATCAGCAGGCCAGGCTAAGTGTTAGTGTGACTTCAGGGAGGGAGGGCTGTGGCTGTGCCACCCTGCAGACACGGAGTCTGTTGGGATTGCAAACCCAGCCACACAAGGAAAGGCTCTGGCAGCATTCCCAGCACAGGAGGAAGTTCTCTCTGCCAGCAGGTCCTGGGCAGGAGCTGAGCTGAACACAGACTTGGTTGAGTGAAGGGAATCAGAAATAAGTGACCATTGCTGAGGAATATTCCCCCTGAGGCTGCCTTTGTGCCAGGCTCTTGATGCTGGGTCAGCCTCGTGCACACAGAGACCCCAACCACTGCCTCACCCAGCGTGGAGAGCTGAGGAGGAGAGGCTGAGGGAGGAGCTCTCTGCCCAGAGCTGGGGCCTACCTGTAGGCATCAGAGAGGGTCAGGAAGCCAAACTCGCTGGTGCTGTAGATGATGAGATCCTCAGCCATCTTGCTGAGGTGGATCATCAGCAGGGTGGCAGCAGACAGGAATTCCACTGCAGGGAAGGCAGGAAATCAGGAGGGGAAAAGGTGCTTGGACAACCCAGGGAACCCTGACTGGGGCTTTACTTCCTAGTGATGGATTTCAGTCCCTTATTAAAGAAGGGTAACTGGAAAAGTGTCAGGAGCTGCTTCCCCCAGTGCTGGGAAGCTTTGGCTGTGCTTACCCACAAAGTCCCTCTCGCTGACGGCATCCATGCTGTTCAGGCTGATGGAAGCAAAGTCCAGCTCTGCAAGGAAGGGGATGGACACAGGAGGTCACACTGGCCCTGACAGGAGCCTGAATGCACCAGGCTGCCCCAGAGGAGGTGACTTTGTATCTATTCATTACCCTCCACCCCCTTGTTCAAGTGCTGCAACACATCCAAAATAACATTAGGACAATGTGCTGATGCTTCCCCAAATCCCAGATATTATGAGTAGTCCCAGGGAGTCATTTACCAATGCACAGCAGCTCTCTATCGATTCCCAGGGGGTTTCCAGCCAGAGCTCCACTGCCAGGGGAGAAAGAACCAGAAGTCACCCATGATATCCAAACTGATATCCAACCAAAAGTGAGCTCTAGTGATGACACCTCTCTGAAGATTTCCCTCCCTCATTTCACTTTGATTTCACAGTGTGGTCTGAGGCTCATCAAACCCTGAACTGTGAACTAAACCAGGTTTTCCCTCCCAAACAGGAAGATTTGCTTAATGGAAGCCTTGTAATCCTTAATTTTCAAGAAGGGATGGAAAAATATTTCTATGGTGAGAGTCTTTGGGGAGGGAAGCTGGGCTGCAGTATCTATGGAATAGAAACCCCAATGGCTCAGGGGACAGACAGATCTGCCTCTTGTCTTTATCTCAGAGCAAAGTGAGGGCTGAAGATCACAATAAAAAATAAACTTTACCTTCCCAAAGGCAAGACATTGATCCTCCTCTTCACCTCTCCCAGGCGCTCAGAATCGCGGGTCAGAGCAACAGCATGGCTGGGGAAGGACAGGAGAGATGAAACAGGGAGATGAAGCTGGAAGATATCCCACTCCAGGAGGTGAGAATGGCCAAAGGATGGAGAACAGGGACTTGCTCAATCCATGTTTAGATTCCCAGCTGGTCAGAGCCACACAGGGAATTCCTGTTCCAGTTTGCAGGGCTCCCTCTGGTTTGTCACCAGCCCTGGCTGTCCCCTCAGCAGAGCAGGGCCCCGAGGGTGGAGAGGGTGGGAGGTGCTCACCTGAGCAGGAACTGGCTCCATCGGATGGGCTGAGCTTTCTGCAGGTGGGTGTAGCCAGGCAAGATCACATCGATTTCTCTGGCAGGGAAAGGACAGAGAGGTGAGCAGCAGAGACAGCAGCGAGGGCAGGGACAGGTCTGTAACTCCCTGCACAGGAAACCCTGCAGCTGCATAGTCACACAACAAGCCTAGGAGTGTCCTGCCCCAAAAAGGCCAAAGTTATGCAAAACAGGGACTGTAGAGAAGGACTCACATGGCAGCACGTTCCACCAGGGTCTCAGTGAGCTGCAGGAGGTGCGTGGAGATGATGGAGAGGGAATTCTTCATGAACAGCTTCAGGTCAGTCACAACCTGTGGGAGATTGGCCACAGCCAGGCCAAGCACAACAGGACAGATTTAGTGACCAAATCTGCTCAGCACAAATCCCTGGCACCGTTATCCCCTCCTGGTTCTTTGTGATGGGAAGGGAAATCTTCCTCCTGTGGGATCATCCCTGGTCACTGATTTGTAAAAGCTGCTGTTGCTTTCCATGGACAGAACCAAAATCTGTTATTTTCAGTGGGCTTGTCAAATATTGTCAAATTTGAAGCAGAAAGTTCCCAACCAACACAAGTTGATCATCCTGATCCTGAAAGATGTGTGCACCCAGCCAGCAGAGGCAGGGGTTCTGGAGGTTTTCAGAGATGTCAGTGGAATTTTGTGGCCTTTTATCACCAGGATGCAGCCCTGCAGATCCCACTCCCCTGGGTGGATGAGTCACTGCAGCATCATTAGTTTAAAGCCATCATTAATTTGAAGGGAATACAGGCTGGAGTGTGTCAGGGCATGAGAGAGATGGCATAAAAAGATTCAATAAAGAACTGAGGTGGAGGAATACAAAAGGAGAAAAAAGGATTCTGTCCATACCTGATCATTCCTGCTTCTGCCAGTGTGCAACTTCCCAGCTACGTCTCCAATCAGCTCCTGAGGACAAAAGCAGGATTTCTGTCAGGATCTCTGTGTTCTAAACAGGACAATCCACAGGAGCTGATCTCCCTGCCTGGAAGGGACTCAGCTCCAGGATCCTGTGAGTAACCATGGGATGTGTGCTGGGGAAGGGCAGCTTTGGCTTCTGTGCTTGTACAGTGCCACAAATGGGGGCGTGGAGACCCTTGGCTGTGCCCCAGGGGGTTCAGTGCCAGCAGCTCTAACACAGAGGGACAGAGGGACAAGCCCTTAATGTCAGGCAGAGGATCAGGAGCAAGAGGCTGGAGGAGCCAAACCTTCAGCCTGCGCTCGTTGGCAGTGTGGATATCCTCATCAGTCTGGATCACACCAAAGACTCCTTTGGACCATTCCTCAGAGATCTGCAAACAGCAGAAACACCAGTCAGCCACAGGAGTTATTAAATCCAGGAAGGCTGCTCTTGGGTCAGGAGCCATTCATTCACCTGACAGTTTTTGAAATACCTTTTCCAGGCCACCCAGGATCTTCTCCAGCTCTGTTTTGGACAGGATCCCAGCCTTTTCCAAGGCTTTGGCATAAGCCATGCTCCCCTGGATGTCCACCTCAGACAGTCTCTGATCATAGCTGATGGAAGCATTGAGCATCTCCATGATGGGATCTGTGCTTCCACTGAATCTTCCACCCCAAAGTTTATTCCCCTAAGAGTGAAAATAGCTAATTAAAGAGGCCTAATGACTCCAGATAAATCCTGTGCAGTAAATAACATCCAGTGGTTCATTTATCTGATACAGAGTGCATGCTCAGCTCCTTTCAGTGGGACAGCACTGACCAAAAAGTCCTCTGGACTTGAGGACCTCTGGCAAGTGGTTGAAGAGCTGGAGAGCACATCACTGTCAGTGTTATTTACCCCTGAGCTCCAAGGTCTAAAAGCCTCCAAGATATTTTACATCTGCAGGACTCTGCTGGAGTCCTTGAAATTAAGGGAAAGATGCAAGACCAGTTTTGAGGCCTTGTAAAGGGAGGAAAAACTAAGCAGTCAGTAGGATTAAAGTGAAATTAATATCCTTTAAATCCTTTTGGTGCTGTTTAACTAACAATTCTTTTTTGATTGACAAAGAGCTGTGGGCCAGCACAGAAACAAAAGTGGAGTTTTCCCGTCCAAACCAGGATTCCTGTGGTGACCTCACCCCCTGGAGGGTGTCACCCACTGCAGCAAGTGACCAAAGGCTTGTGCAGGGTTCCAGCTGTGCCCACAGCAGGGTGTGTGCTGTGTGGGAGCTTCTCCAGCAGTGATTCAGAGCCTGGCTGGCCTCACCTGAGCTGTGTCAGCTCAGAAGCTTTTTGCTTGCCCAGGTAAGACAACCCAAGAAGTTTTCATTCTGCCAAGCTTGCACTGAAGTGGGTAAGAATTTTACTTGGGCAGACACAATTTATCCAAGATTTCAAAAGCAACTTTCCAGTGCTACAGAAAGGAATTGGAGGACACCTGAAGGAAGGGACTAAATACAGCTGCATTGCAAAGTGGATAATCACTAATCTACTTGATTTTTTAAACACCACTGGCAAGTTTCTTCTCATGCTGGTCACTATAACTACCATGGACAGCAAGGAGCTGGCAGGACAGCTGGAAGCTGATCTGTGCCAGGCCTTTACTAGCCAGACAAAACACTGTTGAGTAACCTTAAAAATGTTTTCCCTGGTGACTGTTTCCATGCCCCTGTGCCTGAAAGGACAACAGGAGAGAGCCTGCAGAGGTGAGGGTGTAGCCATGTGTAAAAGGCAGCTTTGTTAGAAAGCTGAGGGAAGGCAGAGATGGGAATCAAAATTGAAAAAGAAGTGTTAGAGCTCCTTAACACTCATTTGGTGCACCCAGGAGCAAAATTAATTCTAAATTAAAGGCCATTCCAGAGGCTCAGCACTTGACTGGGGACCAGGAGCATCCAGGTATTTAAAGCTTCCCATCAAAGCAAGAAGGGTGTCAGCAGAAACATTGCAACATATACATTTACAATTGGCAAATCAAAGCTGAACGGTTCATTTTAGGCATCTCCAGGACTCTTTGGAGCAGTGGCTGTGCAGCCTGGAACGCGGAACAGCGATTTGGAGAGCAGAAAGTGAACTCGCCAGGATGCCCGGTCACGTCTGGGCAGGGAAGGAAACTGAAAACGCAGCTTTTGTGCCGAGCGGTGTTTACACAAGCTGCTGGGAAGTGCCTGAGCACGACAATCGGCCTTTCCCGGGAGACAGAGGCAAGACCGCGGAGGCCCCGGGACAGCTCCGCTCGGCTGAGCACCCCCGACACCCCCGGGGAAGCAAAGTTCGCCCACCTCGGCTGCTGCCATCGCGCCCGCGCCGGCTCCGTGCGCGCCGCGGGGCCGCTGCGGGGCGGGGACGTGCGGGGCGGCTCCGGTCCCGGTCCCGGTCCCGGTCCTGTTCACAGGCACGATCCCGAGCCCAGATCCACTCCCGGTTCCGATCCCAGCTCCAATCCCGGTCCCAGTCCCAGCTCCGGTCCCGGTCACGATCCTGGTCACAGTTACAATCCCAGATCCGGTCCCGATGCCAGCACCGGTACCGATCTCAGCTCCAGCCCCGATCCCGGTCACAATTCCGGTCCCGATCCCAATCCTGGTCACAGTCACAATCCCAGATCCGGTCCCGACCGCAGCTCCGCACCCGGTCCCGGCTGCAATCCCGGTTCCGAGCCCAACCCCAGCTCCGGTTCCGATCCCTGCTCTGTCCCGATCCTGATCCCAGCTCCAATCCCTATCCCAGCTCCACTCCCGGTCCCAGCTCCAATCTCAGTGCGGATCCCAGCTGCAATCCTGGTCCCGATCCCAGCTGGATTCCTGGTCCCGATCCCGGCCCCGGTACCGATCCCAGCTGGATTCCTGGTCCCGATCCCGGCCCCGGTACCGATCCCAGCTGGATTCCTGGTCCCCGGTCCCGGTCCCAGCTCCAATCCCGCCGCGCTCCCGGCGCTCCCGCAGCTGGTCCCGCCCGCCGGGGCGGGGAGTCCCCGGGCCAGCCCCGCTCCTGGTCCGGCTGTGCAGTGGCCCGGCTGGTCCCTGTGCCTCACAGCGCACTCAGGAACGGCATCCCCGTTTTCTCGTCCCTTTTCGGGGTTTGCTGTCCTTTAACCAGCCTTGGTGTCATATAGCTGGGAAGGAACGTAATCCAGGTCCTTGGCTCTTGTCTGGAGCAGCAGGACACTTCCAGGGACAGCCGGCTGCCTCTGGTGGCCCCTCAAGGCCCTTTCACAGCTGGATTTCCCGTGTAGTGCCCTCAGTATCCATCCGGAACAAGGCTCAGACTCTGTATGTAGCCACCAATTAATTCACTACTTCTCAAACATTTCCACCCATGATTATTTCTTTATCAGACTTGCAGGCTTGAGGATGCACAGACCATCACACTGTCTACACTGAGAAAAACTCCTTGAACCGTTTTGTTGCCAGGTTCCTTCTTCTTCTGGAGGCCCTCACTTTTAATGCTTCTTTTTTTAATGTTCATCCTTTGTGGATGTCCATACTCCAGGCTTTGACAGGAGGTTGCTGAGGGTTTGAAAGAATGGCAAGCACCAGATTTACATCCAGAATGACCCAGCTGATAATGAGCCTAAGTGAATTCCTGGCTCAAGTGCCTTCCTGTGGCCTGTAATGAGCAGGGCTTTGAGACCAAAACCCAAATTCCAGTGAGTCAGAGGGTGATGGTGAAAGTCTGAAGACACCGTGGACCACACTCTGTAATGTCTGTGGAGCTCCACAGGCCTCTTCAATCTGAAATATTTCACAATTTTAAGAAAAGGGTGGATGAGTAGGGAGTACCAGTGACTGTAAACTACTTATTTAAGTAAGAGACTAAAATGTGGTAATCTGCTGCTTCCCTTTTCCTTTCATTTTGGCCCTGTGTCACCAGCACTGGCCATGAGGGACAATGCCAGACTTTTGCTGCAGGGAGCAAGAGAAAATCTGTTCAGCTGAGGGTATGAAGAGAAGGAACCAGAAGATACAAACTGGAAAAATAAGGAGAGTGGTGTGGATCAAGAAAGTTTATGGGAGGAAGAAGAACTGTGAGGGGGAGATGAGGAAATCTCTGTTCTTCTGACTCTGCAGGTGTTGAGTATTGGTGTTACCTGTGGATTTCTTGTTCCTTTAGCCTGGCAGTTGAATGTGCAAAAGTGATTTCCTGGCCACAGGTGACCAGTCTGGAGAGTGAGACATGAGCCAAAACAGGAGCACAGCAGGAAGGAAGGGAGCAAACACAAAGGAGGTTTGTGAAAAGTAATTGAAATGTGGTGTTTAAATGCCAAGAGAATGGATTTGTTTAAAGGCCAGAATAAGGAGAGCTTGAGAGTGGTGAGAAGTTGGTCAGAGGGAATTTTGCTGTTGCTGATCCTTCTTCCATGTGTTAAAAGCACAAATGCTCCAAAGGTGCAAGCACTCTGTGTCTCCTGGGCTACTTTGGCTGGAGATGTAGCTGCTGACAGTTTGTCCTGCCTGTGCTGCAGCCCTTGCCCCAAACTTGGTGAGGCAACACCTTTGTTATTTCTGTTCCCTGTGTGTGTTCCAGACCTGCAGCTCTGAGTCAACAACGCGCTGCTGCCTCAGCACGGGGAGAAGGGGCTGAGCAAAACTCCAGCTTTGCAAGGCTGGGGTGGGAAAGGAATTTTGCTGAGTAAAAAGGGACAATCCCCATCTGCCAGCCTCCCCACAAGAGGACAAGAGACACATCCCCTGCTGCAAGGGAGGAGAGCCCACATCCTTTCAAACCTGGGCTGAGCTCAGCCCATCCTCACCCCGAAGAACCAAGACACAAGAGCAGGATTTCAGTGAACTACAGACACCCCAGTGTTTATTAACTCCAGATCAGTGGCACAGGCACTCTGCTGCAGGCACGGGATCTCTCCCCACACTCTAAGCCTGTTCCTTGAGCCTCTTGAGCAGCTCCCGCAGCTGCTCGATCTGGGCGGACACGCTGCTCTTGGCGGTGCCGCCCGCGGCCGTGTACTGCTCCACGCTGCTCACCACGCTGAACACCTGAGCCACGTCGCTGCCAAACAGGGGGCTGGGGGCACAGGGGCTGTCAGGGGGCTCTGGGCTGCTCCACCTGCCCACTGCCTGTGGACAGCCTGAGGCACTGAGCACGGAGCCTTTTCCCGAGGGGAAATGCTCCTGAGCTTCTGCTGCCTCCAAGGGGACACCGAGGAACTTCAGAGCCAAACTCCTCTGGGGGCTTCCTGCCCAGGGCAGAGGTGTCTCCCAGCCCCTCCCAAGAGCTCCTGCTCAGGGCAGAGGTGTCTCCCAGCCCCTCCCAAGAGCTCCTGCCCAGGCCAGAGGTGTCTCCCAGCCCCTCCCAAGAGCTCCTGCCCATGCCCACGCCCTGGAGTGGAAGGGAGGTGATGTTGTCCCCCTCCAGTGTTTCAGCCCCAGCAGAAGCATTTGTGATATTCAGGACAGGAGGATGTTGAGGTGCTGCCCTGCCCAGGCACTTTGGGGAAGGCAGGTCAGGGAGGCTGAGCCCTGCCTGTGCAGAGAAGAAAAATAACAGAGGTACAAACCTGATGCTCTTCAGGTCCTCCAGGGTGAGGTTGTTGATGGTGATGCCTTTGGTCTCGGCGAGGTGGACGGCCTTGCCAGCAGCGATGTGGGCTTGTCTGAAGGGCATCTGCAGGGGGAAGCAGAGGTGGCACTCAGTGACCAGGCAGCTGGGCTGCTTTTCCATGAGGAAAATGCATATGCTACTTTTTTGACTGGTCTGTTTTCCCTTAGGGCAATGCAAGCTGAATCTGGCAGTGCTGGGGTGGAAGAGGGGAGGATTTAGGAATAAATTATGATCAAGTAATTTGGGTATAAATTACTATGAAGTCCCCCAGGCAGCACTGCTTGAGAGGCATATAAAGGATGTGTTTTCAGCTTTCATGGTTGTTGACTGCTCATCACCCTGGGGCCTCATCCAGCTCCTCACTGAGCAGTTCTGCATCCAAAGAAATCCCAGCTCCAGCCCTCCCTCTGGCACTTACTCCTTTGTGAACCAAGTAGAGAGCCAGGTCAGATGACAGGATCTCAGGGCTCAGTGCCTTCTCCATGCTCTCCTTGTTGATCTGCAGAAAGGAGGGGCAGAGGGAGATGTTATCTATCATCAGCTCCTCCTGCAGCACATGAGCTCTAAGAGGGACCAAAATGATCAGTGTGGGTGAGGCACTGAAGAATTTTCACTTTAGGACCAGTCTGGAGCCCTGTCCCCTGTGTTACTCACTGAACGTGCTCCACGGTCAATACTTAAAAGATGAAGCTTTACCTGGAGGGTGGAAATCACTCCAGTGGCAACCTGGAGCACAGCATTCAGGGTGTCTACGACATCAAAGACAGCCTCCTTGTCCTCCTGTGTTGGAACAGTGATGGAAATGGCTCTGAGCCAGCCTGGTGCAGCACAACAGGCTGAGCACCCAGGTAGCAGAGCAGGGATGTGATCCCAGAGGCGCCTGCCATGGCACACAGGGTGTCACCTGCAGCATCCCCTCCCTCAGCCTCTTTCCCAGCACACAGACAAGGGCTGTGCAGAGAAATGGAGTGCTGGGACAGCTCAAGGGCAGGGGATGACTGTGTCTGCTCAGAGAGATGGTGTGGAGAGAAACAAAGGCTTTACCTGCAGGTCCTTGTTGTAGGTGCTCGGGAGTCCTTTGAGGACCATGAGAATGGCAGCCAACTGCAGAGGGAACAGGAGAGGCAGGGAGTGAGGTACAGAGCAAAGCACAGCCCCAGGGCAGCTGCAGAACCCACAGCTCCTTACAGAGAAAAGAGCAAGAAAAAGGAGATTCTCCAGCCCCAATAGGAGCAGCTTCCTCTCCCTCCTCCTCCTCTTTGGGGCTCACCCGTCCGAAGACTCGCCCGGCTTTGCTGCGGATCAGCTCCAGACTGTCGGGATTCTTCTTCTGAGGCATCAGGCTGCTGCCAGAGCTGCAGGGAAGGTGTGTGGAGTGCACTGGTGAGCAAAACACTCTGGCTGATATCCCTGTTCCAGCCCTCTGAAACCTCTAAATCCCCTTTCCTTGTATCCAGTTTAAGGTGTAGGAAATGAGTGAACTGAGGGTGCCAAGTTTCTCGTTTCCCACAGCAAAGCCTTTAGTTTTGCACCTTGTCTGGAGCCCCCACACAGTCCCACTCTCACAGAGAAACTTAAAAGGGGGCTCCCCCTCCAGGGTGGTATCAGCAGGCCAGGCTAAGTGTTAGTGTGACTTCAGGGAGGGAAGGCTGTGGCTGTGCCACCCTGCAGACACGGAGTCTGTTGGGATTGCAAACCCAGCCACACAAGGAAAGGCTCTGGCAGCATTCCCAGCACAGGAGGAAGTTCTCTCTGCCAGCAGGTAGGAGCTGGGCTGAACACAGACTTGGTTGAGTGAAGGGAATCAGAAATAAGTGACCATTGCTGAGGAATATTCCCCCCGAGGCTGCCTTTGTGCCAGGCTCTTGATGCTGGGTCAGCCTCGTGCACACAGAGACCCCAACCACTGCCTCACCCAGCGTGGAGAGCTGAGGAAAATCCCTCACCAGAGACCAAAAGCCTACCAGTAGGTATCAGAGAGGGTCAGGAAGCCAAACTCGCTGGTGCTGTAGATGATGAGATCCTCAGCCATCTTGCTGAGGTGGATCATCAGCAGGGTGGCAGCAGACAGGAATTCCACTGCAGGGAAGGCAGGAAATCAGGAGGGGAAAAGGTGCTTGGACAATCCAGGGAACCCTGACTGGGGCTTTGCTTCCTAGTGATGGATTTCAGTCCCTGGATTAAGTTAATTGGAAAGGTGTCAGGAGCTGCTTCCCCTAGTGCTGGGAAGCTTTGGCTGTGCTTACCCACAAAGTCCCTCTCGCTGACGGCATCCATGCTGTTCAGGCTGATGGAAGCAAAGTCCAGCTCTGCAAGGAAGGGGATGGACACAGGAGGTCACACTGGCCCTGACAGGAGCCTGAATGCACCAGGCTGCCCCAGAGCAGGTGACTGTGAGCCCTTGAGCAGTCCCAAGAACACAAACACATTTAGTGGGGTTTTTGTTGTGATCCCAGACAGGCAGAGTGCAGCAGGGGCTGCTCTCCTCCCACCTCACTGCCACTGCCTGTCTCTCTGCAGCAAAAATCCGGGAAAATCAAAGGCTCTGGCTCCAGGATGGGGCACTGTGGTGCCATTCCCTCCCTCCCAGGTGTGACAGGTACTCCCATGCCCCTCAGGCCCAGGATAACATTTACCACTGCGCAGCAGCTCTCTGTCGATTTCCAGGGGGTTTCCAGCCAGAGCGCCGCTGCCAGGGGAGAAAGAACCAGAAATCAAGCGATCCTCCTTTCATATCCATCCAAAGCTGAGCTTTGGGAAGCAGGGAAGGCCCCCCTGAAGACTTTGCAGAGCAAAGCAAGGCCAAATGATCACACAAACTGTAGATCTTACCTTCCCAAAGGCAAGACATTGATCCTCTTTTTTATCTCTCCCAGGCGCTCAGAATCGCGGGTCAGAGCAACAGCATGGCTGGGGAAGGACAAGGGGGAGAGAGCACATGAAGCAGGGAATGGCTCTTTCCTTTCCAATCATTATCCTGCCATGCCTGGAGCCTGGCATCCCCCCTCAAACATGAGGTTGGAGTGGAGCCTGGACAGAGCCAGGAGACACAGGGAATTCCTGTTCCAGTTTGCAGAGCTCCCAGCCCTGAGAGTTTGTCACCAGCCCTGGCTGTCCCCTCAGCAGAGCAGGGCCCCGAGGGTGGAGAGGGTGGGAGGTGCTCACCTGAGCAGGAACTGGCTCCATCGGATGGGCTGAGCTTTCTGCAGGTGGGTGTAGCCAGGCAGGATCACATCGATTTCTCTGGCAGGGAAAGGACAGAGAGGTGAGCAGCAGAGACAGGAGGGAGGATAGGGACAGACCAGGGCTCCTGGCAAAGTCTGAGCCATCTTTAGCCTGTGGTGTGCTGAAGCTGGTCCATCTCCTGTCAGCCTTCAAGCCAAGCACACCAGATTTAGCTGTTCCAGAGTGGTGAATCTGCCCTGGGCCTCCTGGAAAGTTGCCTGGAGCAGCAACCCCTCTGTGGCAGGCAAGGATTCCCCAGCCCACCCCAGGTCTGGAGTGTGAGGAGCAGAGCTAGACAGGGAGGTAACACAGCTGAGCTTTTTCTCTGACAGAAAAACCTGAAACATTTTGTCCCCTCCTTCAGACGGGTTTGGTGCCTTCCAAAATCTTGAGGTGGGACCTCCCACCTCAACTCCTTTGCCAGGCATGAAGGAGTTTCTCTGAGGGATGAGGAAAGTTTATGTGAAGTGAACTTAGGAGAAAAAGGGGCTGTTGTGTCCCCTGGGCTACCCCAAACTGCCTGGCTGTAACTCCCTGCACAGGAGACCCTGCTGCTGCCCAGTGGGGCCAGACAAAGGACAAACCAGAGAGTCTCCTGCCCCAAAAAGGCCAAAGTTATGCAAAACAGGGACTGTAGAGAAGGACTCACATGGCAGCACGTTCCACCAGGGTCTCAGTGAGCTGCAGGAGGTGCGTGGAGATGATGGAGAGGGAATTCTTCATGAACAGCTTCAGGTCAGTCACAACCTGGGGGAGATTGGCCACAAAGAATGTCACATATGCAGTGACAGCAAGGCAAACCCCTCCTGTCCTGTGTGATGGGAATGTGTATCTTCTTCTCATCATTTGGTTGTATTTCTGTGGTAATGTCAGCATTTCTTGCTCGCCAGGAAGAGCTCCAGGGGCCACTCTGGGCTGAGGTCTCCTGAAGTGAGTTAGAGGAGGAATACAAAAGGATTCTGTCCATACCTGATCATTCCTGCTTCTGCCAGTGTGCAACTTCCCAGCTACGTCTCCAATCAGCTCCTGAGGACAAAAGCAGGATTTCTGTCAGGATCTCTGTGTTCTAAACAGGACAATCCACAGGAGCTGATCTCCCTGCCTGGAAGGGACTCAGCTCCAGGATCCTGTGAGTAACCATGGGATGTGTGCTGGGGAAGGGCAGCTTTGGCTTCTGTGCTTGTACAGTGCCACAAATGGGGGCGTGGAGACCCTTGGCTGTGCCCCAGGGGGTTCAGTGCCAGCAGCTCTAACACAGAGGGACAGAGGGACAAGCCCTTAATGTCAGGCAGAGGATCAGGAGCAAGAGGCTGGAGGAGCCAAACCTTCAGCCTGCGCTCGTTGGCAGTGTGGATATCCTCATCAGTCTGGATCACACCAAAGACTCCTTTGGACCATTCCTCAGAGATCTGCAAACAGCAGAAACAGCACAGTTACCCTGCTATGAGTGTCCCCAGCAAATCTCAGCTCCTGGCATTCCCAGAAGTCTCATGCAAACTCTGGCATTCAGGCTGCTCACTGCATCCTGATATTCCATAGTATTGGTGGGATTCACCTCTCTATCCATGATAACCCTGCAGTATTATGGAGGATTTAAGCATTGCAAGGAAAAATTGAGCTTAAATGTCAGTGATTTCTTTAGCATCATCCACAAAGGTTTTCCTATAAAACATTGCACAGACTCACCAATGTCCAGGGTGGGTGAGCAACAACAATGGATATTTTATAAAAGCACTTCTCTGCTGTCCCCTCTTCTCCCTACACCTGCTGGGCATTGTCTCCTGCCAAGCTGGGCAGCCAGACTCAAAATTCCACATGCCAGCAGGAAAAGGATGTTCTTACTTCACACTGCAGTCACTGATTCCTAGTGACTGCTCAGTCTGAAGAGGACATGAGGACATTTAAAAGCACTCTTTAAAACAGCAAGATGCTGTCAGATAAGGAAAGATTCATTCCAGCACACATGAGATGTTGTGAAGGGAAAAAATACCTTTTCCAGGCCACTCAGGATCTTCTCCACCTCAGTTTTGGACAGGATTCCAGCCTTTTCCAAGGCTTTGGCATAAGCCATGCTCCCCTGGATGTCCACCTCAGACAGTCTCTGATCAACAGTAATGGAAGCGCTGAGCATCTCCATGATGGGATCTGTGCTCCCCACAAACCTTCCTGCCATCATTTTGTCCCCCTGCAAGAAATGAAAGGAAGAGACACAGATTTATGGATATATCCCCTAAAAATCAGTTCATGTCCATCTCAATCAAAGAAAAAACCTCAAAATCTCAAAAACTCTTTATCAAAGTAAAACTGAGGAGTGTCTCAGGAATGGTTTTATTCAGTCCATACCAGCAAAACCCTGGACTTCGAGCATGTCACTCTCACTAGAATTTAGCCTTTGAGGTTACAGGTTTCCAAGATATTTGACTTCTGCAGGAGTCTCTGAAAATAAGCATCAGGGCATTTGATGCAAGACCAGCATGGAACTCTCTTTTAAGGCAGCTGCTGATCTCTGACCCTTTGATGGACTCCTGAGAAAAAAAAAAAAAACAAAAAAAAAAAAAAAAAAAAAAAAAAAAAAAAAAAAAAAAAAAAAAAAAAAAAAAAAAAAAAAAAAAAAGTAAAAGGAGTCAGGGATACAGTGAAAACTGTTGTCTGATCTTTGAAATACTAAAAAAATCCCACTCTTTTAGGGAGACTATAAGAAAATATTCAGCTGACAAGGAGCTGTGGGCCAGCACAATCCACACGCTCTAAACCACTCCTGTAAGAGCAAAGTGTCTGAAGTTACCGTCTGAAGCAGCCCCAGGGCCCAGGACGTTGTCATGTAAAACCAGGACAAAACCGGCAAAGGAGCAGGTTGCAGAAAGGCAGGCCTGGGTGCCTTTCAGTGTTACAATTGTTCGAATGAGATGAAAAGGGACGAGAAAACCCCAAAGCAGCCCCAGAAGGGCTCGGCAGGTGCGCGGCGCCGGGCGGGCGGCGGAGCTACCATGGACAGCGGGCGGGGACCGCGACAGCAGCGGCTCTTTTCCCCAAGGATCGGCGCAGGGAAGGGCAGCACGGAGCCTGCGGGGGCACGGTGAGGGCTCGCAGTGCCGGAGATCTGAGTTTGTCCGCAGGAGCTGCCGCGGGGGGGAAATGGGGGAAAAACCCAAAGTTTTGCAGCTCCTCGCTGGACACCCCGCCATGGGCAGAGGGGACAGGGAGTGAATGGTGCTGCTGGGGTGGGAAGAGGTGTCCAGGTACATCTTCACTGCCGGGATCAGAGGTGGGACGGTGGATTATTGCAGCAAAGACTTTCGCTGTGGCCTTCTCCATTGAAAACCCGGGAAAACCACTCACAGAATCATTAAGGTTGGAAAAGACCTCCAAGATCAGCGAGTCCAACACACCAGGACCACACGGACACCTTTCCTGAACCCCCCCAGGGATGCTGATCCCACCCGTTCCAAACGGAGCAGAGAAGGACCCGGAGCAAAGCCAAGCTCCCCCTCACCTCGGCTGCCATTTCGGACGACGTTTTGCTCGTTTGTGCAGCGATCCTGGCACTTGGTGCAACCTGCGGGACAGCGCGGAGACGCTCAGCTGCCGCCGTGCGCGCTCCCGGGGCGCTCCCGGTTCCCCGGACACCCCTCCCGGGGCGCTCCCAATTCCCCGGGCATCACGCCCTGCCCCGCTCCCGGTGCGC
>VZRH01003769.1:107072-122409 GCA_013397555.1 Urocynchramus pylzowi | reverse complement strand
TGAGGGTACAATGAGTCCGTGAGGGGTGTGAGGGTACAGTGAATCCGTGAGGGATTTATTGCCCCCAGCAGTGAGTTCAGGCGTTCTGCTCAATATCGGAGGGGTTTATTTTATTAAAACTCCTGCCGGACAGGCTGTTGGGGCAAAAGGTGGCGTGGCTCGGCGTGAATCCCGCTCTTGTCGCCTCCTGTCCCCTCCAGCTCCCTCTGCCCTGTGAGAGGTAAAATGGGAATTTTTCATTATTGCCATGAGCTTTGTGTAGGAGCTGGAAATGCTGGAGAAGGAAAAAACCTGCGGGGTTTGTGGCCGCGAGTGCAAACGCAATAACAGAGGCGGAATTTTGGCTGGTGGCTCTTTCAGGACTTCTTACCGTGTGTTTTGGGCACAAAACAATAGGATTTGACCTGTTTTGAAGCTTAAAATCTCATGAGTTCTGGGGGGCTGGTTAAATTTCTAGTTTTCATTTAATTTTAATTTCTCTAATGGGTGGGGGCATTCATGGGATATATCCCCCAAAGTCACTGAGCTCCTGCAGCCCTGTAATCCAGGGATGCTTTATTATCATGAAATCTTCTCTGCTATGAACATGAAAATCAAAAGTTGATAAAAAATGCAAAACATTTACTGAAGTACAGGTTTATGTGACAGTCTTAATACAGGTAGCAGCCTGCAGAGAAATGAGGTATTGTACACTGAGAAAAATGCTTTTGATGCCATTAAAAAAAAAAATCTGTGATGCTTCTTACACATCCACCGAGTTTTTATTAATCTTCTTTTGCCTCCTGCCTCATTTGGAAGGGAAGCTTTGCAACTCTCCCAAGTTTTTACTGTGGATTTTTCTTACCAGAATTATTCTGTATTTCTTACCAGAATTATCTATTATTAGAGAAAAGAACTCTCAGAAAATTGTGTGGTTTGAATGTACAACACATGTGAAGCATCAAACTTAAAAATATGAAGTGTCAGTGATATTTGTAAAGGTGTGATGTCCTTAACTGTGGTATTTTTTGATATATGCAGCCCTACTCAAGAGTATTTTGGTTTAGACTAAGATTTGGGCAGACTAAAATTTAAAGACTCTACAAAGTGTTTATATTTTTGGTGTTACCGTGAAAATTTTTACCTTTCTGCTTAAGTCTTAATCACATTAAAATTAAGCAAAGTGTTGAGCTGACTGCTTAAAAGTACACATTAGAATCCATTATTCAGAATTCCTTGTTTCCTGACTGTAAAATTGTTAGCCGGGGAGTCAGGACCGAAGGAAATTTTATTTCTAAAACTATTTGCAAAAGTTGATCAGTTTATAATTCTGGTATTTCAGAGCTGTTGCAGATTTGAGACTGATTCTTTGGCAGAAGTGAAAAAAAAAAAAAAGTCTTTTTCTGAATGGCAAAGCAGATTGGAATGAAAAAGGAAAGCAGTTGTCTTAAATAATTTCATTCTTAACCTTTGATTCCGCAGCCTCATTTGCATGGCCATGGATTTATTTCATCCTCTTTCAGCCGAAGAATTCCATATGTAATTCTCCCTATAGAATGTCTTTGATCCGCGGGGATTTCTGTAGGGCCCTGCTGAATGCAAACATTCTGAAGACTTGCATTTACCTCCCAACAAAAGCTATATATGGTTTGTAAAACATGAATGAAAAACTAATTCGTGCCTGAGCTCACTTGCTGAAGTTTCACTCGGGTCAGCGAAATGGAAGTTGAAGTTCATCTCAGCGTATTTTAGAAGGTCCTTTTCATTTAAAAACAATGCTAGAACCTGTGGAAGTTTGTGGATGCATTTACCATTTGAAAGTGATGAACGTGACAGTTCTATTCAGGCCATTCTCGGTGCTTAACAACACATTGTACCTTTTTTGTTGGTTTTTTTTTTTTTTTGCTTTTTCCTAGGCTGCTGCACAGACCTGAGAAAAGCCTTTTTTTCCTTTTGTATGGAAACTTTCTGTTGTTGTGGCTGCTGACTGCTCAGCAGAATGTGTTGTTCAGGGAATAGAGGATGTTCTGGGGCAGTTTTTCTCCCTTTTTATACTTTAAATGTATAAATTTACAATATCCAGGAGGAATAAAGGCATGCTCTGCCATCACCCTGCCAGCCTTGCATAAGGATTCTTGCTTAATGGGGACTGAGGAAGTGGAAAATGGGAAACTCAGCCTTGCCTTTATAATGTAGGAACAGGCACACAAAGATGGGAAGAATAAATAAAGAGGAAATGCAATAAATTGGTGTTTTTTTCACTCAGTACAACACATAAAAATTAGAGCCCTATTTGTGTCTATACACACACACATGTGTCCATGGTACTAAAATACTCAGGGTGCTCTTGACTCATAAAGAAAATAGTGCTTGTAATCTGAATTCTTTTTCCCATCAGTCTTTATTTGAATAAAATCAGAGGAATTTTTTCTAAGGAAGAAGCAAAGAAATTTGGTTTGAGTGTGTGAAATTGGGTAAATAAGTCAAATAGGGTGACTAAGTGAAAGGCGTGTGTTGTACAAGTGTATTATGATTTATGGGGCAAACTGTGCAAAATATACTCAATATTTATGTCATAATTTTACTGACAGCATGGTAAATATTTTCCAGAGATGGCAACTGTAGAATCACCAAAATAAGATGTCACATGGCTTTTTTTTTTTAACTTTAAGTTCTTTTAGTGTCTGTGAGTGGGCAAAGAAAAGCTTCAAACAGTTCCATTTGGAACATAATTAATTGTTTTCATTTTTCCTTTTAGAAAAGATGCAAATGCTGCATTGCTGAGTAACTTTGAGGTAAGTTTGTCTTCATTCTGCTTTTAAAGCAGCAATTTCAAGCTGTCATCAGTCCCTTGTATAATCTTTGGAAGCTGAAACCTGGCAGTGGCAATCAGCAAAACCTGCAGGGGATTTACTCTTCCTTGCATTTGGTTTGTTTTCAAGAAAAAAAAAAACAACCAAGAAACAAAATCTTCTTTTTAAAGAAGATTTGGAAATGGTTTTGCTAGTAATGGGTACTATAGTGTTTGTTTGCTCTTGAGGTTATTCTGAAATGGGTATTTTTCTCTCTCATTTTAAGGGGGGGTAGGAAGAAATGTCATGTCCTTGTTGGTTTAATTTAAGCCAGGTAATGGAAATATTTTGCTTTACTGATTGATTTAATTTTTGGAACAGTTTTAATAACCCAAATGGTTTTGTCTGTGTTATTATATTGCTGAAGCTGCTTTTTATTGCAGCTGCTTCATTCTATTCTGAAATTAATCTTGAAGTGTTTTATCCTGAGCTGCATCTGCAAGCAGCAGAGCAGGCACCTGATGAGTGTTAATGAGGCATCTGGGAAGAACTCTCCTAAATTTCCTCTGAGAAATAGATGATACCCTGTCACCCAGACTGGTGTTCAGTGCCTGGCTGTTGAAATCATGTGAAAAAAATAGCAAATATGATTTTTAAAAGTACTGATTCCCTCCAGCTACTGCTCCCTTTCCATTTGCTCCACTCCCCAGTGGCAGTTCCAATGTTCTGTAAATCCAGGGGATGCTTTGCACACCAAGTTCCATCCCTGCACATCCCTGTGAGCTTGTTGTCCTTTTGTGCTTCTTGTCCAAGTTCACAGCCTGAGTTTGAGATTTCAGCACTGACAGGTGTTCCTCTCCACAGAAGTGTGAAGTCATGGAGGGTTTGTAGCTGATTGTGTTCCTATTTCTCACTGTCTGGAAATGTTTGGTTTCTTATTTCTCTGGACTTGTCAGTTTGTAATTCCCTGGGCTGAATCTTGAGTGAAGCCAGGTAAAAATGAGAGGATGAACAGTAAGAAGTGCTCTGTTGCTTTGCTCTGGGTATTGACTCTGGATGTACTGCAAAACCTGAAGCAAAACATCTGAAAAAGTTCCATTCATCTGTCTAAAATAGGCACAGCTTTTAAAAAACAATGTACATCCTTATTTATCACTCTGGGGCCAAAACATTTCTCATTCCAGTTGTTGGTCCATCCACCAGAACAACCACACATTTTTTGTTGTTTGGCTGATAGGAATTTCCTGTTCATTTATGATTTCCTGCTGTAATATTTTTAGGTAAAATGCTCTCAGATGCTCTAAACCACTTTATTTTTTACCTTTAGGTGTACCAGTTACTTACTGATCTCAAGCAGCAGCGTAAAGAGAGTGGCAAAACCAAGCAGAGCTCTGGGCAGCAGAATCTGGAAAAAATCATGTATGAGGTGAGCAGCACTGGGAAAATCCATTTACCAGTTAGCTCAAGCTGCAATAATTCACATCCTCAGGGTTGTGTATTAATCATTTGGTATCAAATTTCCCCTAATTCAAACCATAATAAAATGTTTTATCTGCCACTCTTCTGTGGTTGTAGGGTAACAATGCTGTCAGGGCAAAGTTGGGCAACTGCTGTTCTTAAAATCTGTAAAAGAATGTCAACATTTCAAGCCCCCTGGTTTTCAACTGTTAAAGTTTGTTAGGATTTTTTTTAAATTCTAAAGATTCCATCCTTTTAAGACACAGGGCAGAGCTTGCTATTATCTGATGAATTTGTGATATTACCTAATGTGATAATTAAGATGATGATTTCAAAGCTGAGGCACAGATTACATGGTATTTTTTTTATTAACATAATTAAATCAATAATTCCCAGCCAAAACAGATAATTTAAATTGGCTTTTGATCCAAAGAAAAGCCAAACCCCACTTACAGATAACATCACTTGGATGCCAGGTGGGGAATAAACATTTCATCCCTTGCTGGGAAGGAATTCTGAAATTTTATAATAAAAACACTAACATTTAAAATAAATTAGCAACAGTGAGAGCCATTGTGTGTGTGCTGGAGAATTGCATGAGCAGCACCCTGACTGACAGGCAGCTGAAAGCACTTTGCCTTTGCTTGCATGAGTAATTCTGTTGAGCCCTGAAACGACTCATGTGGATAAGATCTGGCCTAGGCTTTGGTTTTGTTTTAGTTCTGGCTTTGTTTGGAAAAGGTACAGAGGTTGTCATTCCTAAGCCTTGCATTCAACAAAATAGAGGCTTACCAAAAATGGGAATTAAATCTTCATGGAGACTGACAGTCTCTTCCTGCACCTCTGGGAAATAGCTGAGGAAGATCCTGTAAGTAAATTTTATCAGGATGCACCTGAAATCTTGAATTGCTCTGTTATTCTATATGTTAAATACCTATAGGGTGCTTGGAGTTGTAGCTAGTGTCAATTCTGGGTGTATTTTCTGTGTTTGACTGAAAGAAAAGCAGAATTTGATTTTATAGGATTGTCTTTGGATTTCTTTACAAAGCTCCCTGCAGACTTGGATCCACTGGCACTGAAGTAACTCCATCAAAGGAGCTTTGTTTTTCTGTATTTTTGGCTTTTTCATTGATTTGAAATTGCCAAAAAAGGATGAACCTGGAAGAGAAATTACTCCTGTGAAATAATTATATTACATGACAATATAATAATTTCATTTCAATCACTGGTGGTGAATAACAGTTTCATTTTATCTGGAAATGTCAGACAGGGCTTAAAGAAAGGAAAAATAAATTATAATTATTTCCATCTCTTCATTTTGGGGTTTAATTCAAGCAACAATAAATGTTTAGGAAAATTTTAAGTCACTTCCAGTGAAAAGTCACCTGTGAACTGCAAGTTTTGTGGGGTTTTTTATCAAGAAATTGGTTTTTTACTCAGGTCAGATTACTTTGTGTAATGTAATTCTATTATCCAGCTGCTCAATGTTGTTATTGTAGATAAATCAAATAAATGAAACATTTGCTGTCAAAGTTAAGGTTGGTAGGTGTTACATGGAAAAAAATGATCAAAGTTTAATTGTCTCAATTAATTTTTAAGAGCAAAATCTCCTTGTAGATTTCATAACAAGCCATGTAATCTCCTTCTATCAACTTTAAATTGCCAAAAATGCAGGTAAAGGCTAAAAACAAGGGTAGATTGGAGATCTTCAAGAGGGATTTCTGAGCTGGCAGTGAGAATATTCCTGGCACAAAGCACATGAAAACTTGGGTTTAGATGAATTCAGTTTCCTGTGGGCTTCTAAAAGACAAAATCCAAACAAGGAGCAAACCAAGTAAATGTCTCACAAACACAAGAGGGGTTTTTTTAGCAAGCAGAGCTAAAACTCAGTCCTTTCCTGTATTCTTCAACTTGCAATTTTGGGCTTGGAACAGCTCAGATAAAGTTGCTTTCCAAACCTGAATTGATTTTCCATTTTTTTTTGGGTCTGAGGAGACATTTCAGAGTACTTGTTCCATACACAGCTGGTAAAACAAGTATTAATTAAGTAATTAAAAATTAATAAGTAACTAAATATGTTATTAAACAAGTATTAAATATGTAGTAAATAATACATATTTTCTTTCTGTTCCTTGCAGACACTGAAGTACATTTCAAAAACACCCTGCAGGTACCAGAGTCCTGAGACTGTCAGGGAGTTCCTGGTAGCAATGAAAGACCATAAATTAACCAAGTAAGTGAAGCTGTGCATTTGAACAGGAGTAAAAACTCAATTAATGCTGAAAAACTGATCCCTGTGGACAGTGTGATAATCTGATGAATGGATTTTAAGTATTTTCTGCCATAATTTAAATGCTCAGCCAAACATATTTTCCTTCACTTGTGGGTATTTCCATCTTTATCTGCTTTTTGTGCAGGATCTCAGAGATCTGCATTTCAGTTCTTCAAATATTGTATCAACCAACCCTCCCTCCTCCCCCAGCAGTTTCCTGTGAAGCTGAACATCCAGTTGTTATTTTGGGAAGTTCTGCCTGGAAAAGAAAAGATTTCCTTTGCTGTTCCAAGACTCCAAGGGCTTTTTTCCCCTCTGTGAGTGCCTGTTCTTGAGGCACATAATCCTCTTGGAGCTCTGCAGAGTGGGAGTGAAGCCTGATGTAAATAGAAATGGGATCAGCTGGCCACTTGTTTGGATAGCTCTGATCACTCCTGACTTCTAAAGCAGAAAAAAACCCAGTATTTAGCTGCTTCTAAATGACTCCTCCTTCACTTCAGAGGAGGAGTTTTTCAGACACTGAGTGTGTTTTTATTCCCTGCTGGGAGGACTCCCAAGGAGTTCATCCTCTGGGAAAGAGGCTTTTCATTCATTTGGCTGTGCCACAAAATGCACAGTGAGAGCTCTGCAGTGCTGCAGGGCAGGTTTTTAGGCTGTCCAGAGCAGGGAAAGCAGATTGGCAGCTTTTTGTTAGACTTTCAGTGCCCCCTCTCTACAGACAGGCACGTCCAGCTCAGCAGCAGCTCTGCACAAAGGGATGCTGCTCCTTGGGAATTCTGGCCTGGAATTGTGCTTGAAGTGCTTTCTTTGCCAGGTCAGTGAGTCAGTGTTCAACCCTCCTGTAGCTCGTTTTATCCAGCAGGATACTCATTTATGTATCCTAATTATTTTCTGGAGGTTCTGAAGCATGGAGAAAATACTCTGCAATAAAAATACCAGAGGTGTAAAGAGATGGTAATATGGCACTGAGAGGTCTTAAAATTGGCAGCAAACATTTCTTGAGTAGCAGTGAGCATCCTTCCCTTCTGCTAAAAGTGTAAAGCAGCCCTTTTTGAAGAGAAATAAGCTTTGCTGTCAGTGCAGGGCAGCAGTTTAGGAAGAACCAGCAGAATAAGATTTTTCAGAGTAAAACAAGCTGAATGATGTTGGTGTAAAATTCCCATTAAAAATCAAAGTGTTTATTTTTATTTAAAGCTTATTTCTAAACTTCTTTCAGGTAGAATTTGACCAGGACCTGAGGGTTAACTCTTAGTGTTATCACTTTAGGTATCTTGACTGCAACTGCTCCCCTGGATGGGATCTCCTAGAGTGAAGTACTAAACAATTTAAGTTATAACAGAGAAACTTCCAGCTACAGGTTCTCTGTCTCCCATAGTGCTGAGCACTTTTGTAGAAGGTCTGCCCAAATATTCACCTTCCCACAGCTACTTGTTCAGTGAGCTGGGAAGGCTGGAATAGTTATAAGCTTTAAATGAGCTTTTGGACTGTTCAATTTTTTATGGATGCTCTGAGGTGCCTTTGGGGTTGGCTATCATCCTGTGTGTCCTTTTCCTGAGGCAGTGGAGCAAGGGAATTATTCCCAATTCATTTCTTGTGCATGGTGGCAGCAGGATGAGAGTGAAGAGCCAGCTAGTGGTGTAGGTGACAGATTTACTGTCAGAATTCAGATTTGTTCTGTGAGCATCCTGTACAACTTCATCTGGTAAAGAACTTTGCCACGTGCTTCATAGAATAAAACCCAGAATTGTTTTGTGTGGCACTTCTCTTTTTCTGATTTTTTCCATGCAACCACTTGAAGCCAGAAATGTCAGGGCCCATCTGGCAGCCCCTTCTGGCACAGAGAGCACATGGGGTGCAACTACTCTTTAAGGCACTTTATGTTAAACCACTTAAAACAGTGATGCCTCCAAGGCAGTTTGGAGCTACCCTTTGGTTCCTAATCAAGGTCATTTCAACACTGCTTCTCTTGTTAAAGAAAAAGGCTTTGATGGTTTCTATTCTGTGGGATGAAGGTGGTGTTTAGGGATTTCATTCCAGCTGTCTGCCAGAGAGCTTCTTTCCCTTGGAAAGACCTGCAGTGTTTGCTCTTCCAGGACCTTGCTTGTGTGAACCCTGTAATGACCTTTCCTCCCACCAAGAATAATGAGCTCCAGACTCTCTTTGCTGCTTCCTTTCTGGGTAAGGCACCCCAAAATGTGCTCTCTGAGCTGCTCAGACACTGTCTGTGCTGCTAACAGCTCTCTGCAGTGGCTGGTTAGATTTATTTGTGTTAATTGGGGTCTGTCCTCAGACAATTCAGTCTGGTTAAAGGGTCAGCAACACCCCATCACCCCAGACTGCTTCCCTGCCCTTTACATTCCTGTCGTGACTCCACCTCTAATCAGAGGGGAAACAATTAAGCAGCTTGTTTATGCTCTTAATTAGGCTTAGCCTATTTCCTAATCCCAGGACTTTGAGGAGCAGGATTTACAGCCCTGCCTTGGGCTGTGCCATTCCCTGCTCAGGCTGTGATTGCTGCCCTCAGCACTAGGCTGTGCTCGTGGATGGGAGAATCCCCAGCTGGGAAGGGAGAGCAGCCAGGGAAACAGCAGGAATTGAGGCACAGCAGAGCTTTGAATCAAGGGAATTCTTATTTTTCCTTCCACAGCCCTCTAGGATGTCAGGCTGCACATGATGTCTCTGCTCCAGTGAGAGAATTGGTAACATAATTCTGGCAAATTCTGCAGTTCCTGGAAAATCCTCAAACCCTCAAATCCTTCTGTTATCACTGATTTTTGCTACTCAAAAAAACAGGTTAACAGACCAGCATCCATTTTGTGATGGATTTGTCTCATTAGTGTTACAGACAAAAAAAAAAAAGCTTCCTAAAAGGCAGATTTTAAAAATAAAAACCAACGTGTGCAAACATATATTCCAGAGTCATTTCAGAAAGCTGCCTTGCTAAATGGGACAAATTCACAGCCACATATTTCACAGATATAGTTAAGGTGTGGTAAAACAGTTTTTCCCATAGTTTTTAATTATTACTTTGGTAAAATTCAGACTGTAGAACTGAGATTTTTTTAAGACTAAAGCTCTGAACCCACATAATGAATTTCATTATTACCTTGTTGAGGCCTCAGGCTTTGGCTGAAGCTCCAGTTCAGTGAGCCATGTTGTACTTGGAAATAGAGTTTGCCACTAGCAGCTCATTTTCCAGTCTTAGTGCTGGAATGGCTTCATATTTTTAAGGTATAGTGAATTGCATTGCATGAAAAGAACATTTATTAAACTGGAGCTCTGTAATTATGGTTCAATGAAAACTGGCTCTACTTGTGCTTCCTCCTGTTACTGATAGCCTATCTTGCATCTAATTTTGGGATAACTAAATTTCCAATCACTCCATATTATTATAATTTAAAAAAAACTGGTCAGGAACATTGCCCTTTTTGTCTTCAAATCAACACAGTCGAGGAAGTGTTGAGCTGAAAATCTTCAGTACTTCTAGAAAATATTTTCCCTCATGACTGCCAAAAACTACAACAGATACAAACCTCTGCAATATTAAGGGCTGAAGGATTTGCTTTGTAATTTTTGTCTCCTCCAGAGCTTTCAAAATGAATATTCAGCAGCAAGTCAGCATCGTGCTCATTGAACAACAGCATCATTTAAGAGATTTTATAAAGATTATTCTCAGCTTTTCCAGGGGAATCCTTGTGGAGAATCACAGCACCCACTGGGGCTGTGATTTCCCATTTTGGGGAAATCCTCCCTCAGCCAGACCCTGTGCTCAGGACTCAGGCATTAAAAGTTGCCATGGTTGATTCAGGACCATGGGATTTATATTCCCAGCAGGAATCAAACTCCTGGTTGTGTGTCCAGCTGTTACTTCATGGTTTTCCTGGTAACCCTCAAACATCCATTCCTGAGGATAAATTTGCTTCTGCTCAGGCACAGATGTTTGAAGGGCTTTTTTAGCTCTCTGTGCTGGATCTTGGCACTGTTCTCTCCTTACCCAGACCTCTTGCTGGAAAAACACTCTGGGAGTTCAGCAGATTAAAAAAAGGGCAATACCAACACACACAGGAGATTTTGGTTAAAATATAAACTGCAAAAGTTTGCTTAGTGCTGACAGAAAATGATGCATTTAATCTGAATTTCCACAGGAGCATGGAAGTATTTTTATTCTTTTTTAGAATCGATGTAGGAATGTGCTGTCTGCTCTGTCTGTGATCTTGAACATGACCCAGAGGTGGTTTTTGTCTTGTAGAAATGTTTTTTTAGAATTTTTAGGTTGGAACTCAACATCACCTCCTCCAGCACTCTCCCCTCACACAGACCTCAGACCCCTTTTCCTCCCCATAACTGCACAGGTTTTTGTCCCCTGCAGCCTGAGCTTTGTGTGTGTCCCCAAACCCACTCCAGAGCATTTTTCCATCCTGGAAGAGCTGCTCCTGGCTGCTGCTGAGCCCCAGGGCTGCAGGATGTGGGCTGAGGCTCAGCCCCACAGCAGGAATTGCCTAGTTGGGATTTCTCAGCAGGCAGGTCCTGTACAAGTCTGCAGCACGGCCCATTAACTCTGATTAGTGGGATCTTGCTTTTATGTGAGAAAATTGCTTTCTCTGTCACTTATCTTTTGTATGGATTCTCCTCTTGAGTGAGCAGCTTCCATGTTCCAAACTGGTACTAAAATCCAGGCAGAGCAGGGAAAATGCAGATGCTGAAGTTTGGGGGCAATGAAGCTGAAAATGTTTTTCACCTTCTGTTTGGATGGATGGGACAGTTCCCCTTTTATTTAACCAGCATCAGCGTGCCATGAGTGCTGTAGGAAGTGTAAAGATGAATTCATGGGAGCTGGAAAAAGTTAATTTACTTTTTAGATTTAATGGAGCATGAACTAAATTCAAGTTTAGGTCTGTGCCCAAGCCAAACACTGCAATCAGGGCTGATCCTAATGCATGCTTGCCTTACTTAAAGCTAATCTCTGATGAAATTGTGATTATTCAGGTTTTAATTTGTGTGTGTGCTGTCAGGAAATTCCAGGTACACAGAGAGCCTGGTCCCAGCAGCCAGTTTTTGGGATCAGTGTTAGAAAGGTGCAGTGGGCACTGAGCTCCTACTCAAACCTCTGCCTTCTGTGCTGCTGAGGGATGAGCAATCCAGTTTCCTATTAAATGCAATTTAGAGACATTTTGGGAGTGTTTGTTTCATTGCTTCCCTCATAATTACATATTACCATGTCTAAAGATCGTTATGTTGGGGTGTTAATAGTGCTTATGCTGCACAAGCAGTTCTAGATGAAATATGGCATTTATGCAGCTTTTGGGGCTTTTTTTTTTTTTTTTTTTTTGCACCCTGCTGCTTGTTCCTTTGTGTTGTTCTGCATCATTTTCCAGTAGGGAGCTTTGCTGATCAAAACCAGCCATGAAATCCTTCAGATTACACATCTGAATGTGTTAATCACTGTAAGTTCTCCCTTATTCTTCTGTACACATTTATAAAAATTGCAAATACCCTGAAATGATACTTTTAGGATCTGTTTGGCCTGACTGTACAATTTCTGTCTCTCCCTAATGAGTTGGAGCTGTTCATGGCTTATAAGCAAAACCTCTTGGAGAGGTGACCTTTTTTTGTTGTGCCCTCTATTTCTTCAGGAAACATGAGCAGTTACACTAATTGATTGTTTTAGTCACGACGTGTAATTGGTGTTAATTTATTTCTGCTTGCTGCTGTGCCTGTAATCTTCCTGTGATAAACACAGCTCTACCTGCTTGAAAATAGCTCTGGGTAAATCAGGTTTGCATTCTTCAGCTCAGGCATAAAATGGCTTTTGCTATTTGATCCTCTTTATTTGGCTCTGGAGTTTATATTTCAAGGATAATACTTTGAAAAGAAGAAGATGAGGAAATGTATTTAATAAAAGTCAGATAATGTGCTTTGTGTGGTGGAGTGGTGGAGCTGGAGGATTGGGATGTGTCTTGCTGCAAAAGAGAAGAAAGAGTTGTTTGAGAAGGCTCTGAAGTGTCATGTGAGAGAAACTTGGGTAAAATATGAATTCATCACAGTCTGTCCTTGTAAGTAGGGCTGGGGGAGGAGGAGGGAGGTTTTCACAGGGAGGATCCTCAGAGGAGCTGTTGGAGAGCTCTGGAAACTGAGCACCAGCACTTGCTTGGCCAGGGAGCAAAGCAAAGAGCTCTGGAAGCACCAGCTCTGCCTCCATCAGGCACCAAAGCAGGGAATTCCCAGCTCTGGAGGAAAAATCTTTCAAAAATCCAGCTGAATCGGTCAGATTTTTATAGAATAAAGGTATTATTTAATATTCTTTCCCCAGCTCTGCATGGCAGTGCTGCCTTTAGCTTTGCTTTTACACAAGTGAGTTTTATCTCTCATTGATTCCTTAAATCACCTGCTTTCCATGTAAAGGATTTGAGTGCTCATCTCCTGTCATTACTGGGGTTTTATTCCTGGTTTTTATGACTGTGGTAGATGGCAGCAGTTACAAACACCTCATCTTTCTGCATGTAAAGTGAGTTCAGAGCAAAATCCAGCCATGCTCTCCATAGCCTCATGTTGGAAACACCAAATAGATTTGAGGGATTAACATGGGAAAACAAAGGAGGTGGATTCCCTGCTTCCCATCACCAGTGGAAACATATTTTGGCTCTCCAGAAACAAAGCAAATTAATAATAAATAAATAAATAAATAGGAGGATTTTTCTGGAGCTTTGTTAGGGATTGGTAATATGTTAGAAATGCTGAAGTAAAAATTCAGAAGCTTTTCTTCTGAAGAAAGTGATGATGAAAATGGACATTTTATCTGGATCATCCAGCAGCCAGTGACAGAGGCCTTTTGAAATGAAATTATACCTCTGAGGTTCCTCCAGACACACAGAAATTGTTGGTTGTAAACATGGAGTGATCTGTGTTCTCTTAAAAGCTGTGAGGTTTCCTTTCTAAAATCCCCCAGGGGAAAACCCTCCAGAACCAGATCAAATATGCTTTAAACCCTCCAGAATCAGTTTAAATATGCTTAAAACCCTCCAGAATCAGTTAAAATATGCTTTAAAGATGCCCTGTAATAAAAAGTCAGGGATGTTCAGATCACCATGAGAATGGTTCAGCTTTACTTAATGCTAGAGATGAAGCATCATATTTTTTAAAGAACAAATTGCTCCACATTTTTCTCTCTGAATGGAAAAGCAGATTTTTATTTTGGGCTTTTTAAAAATTTATTTCTACCTTGGTGAAGATAATAGATGCCAAGATTTAGTTTTTTCCAAATTGTAGCTCCCTGCTGGAATTTTGTATTTGCAATGAGCTAAAAGAATAAATAAGTTGTTGCCATTTGATGGGATTGTAACTCCTTAGGTATGAAAATTATTCTTGTGGTTGTGTGTTCATGGCAGAAGTTTTGGATGTCTGCTGAGTTGTTTAACATTTCTGCAGAGCTTTAACAAAGCAGCAGTTAATTAATGCTTGCACAGTAATGATCTAAGGGTCTCTGCTTGCCACCTTGGGCTAGAGGTGCCAACAGCATCGTGGCTGAACACAGGTAAGTCCCCAAATCATTAAAATATCCAAATTATGGCCCTTCAGCCACATTGCAAACCCAGCCAGGATCATTCCTGGCAGTGACATTTCTTCCCTAAGATATCAGGAATGTGTTTGCATCACTGCAGCCATTGAGGGGATCCTCAAACCACCCAGTAATGTGGATTTTCTTCCACTGTGCTTTTACCAGGGCAGAAAAGCTGCAGCTGCTGAACCACAGGCCTGTGAGTGCAGTGGAGATCCAGCTGGTGAGTAACAATGCCTGGGCCTGTTCAGAGCTTGAACCTTGGAGATCAATTGAATAATTGCTTTCTCATGGGCCAGTGGTTGAATGTATCCCTTTATTTTATGCACATTTTACATCCACAGCTTCAAATCCACTCAGCTTCCTCCCAGAGCCCTCTCAGACATATTCTCCACCTGTGTTTGTTTCAGTGGCACATTTAAAATGCCCAATGCAGTCATTAAAGGTGATTTATGAAAGTATTGCAAATAAGAATATATTTAATATTTTTGCTGTGCAGCTCTGTGATGGAATACTTTATTTTTTACATCTTCCCTGGTTGTTTTAATGGCATGTTTAAAATGGTTTTTTGTTACACTAACATCAAAAATTCTAAAAAGAAATGAGCAGTAATGCAGGATGAGAAATGAGTATAAACTTTCTGATAGAAAGTAGCCATTGTCAGCCTAAGAGTAATTCAGCTGTAAAGAGGGATTGTCACTAAATAGAAATAGATGCTTCTATTGTCTCAAGCATCTCCTCAGGAGTACAAACCCCTGTGGTAATAAAGAGATTGTTACAATCAGGATATTATTTCAATAAAGATCTCTTGTATTAAGAACATCTGTTTGCAATCTTCCCCTGGAACCAAGCTGAGGAGGAACAGGAGCAGAAAAAAAAGGGGAAGGATTAAAGAGAGACCAGCAGGACCATTTTTCTTCTGTCACCAAGGAGCAGAGATGAAAATGCTGAAAGCACCTCAGAAGAATGATTCCAGCTGAGGAATTAATGCTGAGGAGATCAGTGTCCATCAGCAGCCCTAGCAGGAGCTTTAAGTTAGTCAGAAACCACAACTGGAGCCTGCCTCACACCTTTGTTAGCTGCATATGCTTAGACAGATTTATTTTATTGCCATCTGCTGGCTTTCCTTCCCTTCTTTAAATGCAGTCACCTTTTGGGGCTCTCAGGTGACAGACTGGCTTTGTCTGTCTCTTCTCTCTTGTCCTACCTGCTTCATTGTTATCCTGCCTACCCATGAAATATTATAGATAAAATAACATATATATATATAAATTATAAATA
>VZRH01003769.1:92721-107064 GCA_013397555.1 Urocynchramus pylzowi | reverse complement strand
TATAATAAATATCTATAATGAATATATAACAAATATATATAATTAATATATAACTATTTTTATATTTTTACAAATGAAGTAAAATTAAATATAGAAATGATATCCATAATACATAATTAATATGTAAAATAATATATAATAAAAAAAGTATAATATAACATATAATATAGAAAATATTGAAAATAGTTTTCTCCTGTGTCATGTTTGAAGAAAATAAGAATTATGGGCCTTTCTATTAGAATTCAGCTGTCTGTAGAGTTATTTTAGATATTCCAATGTTTGGAATATTTTAGATAGTCCATATTTTAGATATTCCAATATTTTAGATATTCCAAGTTTTGTAGTGTCAAAGTTAACTAAAACTCATTGAAGCTTAGAGAACACAGCCACAGGATTTGAGTTGTCAGTTCATTATTGATCCAAACCCTTCTCCAGTGATCAGAATCAACTTGAGAAACGTTTCATGTCTGTACATTTGGGGCTTAGCCTGGGTTTATGTCTTCCTGGAAGTTTTGGGGAGCAGTTTCTCCTGTTCCACTGTGATTCCCCTGCATTCCCAGGGCACATTTCCTTCCCCAAAATCAGCATTGCAGTGTGTGAGTGTCCTGGATTGTTAACCCTGTGCTCCCCAGAGCTGCAGCACATTGGAAGTGCCTCCAGCAGAGCCTCTGGGGCTCAGGGGCTGCTGGGGAGCTGCAGGGTGGTGTTCCTGACATCAGAGTGGGAGAGGCAAGGAGATGGTTTTGCTGTTCAGTTGCTGGCTTGGGCCCTGGTTTTGATGAGGACAGAGGCTGCAGCAGTCACTGAACACACAACATCTGCCTTTTCTGGGTATAAAATCACACAGAGCTCACCCATGCACAGGAGAACCCTTCCCCTGCAGTGCTGGAGGAGACACAACCTGCTGAGAAGTGAATTCTGCTCTAAAATTTGATTTTATATTGAGAACCTGGGTATAAAATCTCACAGAGGTCACCCATGCACAGGAGAATCCTTCCCCTGCAGTGCTGGAGGAGACACAACCTGCTGAGAAGTGAATTCTGCTCTAAAATTTGATTTTATATTGAGAACCTGGGTATAAAATCTCACAGAGGTCACCCATGCACAGGAGAATCCTTCCCCTGCAGTGCTGGAGGAGACACAACCTGCTGAGAAGTGAATTCTGCTCTAAAATTTGATTTTAGATTGAGAGCCTTGATCTTGAATCAAGAGCCTTGATTCTCCCCTCACTGAACTTGCCCCTGAATCAGAAATAAATGCTGGGGAAAACTTCTGAGCAGTTCCTGGAATGGGGGCACATCAATCTTATTTTTCAGAAAGCTTTAAACAAAATACCAGCCTACTCCAAGCTGGCTCTCACTTGCTCAACTTTGATGTCTCAAACTTTTACTCAGTGCAGCCTGACCATGGAATGGGGTCTGATTTACCTGGCAGGCTCATGGGAGAGGATATTTATCACTATAGTTATAATTATTGCTGCTTTTTTCCTTTCCCTCTACCAAATTTCTTCTTTTTAGCTGTATGCAAACAATAAATCCATTTTGATAAAATTATTTTGCAGCTAAAAAGCAAATTTTTATTGTGATTTTTTGGTCTTCTGTAAACCTTAATGCATAAATTGCTGCCATTGTCCATCTTTGCCTTTTCCAGCTTCTGTGCCAGGATTTATTTTCCAACAACAATAGCAACAAAAGGAGCGTGAAATTCAAATTCTTACCCCACAGAGGAAAACACTGTATACATTGCAGCTATCTTGACCTCCTGTTTTAATCTTTAACACATGTAGGGCCTGGCTCAGTGATCCCAAAAGGAGGAAATAAAAAGTCAGGGATGTTCAGCTCACCATGAGAGTGGTGAAGTTGAAGCATCATCTTTTTTAAGGAACAAATTGCTCCACGTTTTTCTTTCTGAGTGGAAAAGCAGATTTTAATTTTTGTGCTTTTTAAAAATGTATTTCTACCTTGGAGAATTTTATACTTATGTGTATAACCAGGCTGGCACATTGTCTTTTATACTGGAAAACAATAATGACAAGTATTTTGGAAAATGAAAGATCTTAAGGGGATTTAAACAGTTTATTTTCTCAACAATGTATTTTGCCTTGCCTTTGGTTAATTATCTCTGAGGGACATTAATTCAATCATTCAGTCTTTTACTTTATTTCTTTTTTTTAACGTGTTTTTTTTTCCTATTGATGTGGTGCTGAGCAGTTTCAAATCACTGCTCAAAGGAAGAAATAACTGTGATTTTCTCATCAAACATCTCCCTCCCCACTGGAGTTAAATTATGTGCTTGATTGCTTTGGAAATTATCAGAGCCCCTATTTCCTTTATTACTGTACTTTACTGATTATTTTAAAATCTAATTCTTAGCTTATTATTCCAATAAACAATAGCTTTTAACCCACAGGTTGTTCTTTGATGCTGAGGTTTGTTGACCAAATGCTGAGAGAATTTCTCAGTTCTTTCAGGACATTCTGGGGTTCTTCAGTGTGGCTTTATTTATTCTTCATTCTTGATTTATTGTTATGTCTCAGGGGACTAAACCAAATTAACATTAGCACTGAAAGCAGCACAGGGAGGAGGATGAAGTCTCTTAAATTCAGCTTTTATTTGGGTAAGCACAAAAGATAGGTATGGTTTGAATTAAGGATGTTTGTCCTTGCTTCACTGAGTAAAAAAAGGAATTTAGACAGTCCTGAGTGATTTTGTGCTTCCATTTGTCCGTGGCACTGTGAACATAGATTTACACATTAATTTATGAATAAACACTTTAATCCCTGGGATTAATCTTTATGGGCTGGCTGTGAATTTCTGAGAATTAAATTTCTGAGAATTAAATTTGAGCTGCAGGGGGAACGTGCTGCTTTTAGTTTGAGCTTGGAGAATTTTATGCCAATTAATTTATAAATTTTCCTCTTTGATTAGATGTAGAGTGTTGTGGAAACTAAATGGGAGCAATGCTGACTTTATGAATATATTGCAATGAAAATTGAGTAACAAACTGCTCTAATTTGGGTGAAATAGAAATTATTAGTGAGTCCTGAGCTGAGGGAATAATCACATTTCACAGGTAACACACACTGGGTGTGGTTATGAATGACATTGATGTGCTGCAGCAAATTTTTCTAAACCTGGAGTTATTTTGGGGCAGCACAGCCTTGAATGCTGAAAAGCAGCAGTGACAGTTATTTATGACATCAGGGAATTTTTAATGCAGAAATCATATTTCTGTCACACTCCCCACTTGTACTCCTCACCCAAATCTCCAGATATTGAGGCCAGCAGCACTGACCAGAAATGCCCCAAACTTTGGTCAGAAATGCCCCAAACTTTGGTCAGAAATGCCCCAAACTTTCCACATGGCATCCTCTGAGAGGGGAAACTGTTCCCCTGTTAGGGCTGGGTGGCACTGCCAACATCAACATCTGAGCTCATCCCCTCCCTCAAACATTTGCATTTTTGTTTTCTTTACTATAAACTTTGCATTCCTGGCTGCTGATGGGCTCTGTCTGGCTCTTGAGCAGTTTCAGGCAGTGCAGGGCTTTTGGCTGGAGATTTTCTCCAAGATTGGTAAAATTGCTGCTGGAAAAGGAGGTACCTGAATCCAGCTGGGGTTTTTTGCCTCTTGGGCTGCTTCTTACATCTCATTTCTCTTCTCAGCACCATATTTCTTAGTGCTCTCAGTATCAAAGGTATTTTGTCTCACAGCTGTAAATCAGAAGGTTGTGAGAACATCTGCTGAATGTAGAATGAGTGACCTCCTGCCCCCCGAGATCTGTTTTCTTTTAGGACAGTTCCATTTGTCTCTTTATCTGCCTGCTGTCTGTGCTTAATTTTTGAATTTTTCCTTTTGGCTTGTTGCTTTGCTGCTTCCTCACTGCTTATGTTTTCATAAATCACCTCAGGCTGTTTTTTTACTTCCTGAAAGAGCGAAAAAAAATTGATTTTCACAGTTCGGGCTTTTGATCCTTTGAAATCTCAAATAATATCACAACAAAATAAGGCTGAAGCATGAACTTGACTAAGAAGCTGTCTGTCCATCCTGCTAAATGTTGATTTGTGTCTGTTGGTGATTCCTGGGAGCTGCTGGAGAGGCACCAAGAGGTGAATCTTGCTGCAGCAGTTGAAGGAATTCCCACTTCCCTCTGGATCTGTCAGCAGAAGGGAATTTGGGAGCTCCATCCCCTCCTCAGAGCAGGGTCTGGCATCTCTAAAAATGCTTTTCACAACATTTTAATGAGCCATCACTTAGAGCACCAGAGCATCTGAAACACCAGAGATGATTTTCTTTCATCAGCTTCGTGCTCAGCTGGGATTTCTGGGGCTGCCAGAGCATCCCCCAGAGCTGCTGTGTCTGTCCCTGAGCCTGCCAGCCTCATGCTGTGCCAGTAAAAATGACATCAGTGGGGTTGTTCATACTGGGAGTTGGGATATACATACTCCATTACTCATCTGGAGTCACTGGGGAGCAGGGAAGAAAACAGGGATTAGAATTCACATGTTCTGCCTTAAAATCAGGAGTTTGTAAGAGCTGATCAGAAATCCCTGGTTTTTGTTTGAGTTCTGATATCATCAGAGCAAGCACCTAAAGGAGAAAGTGGAGGGAGAAAAAGGGAGAGGAGATACAGATATAGATAAAATTAAAATGGGAGGAGGGTTGGACTTTATGTCATGCAATAAATCAAATCTGAACAAGGCCAAGTGCTCTTGTTTGAGAGGTGGTAACAAATCTGGGAGACATTGGTTCAGTCATCCTACCTGGAGTGATCCAGGTGCCCAAAGCACCTGGGCTGGTTCTTTGTGCAGCTCCTGCTCCTACAGCACCCACCCCACCTTGAAAATTGAGTGCAGCAGTAAGGAATAACCCCATAATCCAGTCTGAAAGCCAGGCTGATAATCCTCTGTGAGATTTAACAGCAAAGGTCATCTGGAGAGGAGTGATTTGTCAGCAGCACCAGCACCAGGAAGTGGGCAGAGCAGATTTGATCATGGAATCACAATCCCAGAATAGTTTGGGCTGAGAGAGACCTGAAAGAACATTTAGTTCCAGGGACATCTTCCACACTTGCTGGTGTGGTGCTGATGCTCCAAGGTGTGCTGAGATGATTCCCTGTGGGAATTGCTGGCAGGAATCAGCTGCCAGGGGCTCTCCCAGCCAGGGCAGGAGGATTTGAGTGTGTTTGAGCACAGGGTGTGCAGAGGAGCAGCTGCTGGGAAGCAGAGCCAGGGCTGCTTTTCAAGCCAGTGTCCTACAGTAGTTGTTGAGCTTGGGAAGCCACTCCACAGGGATTTTCATCCTTTGATGGGGATAGTCCCCAGTAAGTCATTAACAAATGGAAATTCAGTGTCTGCCTATTGCTGAGGGGTTGATTCTCTGTGTGTGTGCAGATCTGTGGATGATCCTGATGAAAGATGATCAGATTGTGCAAAGAGGACTCTGAAGAAAAACAAAAATGAATTGAAGTCCCACTCTGCTTTTCAGAAGGCATCTGAAGAGCTGGCAGTTTACAGCTAGAGCTGATTAAACCTGCATTGACTTGGAACCATCATTACTATAAATCACTCTTCTTCAAAGGCCATTTTCAAGGATTTGCTGTATAAAAAAGAAAACTCAAACCCCACAATCCTAATTGGTTTCATTTGTGTTTGAAGAGTTCTTCTGACTTGCTTTTCCAGTCCTCTGACAAGCTTTTTTTTCCTTTTAACAGCTGCCTATAAATTAGGGCAGTTGTTTTACTGGTAGCAGTGATATAAAAGCTGCCACAGCTCCTTAGTGGGAGTAGGTCCCTAATTAATGTCATGGAATCATGGAGTTGAGTCATGACAGTGTTTGTGATGTTGCTCAGAGCTTTTAGATGTCTTTATATCCAGGAGTCTCCCAATCCAAGCAAATTCCAGGGGAGTGCAGCTGCTGTAGGATGAGGTGGTTTCTTTTTTGGGCTGATTATTTCGTGCAGGTACTGGATGAGATGCCAAGGTCCAGGGAATCCCTCTCAGGATATCCCATGAAAACACAGAAACTTGGGAAAGAGGTCAGGAAAATGAGGCTGCATCTGAGCTAAAGGAAAAGCCTGGCTCAGGACAAGGATGTGGAGGTTAAGAGAGGCTTTAGGATCACCAGGCTGTTCCCAGGGTGGTGTTTTCCTTGCTGTAAGGAAAGCAGGCTCTCATTACACAGTGCCAATTGTTGTGGTGAACAATAGAGTTCTTTCTTTCTCAAAATATTCCAAGAGTTCTGCTTTGTCAAATGCTTTTGTGATGAGCTCAGGCTGTGTCTTGACAAAGTCTTCCCTGCTGAGCTGAGTCCTTCTCCCTGAGGGAGGAAGTGTGGATTTCATGATGCCAATGGGGTTTTTTTTGACCTGCAGATGGTGGAAGAAAGCGAGGAGAGGCTGACAGAGGAGCAGATCGAGTCCCTCCTGCAGACAGTCACCAACATCCTGCCAGGGGATCCAGAGGAACAGCAGAGGGACTCAGCAATGGCCACAGAAGACAAAGGTGACCAGGCATAGGAGGCAGCACTTCCAGAAGAGAACCAGCTGCTGTTAGTCTGGGTTTGATACCAGTTCTATCCTGTATTTGACATAACTGTAAAATATATTTAAATTTTTATGATTTGGAGGTGATGAGGGAACCAATTGTTCACAAGGAAGCAGGGGAAAGGACACTATTGTTTGGGTGTTTTGTCATAAATGGGGGTGGAAGTGCCAGGGTTTGCAGTGGAGCAGCCTGAGGAGTGCTGGGGCTCAGCCCCTTTTGGGATTTTTCCATTCCCCATGGAACCAGCACAGCAATGCTGCAATGAGAATTCCTTGCAGAAGCTTTGCAGTTGCCCAAGTGGCTTCCAGAGCAGGAATTTTGGGGCTGTTTGCAGAGCAGGACATGGGCAGGGATGTACAGGAGCTCCTTGGGGTCTGGCCAGGCACTCCCAAATCTTGGCATCATGGAAGTGAGGGGATCTGTGGGAGGGCAACTCAAGGATGTCTGCTAGTCCCTTCTAAATAAAAAAAGATCCAGATTCAGCAAGTTGCACTGAAACCAAGAAGCTGGGGGGGTTGAAGCTGTGAAATCAAAGCTGTGAGTGCCCAAACAGCAGAATATTGAGGTGAATCTTTGCTCTCTGAACATTTATTGCAATATTTACACACAGACAAGGCACTCCTGTGATGGAGGAATAAATGAGGCAACACTGAGCTCTTGATCTGGTTTGGAAAAATGAGAGTCAGGCCTGGATGAAGCAGAATTTCCTGAGCTTTTTTGTGTGATGAAGGATTTCAGGATCAAGTATTTCATGTTGAAAGCCTTTGTGATTATAATAAATCATTTGTGTGTGAATATCCACACAAAGTCAGCCACTGGTTTAAATTGTGGCTGCAGACCATTCTTTTATAATTATTATGATGTACTGGAAATAGAAATAAAATTTTAAGTACATCCTGGGAGTTTTGTGACTTACAGACGAGATCAAATCACAGTATCTGACTTTTTTTCCCCCTCTCTGTCATGGGTTTATTTTGTGTTTTTATGTAGAGAATTTGTGCTTTCTGAGTTGTGCAGTGTATGAAAGGGACTGATAAATTCCAGTGTCTGGGGGATTTGTCATATTCGTTTCCATGGTATTTAAGCTTCTTTGATGTTTGGAGAGGAAAGAAAATTATTGGAAAAATATATTTGTTGCCTCTTAACGATCATTTATCATACATTAAATGCCTTCCAAGGCTGGAGACTAAAGGTACATTTAGACTGGGTTTGTTTAGTGTTGGAGGGGGAAGTCCTTGATGGGTTTGTGATATATCAATGTATATTTTTCTCTCCAAAAGGGAAAAAAAAAAAGATATATAAGTGGATCACAGCATGGAAAGACATGCAATTAATTTTAAAATTAACATTTTATTCACAGCAGCCCCTGATGCTGTTTGACAGGCTGCAGCCTTGGGCTGCAAGTGTTTACATTTTGATCTGCCCTCTCCTAAAATGAAGTTATTGAGATTTGTTCTGAACATATCAAAAGCAGCTGGAAGCAGACTGTAAATATTTCAGCCAACAAGAACAGCTCAACAGATCCCTGAGGTTGGGTGTTCCATCTTGGGAATTGATTTGTTGCTGGGCTGGATTTTTGCCAGCAGCTCTGTGGTTGTGGGGGTGCTGTACAGGATGCAGGAACTCCTCACTTGCTGCTGGAGTGAACCTTTCTGTCAGTATCAGTTCCAGATGTTAACAGCTGTTAGCCCTCTGTAAATCCATCAATGGCTTGTAAACAATAATTCCCCTAAAAATCCAATGCTGAGCAACATTTGAAAGGCTCTGGGCTTGTGGCATGTGCATGGCATCAAGAAATGAGTTTTAAACCTGCTGCCTGGAAATTCAGGTGAGGATTTGCTCTGAGGACAGGTTTGAGTTGTGGTGTTTGATCTTTTCTGGGTCAGAACCCCCAGATCAGAAATGATTTGTGCAGATATCACCTTGCTGAGGTGACACCATTTCCTAATATCCTGAATATCACACAGAAGATCTGCCAGTCTCCCACACTGCTTTTTATTCCCTTAATTATCCCCTTAATTAACCATTCCCTACCACAGGAGATGGACCCTCCTAATTCTTGAAACAGAGAAAGTGGCACTGAGTGGCTCTGGGGGTGCAAGAAAGGAAAATGTGTTCTGAAAGGAAACTGAGCACTTCCTGAATATTTAAGAAGTGGATATTACTTTTAATTTTCTCATTTCTTATCTCTCCCTCATTTATTTTCTCTGTTGTGTGTGTTTGGCTCTGCTCAGAGCTGCTCTTGTGCTGAGAAAGAGGAACAAGCTGCCAGAATTCTTGATCTGATACTTGAAAACACCTGGGCTTTCTCTTCCCATAAATTCAGATTTCTTGAGGCTTCTTTGGCAGTCCTTGCTGGAGAAGTTTTATTAGAAGAAGCTTTTTTTTATGGAAGGAGAAGGAGCTGCTGCTCCTGCCTGGCTGTGCTCTGGTGCTGAGTAAGGGGAATGGATCTGCTGGAACCAGATGTGCACAGGGAATTTTGAGGAAGATCCAGGAAATCCCTCCTGCTGAGCTGAGCAGCTTTGGTGGAGCTCAGGGCTGTGTGTGAGGCTGTGCCTCACATTTTTGGTTGGGTTTTTTTCTTGTTAAGGTGGGGATTAAATATGTGAGATGGTATTTCTTGTTTGGACTTAGATGTTTATTAGTTCTTATCTATATTATAGTCTTACAGACTGTGACTTCTACATTACTTCATTCTAACTAAAAATGGAGCTGTATCTCTCTCTTTACAAGGCTTTTTAAGGATAGACTGTCTAATTAAGAAATGACACTTAAATTATTTTTACTTTTAACTCAATAACTAATTGCTCATGGCCTGCAATGCAGATTTTTTATCTAATTACACAATACTACCTAAACTCATGAAGAAGAAGGTGAAGAAGGACTAGTCTCTGCCCTAAAACTTCTATCTTATGAAACTTTATATATATTACTTTATTATATATATTTATTTTTATCTATATATTACTATATTCTAAAGCTTTAAGCTTTAAGTTTTCTACCATGTGATACTACACACTTCTATTCAAACTATACACTTTAAATCTCAGTTATATAATTTAATTTTGGAAGCTTTCTCCACAGCCTCAGGTCAAATGCAGTGTTCTCTTGGGGGTCAGTGCCTGTCAGCACAGAAAGTCTCAAATTCTGAGCAGCCAGGGTTCCAACATGTGCCCACCACTGAGTGCAGAGTGGGGCAAGCAGGGAGCAAAATTCATTTGCTGTGTGTTTGTGTGGGTGTTCATTAGCTAAAGGTGAGCAGCCTGAGGCAGGAAAAGCAAACCCACAGAATTTGGAGCTTTGGGGTTTTTTTGGATGCAGATTGACTTCAAACAGCATTGAAGTGGCTCACACCTGATTAATTCATACTTTGTTCTCCACCCCATTGGAAATTTTTGTTTTTTCCACAAGATTTGCTTGATCCTGCTGGAGCTGGGGGTTGGACTCTGTGATCCCCTGAGCTCCCACTCTTTCTGTCAGTGCTTTTCCTTCCTCCAGCCATGGATTCAGTGTTTCCAGCTCATTCAGGCTGCTCTCACCGAGGGCTGGGATGCAGAAATCTGGGATTTGCTCCCTGTCCCCTTCCCATGCCTGCCTGGCCCCTTGGCAGGTGGGAGTCTGGCTGGCACAGTGCAAATCCTTCATTTCTGGATGTGGACAGAGGGAAGGGGACAGGCTGGCAGGGCTTGCAGCAGGATTTGGTGTCGTGTCTGTGGGTTCAGCACTTCCTTGGGGCTGGAATTGGGGTTTGTGGGCAGCTGAGGCTGTCCCAGAAGAGGCTGCTCTGGTGTGAGGGATGAGTCCCAGGATGCTGCTGGGATAAGGTGGAGTTTCAGGGTGATCTTAACCACAGTTTTCTCTTGAGTTTTTCTTCATTTGGGCAAAATTACTCCACAGTGCCTCACCACTGCCTTAAATTTGGCCCAGTCCAGAGCCATTCCCTTCCCCTGGCTGTGCTGGGTCCCTCCAGCTCAATCCATCCCAGCCCAAACTGGGATTATTCTGGATCCTGCTTTTGAAACACACACATGCACACACACAGAGATATTTTTTCTGTGCTGCATTTTCTCTGATGAAATTTTTTATTGCCTCTGCCTGCCCTGGGGTGGCAGCTGTGCCAGGGCAATGTGCAAACAGCACGTTCTGCATCCCAGAAATTGCCTGCCTTCCTTGGCTCCTCATCCCCCTCCCTGTGCTCCACAGGCTTCGGAAGCGGCGGCCTCAGCTGCGAAACACTTTGGGTTTTGGCAGAGAGGACTCAGGAAAGGCTTTGTGCACCTCAGCCTGGCCAATATCAGGTTTTTCCTATTTGTTCTTTTATTGCTACCCATAACCAGAGTGGAATTTAACCCCTGGGGATGTGCTGGAGGCTTTAAACATGGACTAGAGAGATTTTTGCCGGGTCTAAAAGCATCTCCCAAGTTTTTTGCTGCCTGTGAAGGAGAGAGAGGAACCTGAGGGCTTTTATTGGCAGCTGTGGGTCAAGTATCTGCTCTTGTACAGGGCTGAGAGCAATTCCAAAAAATTGCTGGTTTTTTATTAATTTGATCTTTTCAGTTTTCTGAGTGCCCCAGACCAGGACAGGGATGAGCAACACACACTGAGCTCTGAAATGTCGTGGGTGGACAAAAGGCAGGTGAGATTTGGAGAAATGTGCAGAACAGGCACCTTGGATGCTCTGCAAGCATCATCCCAGTTCCCATCTGGGTGCACTGGTGTCCCTTATCCTGTGGGGAAGGTGGGATAGGACTCACCTTGCTGGGGCTTGGCTGAGCCCAGGCAGCTCTGGAGCCTTTCCAGCCTCACCAGCTGCAGTGTTATATCTCAATATCTCCCCTCTATCATCTACTGGTTTTTTAATACTCTTCAAAATCGTCTGCATTTTCCCTTTTGTGTGGTTCCTGGATTTCCTGACACAAAGCCCTGACTCAGGGCTGCAGCAGCCATGAGGGGGAGAGAGAGGGAGGGAAAAGGAAGGACTGGAAACACCCACACAGAACGTGATGGGATCCAGCTCTTCCTCCCTGCAGGTTTGCTGTTCATCACCCCCTCCAAATGGGATCCAGCTCTTCCTCCCTGCAGGTTTGCTGTTCATCACCCAGAAAACCCCCCAAAAGCTGCTGCTTCCCCCTGCCATGCTGGGTGAGCAGGCTGGGGGATGGAAATGGGCTGATCCAGGCCAGTTTAAACATTGTCCCTTTCCCTCTTCAGCATCCTGCCTCCAGGCATGGGCTCAGCTGGAAATTGCCTCTTTCCCATCCCCTTGGGCTGCTCCAAGAGGAGCAGGACCCCCTGTCCTGTGTCACCACCTCAGGTGAGACTCAGCAGTTGTAGCCACAGGGAAAAGCAGCTCAGCCCACTGGAAATGGCCCTAAATCCTCCTCATGCTCCCAAAAGCTGCTGGAGGGTTCCCATGGGTAACCCATCCCTGTGCTGCTGGGGTTGTCACCCTTGGAAGCCACCAGGTTTAGTGGGATGAGATGGGATGTGCAGGTTTTCACCCCAAACTGTGACTGACTATCCAAACACTGCTTCTTCCTCTTTGGGTTTTGAGTTTTCCCCAGCATTTTTCCCCTGCTTTTCCACTGCTCTGGAGCTGAAACCTTCCCTCCAGTGCCAGCTGAGCTGGTTGGAGCAGGCCAGGAGCAAAGGCTCCAAGGAAAACCACAATATTTTGGGAGCAGTGGTGAGGCAGGGAGAGTCAGAGGGAGCCTTTGGATTCAGCATTTTCTTCTGGGGCCTCAGCAGAGCCCAGGAGTTAATCATTCAAATATGCTTATGTGTAACTAATCTCTGCAGGACAATGAGCTGAGGAATTATTGAATGCAACTGAAATGGGGCAGAGTGGTTGCTATAAAAAGGGTGTCCTGAGCCAATGGGAGCCAGCAGGCTCCTATAAAAGAGGGTGGGGAAGGAAAAGCAGCTGGTGGGAAGAGATCCCTAAAATCCCAGAGCATATCCTGAGCTGCCTGTGCTTGGGCAGAGATCATCCTGAGCTGCTGGAAATCAGGCTGAGCCCTTCTCCAGCATCTGTGGGGGCAGTGGGAAGGGCTGGATCTGCCTGGAATCACCTGGTGGAGCCTCAAAAGATGAAATCCTGCAGTGCTGTGAGTTGAGGTCAGATTTTGGGGGAGATTTGGATGTTCTTCCAGGAGTTGGGTGGGATCCATGGAAAAGCAGCTGGTGGGAAGAGATCCCTAAAATCCCAGAGCATATCCTGAGCTGCCTGTGCTTGGGCAGAGATCATCCTGAGCTGCTGGAAATCAGGCTGAGCCCTTTTCCAGCACCTGTGGGGTCAGTGGATGTGGTAGGAAGGGCTGGATCTGCCTGGAATCACCTGGTGGAGGCTCAAAAAGATGAAATCCTGCAGTGCTGGGCTGAGTTGGGGTTGGATTTTGGGGGGAGATTGGGATGCTCTTGCAGGAGCTTGGTGGGATCCATGGAAGGAGCAGCTGGTGGGAAGAGATCCCTAAAATCCCAGAGCATGTCCTGAGTTGCCTGTGCTTGGGCAGAGATCATCCTGAGCTGCTGGAAATCAGGCTGAGCCCTTCTCCAGCATCTGTGGGGGCAGTGGGAAGGGCTGGATCTGCCTGGAATCACCTGGTGGAGCCTCAAAAGATGAAATCCTGCAGTGAGTTGGGGTTGGATTTTGGGGGGGATTGGGATGCTCTTCCAGGAGCATGGGAGGAGTGGGATCCATGGAAGGGGAAGCCCAGGTGAGGCTGAATTTTGGGAGCAGCGTTACCCTGTGGGGTATCCCTGGAGCAGGTGCTGCTCCCGGGGCCTTGCAGCAGGAACAGGGAGGTGAGGAAAGGGATGGGAAGGGATTTTAGTGGATTTAGGGATTAGATCAGCTGGGCTGACCCCAATGACCATCTCAGGGCCTGTCCTGCACACTCATCCCTTGGCTCCCAGCCTTCCCAGCAGGTTTTGGCTCTGTCCCTGATGTTCTTTGGAGCCTCACGGGATCCATGCTCCGGGTGCCATTGGTGAGCTCAGCCCTGGCCACAGCTGGCAGGAGAAAATTCCTCCTGGAGCTTTCTGCCAGCCTTCAAATCCCCCAAAGAGGTGTTAAGTGCAGCTATTTCCAGCTCCAGGGCACAGACATTTATTCCTCCCAATGCCACTGCCAATCCTTCGAAAAGCAGGAAATCCCAACATCTCCAGGCATCCCATTCCTTCTGCTACTTTTTTTTTTAGTTTAATAATAGTTTATCTGTCTCTTTTTGTGACTTTTCTGCCTTTTGTCTCATTTGAAGCCACAAACAGATGATTTACACCAACCCCCCCATGAAACCAGCCTTCAGCCCCCTTTTTTCTCCTTGCAAATCAGCAAATGGGTGTGAGGAGTTTTGGATGGGATCATCCCTGCCCCAGCCAGCTGCTCTCCTATCCAGAAAATGAAGAGCACAGCCTGTTTCCTGTTAAATCTTGCTGCTTGCATTGGTTTACATTGTTTGTCTGATGTTTTACAGCTTCCAAGATGATGTTGCATTAAAGCTGGCTGGAGTTGAGGCAAAAAATCAGATGCAGGCACTGGCAGGGTTCCCCAAATGCTTTCATGAGGGTTGATCCCACAGTCACATTTTCTCAGTCCCTGCAGGAGCTGTGTCCTGGCCGAGGCTCCAAAAGGTGCTTTTGGGACAATTTTGGAGTTTTGGGAAAATTTTGGAGTTTTAATTGCAGGGCAGGTGGTGGAGGGGTTGTGGGTGGGCACCAACCACAGGCTGGGGCAGAATTATATTTTATATTTATATTTTTGTTTATATTTATATTTATATTTATATTTATATTTATA